>CM035230.1:44199224-44799224 GCA_020226215.1 Sindora glabra | reverse complement strand
CTTTATATATCTTTTATACCTGCACATATCACAACATATTAAGCAAACACGAACCCCTATAAAAACAAAATTAAATTAAACTATGCATAGTATCATCCTTGGCCATTAGATTTCCTGTCTATTGGTGGCGGGACCATTTAATGAAAAATATTTCTAATTTTATCATAACATTAAAATTTTAATATTATTTTCATTTATATTTTAGTAAATTACTTTTTATATTTTAAGAATTACTCAACAACAATATCAACAATAATTTACTTATTAAAAATACATATAAAAATAATATTGAGATTTTAATGTGAATTATTATGGTGGGATTAAAAATATTTTCACTTGTATATGTCTCCCATCGGCTACATCTATTAGATTCTATATACAGACAAAACATATATATATATATATATATATATATATATATATATATATATCCACCCCACATGCTTTTATCTATGGCATTCAATTAAAAGGGTGTGGAGTGCTGTACGATAGAGTGTATAAGGTACCACATATTTACGAGTACAATTAACATTTTTTATTAACAAATAATTCATACGCGTATAATTTTTTTAAAAAGGTTTTCCCTTCATCCATATTGTAAATTTGATCCAGGATTCTAAGCTTAATGCATCTTATACATACGTGTACATTAAATAATTTAACTATTTGTAATATTAAAAAATGAAAAAAAAATCTCCTCTTTTTTCCTAAGGGGGATTTGGGTTAATAAATGTAGGGGTCTGGCCCAATTGGATTCTCGTACGAGACCTTTAACAAGGAAACTGGGCTAGACTTTTATTTGGACAATTTAAGTGGGTTGGGCCCATTTTAGGCGTACGAATATTTGGGAGCCCTAACTTCTTTTTCCTTTTCATTTCTCAAAGGTCACTTCGCCAAGTTGTTCAGAATACAAAACAGCAGCGTTTGGATTCTCTGCTTCAGCCAAAATGGGTTTGTCCCAGTTTGCTTTGTTTCACTATTTACTGATTTCTCGATTACGTTCTTGGCGCTAGAATTGATAAAGCATGTGAAAATTTGGAGGTATCTCTTGTGATTCCATGCACAAGAAGCGTGCCACTGGAGGCAAGAAGAAGGCTTGGAGGAAGAACAGAAAGTAAAATCTGAATCCATTTTGTGTTTGCATTATTTCAAAAGTGTGCTGGGTGACTAATAGAGAAAAAAGTGTTAAAACCATGTCTAAGGATGCTGACTTGGCTATACTTATAACTACTGATTGGTTTTCAGGATGATAAGAAAGTAAATTATGTTATATAATTTTAAAATTATAATGATCTTTATATCTGTTCCTATTGCTTGATTTAGTTAAGAAATTGATATAATTTGATTACATAGGTGACTAGTGAGTAAGATTGAAGTTCGCTGCTTTTTCAGTTTCTTTCTCATTGTTAATTGGTTTAGGTAGTTTTTTCAGAGTGACCGAGGATTTATTTAATATGGGAAGCTTGTGGCTAGGTAATGTGATTGGGTTTCTTATTTTTTGGTGGTACACTACTACATTGATAGAATCCACTAACCTGCATCCTTTTGATTGATTTGATCTCGTGTAAATGTTTGCAAATTAGAATCTCAGGTTGTAGAACAATGCACTGCTCAAGTACTACCTGATTTGTCGTCTCCTTGTTTATAGGTACGAGCTTGGAAGGTAACTGGCAAACATAAAGCTATCAAGCTACATAATAGTTAGGAGGATTAGGGTCCGAGGTGGAAATGTGAAGTGATGCACTTTGAGGCTTGACACAGGCAATTACTCGTAGGGAAGTGAAGCTGTCACTCGAAAAACTAGAATTCTTGATGTGGTGTACAATGCATTTAACAACAAGCTAGTTCGTATTTAGACATTGGTCAAGAGTGCCATTGTTCAAGTTGATGTTGCACCTTTCAAGCACTGGTATCTCCATATTATGGCATTGACATTGGTTACAAGAAGAAGACTGCTGCTTCTGCTAAGAAGGAAAGAGAGGTAGAGCAAGCTTTTTTGTTTCTAGAGCTCACTGCTTGCTGTATCTTAAATATTTATGTTTTCCATTGAGATGCCTTTTAAGTGGAACTATGGGCTTTCAGCTATCATGGTGCTATTAACTTCTTAATTATTTGATATTTTGTACATAGCGTAACTGTAATGCCATTAAACTTCATTATGATTGGTTTGTATAGTTCCATTACTCAATTCTGTAACTAAATGTAACCTATTCTGTTGGTTAGTTGTCAACTAACTTCACAATTCTTTATTATTTATTTTGGGAGTTATATTTTTGTATAGCTGTTGTGAAGTAGATATAACTTTTAAGCACAATCATTCAAATGCTATAAAATTTGTCTATAGGTTAAGGGATAATTATTTTGTTGAGCATGTGTTTGCTGTCATTTATTTAAATGAGTTATTGACATGGTTTGCTATCTGTAACATTAAAGTCAGTTTCTGCATAATTTGTGTTAGTATTAGTATATAGCTGTCCTTGAATTAGCTCTAAATGATTTGTCTTTACAGCAGTCCCTGTCCTTATTAACAGAAAGGTGATGTCACAATTGAGGAAGTGAAGAAGAGCAACCATGTCTTAAGTAAGCCGGAGGAGTGCCAACAGAACCGTAAGCTTGATCCTCGCATTGAAGAACGATTTGGAGGTGGTTGTTTGTTGGCTTGTATCTCGTCTCGACCTAGTCAACGTGGTCGTGCTGATGGGTAAGGAACTTCATTGACTCTGAGCATTTTAAGCATTCTATCATAACTAATAGTCAGATATTAATTTAGTTGTATTCCAAGCTTAGATTGCCCTCATTTACGTTGAGACAACCTTACCACTCCCAGGTGTAAAGGTGGAATTGAGTTGAGCCAAGTTGTTCTGTCATTATTAAACATAGCTTGGTTAAAATAGAGCTTGAACTAATATTTCATATTTTTGGCTCAAGCTCAAATCATTAAAAACAACAATAACAACAATAATACAGTCTTATTATACTAAGTGAGGTTGGTTACATAAATTGCATGACATCATTAGACAAGCTCAGATCATTAAAGGAAGAAGAAAAAAAAAAGATTATGAATTTCAAACTTGACAAAAATTAATAAACATTGTAACTCTAACAATTTTGCAAATTTGGCTTGATTTTAACTGGAATTCAATAATAAGACTTGACTAAAAAAATAATAGAAGTATATTTTTTAAAAGAAAGTTATTAATTTTTTTGTGATTATAAATATTATTAAATATTATAATTTTAAAATTGTAAAAATAAATTGAAATTTTAATTATATATTTGTTTTTTTGATAAATATTTAATAAAAAATTATAATCAAGCTGCTAGTGAACTAAATGACAGCAAGATAGAATCTTACTCTACTTGTTTTGTTTAAACGAACTAGCTTTTTTATTAGAGCTTGATATAAATGAGTTACAAATCAAATCGAGAGAAATTGAGCTAATAGTTAAGCTGTCCAAGCTTAATTGTTATCCCTACCCAAGTGCATATGTCTAAGGTTACTTCTAAAATTTTTGACAAAAAAAATGTAAATTATGGTTACCGATTTGTGCAAGATGGATTTACTTTGAAATGTTCTATGCTTGTAGCTATGACTTTGCTTGATTTCAAATGGGTATCCAAAAGTTATATATTGGAGGGTAAAGAGCTGGAGTTCTACATGAAGAAGATTCAGAGGAAGAAGGGAAAGGATGCTGGTGCTGCCTAAATCTTGTGTCTCTACTTTGTATTGAAATTTCTTGTTAAGCATTCTCTCAAACACAATCGGGATATCATTTTTGCTAGAAGCTACTATTTCCAAGATGGGGAGGAGTGTCTGGGTGTATTCTAGCCCAGCATTTTGATTTTTATACTTAATGTCTCATGTTTTTACCAAGCACCTTCCCATTATAACTTTTTTAGTGCACTGTCCTCTACATATTTGATATTTCCTCTTTTTGTGTTATGTATCTGCTGAGTTTGACATGGTTGAAAATCTTGGTAAGCAAGGACTTCCACATCTGCCTTGCAAAAGATAAATAGTGAATTAGAGAGTCTTTAAAAGCAAGCTAGCTTGTAAGTTGATTGTGACAGAGACGCAGAGATCTGTAGAGATGCAAAATGAACAGATTAATTTGCTTTTAAAGTAGTAAATCGCAAAGTTTCTATCGAACTTAATGAGCTTTCATTGTGTCCAGCCTCAGATTTAATAGAAGGTATATGCATTATTACTTTATCCCACATTGATCTATAATTGAATTTGGATCTCATATTCATGCAGAATTTTCATATTTTATGAGTTCTTGAATATCCTTTTTATATGTATAATGAGGTAAAAAATTCTTATGTTTATCTCTTTCTAATATAATATAAAAATGATTAAAAAAATGAAGAGGATTCAAATATTGTATAATAGAAATCATAATCATAATACGTAATAAAAATTTCAACATTAAGTATTTAGTTGTTGTAAATATTTTGTATGCTTTTGCATTTTTTTATTAAAATGTTGTAGCTTTTACATTAGAAAAATTCAACTTTTTTATAATACAGCCCTTATCAATGAAGTTAGTTTTTTTTTTTTTATCATACATGTAACATTTAGAAAAAAAAATCACAAGATTTTGTGTATAAATCATAATTTTTTGGGCTAAATTACTTTACTACCCTTTATAGTTTCACTGGCTTTTTAATTAGGTCCCTATTGATTGAATCCTTTTACTTATTTTTAATTTTTAATTGGGTGCTTCTTTATCTTTTTAGGTTAAATTTTGTTTACAATTGGGATACATGGATAATGCCCTTTTTATGTAGTTTAATAATTGCTAATATAGAGTTTCCATACAACTTCTAATTGTTTA
This sequence comes from Sindora glabra, assembly GCA_020226215.1. NCBI lineage: Eukaryota > Viridiplantae > Streptophyta > Magnoliopsida > Fabales > Fabaceae > Sindora > Sindora glabra. The sequence goes on along the minus strand of CM035230.1, from coordinate 44,794,386 downwards.
AATTAATAAATAACTTAGGATAAATTAAAATATTTTATAACACTAATTTGCCGTTAGATAAAAAGGATTAATCATTTGTAATTCACTCCTATAAATTCTTATTAGATTGTTGTCTGTGTAAGCCAATTACTAACAATATTTAACAAGAAAATGATAAGAAGTATTAAAATTAGGAAAAAAAAGGCATACGGATCGGATGCAAAACTTTTAAATTAATGGAACTTAATTAAAAATTGAATAAAATAACATAGAATAATAAAATAATTTAACCTAATTTTTATTAGGCTATTACTCCGTTAGTTTTTCAATAAAAAAAATTGTGCAACCACACCGTAAATGATAATTTTTTTGTATGAATTTAATTTGTTTTTAAATATTACTCTCCCTCATCTATAAATGAATTTTAACGTGTGTTGGTGACTATTTTTAAAAAATAACTTGATCATCTAATTATAAATGAATTCTTCATCATTACAAATATAATTGAATTGTATAGGTTGCTAGCATTATAATAAATAAAATGAGCATAAATTTTAAATTAAAATAATATTTATTAAAATATCAAGAATCCGTTCTTGGGAAACTAGTCTCGTCCTTAGGCAAGGATTTTTTCTCTTTTGGGTAGCTTAGGCAAGGATGTTCGTATCGTAGTTATTGTTCCAACAGGATCCTGGCCTCAAATCCCACATCATGGGCTCAAACAATACATTTGCTCAATCCATGGACTTTAATTCTGTAAGATAAAAGCAAATTTCATTGTCCCCATCAACAATGCCTTGATCCATTTGTTTTATCAAATAACTTCTTTTTCATTTTTTTTCCCCTTAAGAAGAATTTTTCATGTACTTATATCAAGTAAAATACTTTCATAGATCCATTTGTCTTATCAAATAACTTCTTTTCCTTAAGAACTTTTTATGTACTTGCATCAAGTAAAATACTTTCAAGCCACCACCTCTACACCTTATAATTAACCAAATAACCAACATTTTCAATCCTGAACCAAAATGACCATGCGGAAACAATGCGCTGATTAGTGATTGTTCGATTATTGATTAGATTATGAAGAACATAATAGAGACTCTCACAAATTTCAAGTTGAAATCATTCAAAATCTCCCCCAGCTTAACAAATCTTTCCCCCTCATTAGTTTTTGTTCAGAGCCCTTGCTCTTCAACTCACCTAGAGGCCACTCTTGAAGGATTCCACTATTAATATTTATACCTCTAAACTAGGATCCTTCACACAAGACATGCTCTAAAGCAACTGATATCTCGCCACAAAAACTCAACTACGGCAAATATAATATTTTTATCATCTTAATTTTTTGCAACTATAAATACAAGTAAACAATTTTCTTTTACGAGAAATATTCTCACAAGTAACTTCATCCAAAAAAAAAAAAATCATCTGTTGGCTACTTACTCTTCTACTTTCCACGATAAAGAAGAACATAATCAATAGTTTCATATCTACACACACACACACACACACCCTCTACACAATACACACTGAATCCATATAAAATTATGTATTCTATTTAAAAAGAAGTTACAAAATTCTTCGAAGTGCTGCTGGAAAGAAAATTTGGAATACCAAAGCATGACCCTTATTTAACAATCACTGTTGGGTCAGTCAGATTATGATATATGCAGATTTGTTTGGTCTACCAAAACTCAAGCGTCAAAAGATCCAAGTGAAAAAAGCTGCAGGTGAAAACAAGTAAGAATAATCATCTGTTGTACAACACAGCCCAGTGGGCGTAGATGACCATATATATATATAGCAAAAATTTGGTTCTCTATACTCCTCTGGAATCATTGACAGACGAGGTTCAGAGACAAGATAGCATACCACACCACCAATAACTCAATCAGTTGTTGCTGATAATGCAGCTGAACCACCACAAAATGCATCCACAAAGGAAGACAAGCCTCAGTCCCTCCCCTGGCAATGCTGTTTCTGCAATTCCTTACAGTTGACAAATGATAAAAGATAAATAAGAGAACTGGAAATGTGGGATCACTTAAAACATGTACAGTGATTTCAATCCCTTCTAGATGTCATTAACTCCATATCACCTGAGCAAGCAATTAAGCAATGAAGTGAAACGGTGACACACTGTATATGATATGTGAAGCAGCATGAATTTTCAATCAACTCCCTATCCACTGCTCAGCTCAGACATCAGCAATTTCATCCTAAAAGAATCAACATCAACATCCAAGGCTCTTCATTATGCTACTCAGCTCATTAATAACATCTTGAGGAGAAGCATATGACCCATCAAGTTTCATTGCATGATACTCTAGTCCTTTCCACCGAGCTATCAATTCAAAATGAGGACGTCTATATTGGCTGCTAATAACTTCTAGAATCACAGTTTTAGGCAATGCGGATACTATGTGAGTAAGACCAGCACCATGAGCACCAATAATAACTGATGCATCTTGAATGGCTTGGACTTGATCCTTCAGAGGCATGTGTCCAAACAATCCGTTCACAAAGTTTATTTTGCAACCTTTATGATTAGATGCCCAGCTCTTTAATGCCTCAAACACTTCTGGCTCATTACTGAGCCTTGATTCAACTCTACCACCATGACGTGGATGAGCTAAATAATCTTCCCGGCGAACAAAGAGGACATTATGACCTAAGACTGATTTTCCAACATGGTTTTTGTGTAACGGCAACCCAAAAGCTGCCCTGATCATTTCTCCAAACTCAGATAGTCTGGCAGTTTTTCGAATATCAGGTTTTTGCCATAAATCTTGTGCAGATGCTCCATTACAGCTTACATCTTCTGTTAGACCTTTGAACATTGCAGTCTCATATCCCAAAGGTGAGAGAATAGCATGACGAAAACAAACTGAGCCACTGAAGTTTTTAACATATCGGAGGCCTGAGAACAATGCTTTCCATGTCTCTTCCAGTGGCGTCTGAAAATTTTCACCAATACAAGGAAGGTATCATAATCATAAACTACCAGAATCCATTATTCTACTAAGTTTACCACAATTAGTAATACAAATTGATCCAAAAGAACACATGTATGTTCATAATCACATAGCAGAAAATTAACAATACTTGAGTGAATATTACTATCACAATCTTAGCCGAAAGTAATAAGAGGTAATTAGTTCTCATTGCAATGATACACAAAAAGAAGATGAATATTTCATGTTGGACATTAATGACATCCATAGGCATGTTTCCAGCAAACAAAGAATTAAACCTGAAATACGAAGTGAGGCAACAATCAGATATCAAGACAATCACTTGTGTACGCACTCAGGAGGATTCTCAATGAAACACCAGACAAAAATTGGGTGAAAAATGAAAAAGGACAGGGGAGTTAAATGACACGCTGACATTATGAATGTGAGTGCAAAGCCTTGGCATTAGTAGTATAATTTCATGCACAGATAGATCATCACAGCTTCATGGAAGGTAGCAATTAGCCAATAAGAGAATCTGAACTTGTGACTCCAAATCTTAGGAATATATATAAACATTTGCCTACCAAAACCATCTTTCATTTAGCAATAAAGAACAACCAGCTGTGTATGTGTGTGGTTACAGACTAGAGTTGAAAAGATGAATTTGTCTAGCACAACCTTCATGTTTGAAACCAACTAAAAAACGTTTGATAATTATATCTAAAATCTTATCAGGCAAAATCCCCGACAAAAATTATTGATATATTTAAAAATACTAATGTTGAAACTCAAAACACGATGTTCCAACCAAAACACATGATAATTGTGCTGTATCTGAATAACAATCAATGGCTAGAAAAATATGAAGGGTCACTGCAAGTAGTCACATTTCACATTGACAATAAAAGAGAATCCATGTTCAATGCAGATTATTTATTTCAATTTGCATGTGACAAACATCCAATGAAAGCAAGATTGAACACCACATGCAGATTCACACATTTAGTGTTTCCATATTGTAATAAAAAATGCACCTATAGAAAAGCAATCAAACCATGGAAGAAACAAATCAATAAAGCTAATCATGCATACCATACAATGGCCATCTACAAAAACCACATGAGGTCGATTAGGCAGGCCAATGACTCTAGAAGAAACATAAGCACTGTACCAATCCGTAATCGTGTGAAAAAGATTTGCATACTCAAAGCGTGTCACCAGAAGTGTTGGCTCTTCAATCCACTGCAAATGGAGAACCACATGATAGAAGCATATTAGCAGAAGTTGCAGTGAAACCAAAGATGAGTGTAAAGTTAATAGATCAAAAGGGACATAAATTTAATGATATTTTTAACAAATACATAAAGTAGAGAGGATCCAGTTAAACACTACAGAAAAGACAGCAGACCATATTGTTTCCTGTTTATTTGCTGCGCCTATATTGATCAGATGAGCAATGAATTTCCGTTTCCATGTTGTTTTAACTTGTATGACAATTAAATATCTCCATTCAGGCCAAGATGGGAAAAATTATTAATAGACATGTTCATAATGAATTAGAATCAGAACTAACAAACAAATGTCAAGATTCAAAATTAAAAACTTTAGAATGTTGATACTCAAAAATTTAATTACAGATACCCAGGTGATTAAAGCCAAAAGTCTAAAAATAAAAACCAACATATCTCAAACTTTCAACTTTCAAAAGGATCCCTCTTACCTCATCACAGGCAAAATTCTTCCGTCCAACGATCTGAATCGATCCGATCAATTCACGCATTGTATGTTTAAAAATACCACCTTGAGGCACATAGTGATTCAACAACTCTTCACTCACAAGTTTCTTGTCTCCCTTAAACCCTTCTCCTCCATCAATTTCAAAGGCGCCAACTTCATACACAGGAAGCTCTTCCCCTTCCGTTCTCCCTAAAACTTCTTCCAATCTCTCACCGCCCTTCGCCATCTGAATCCTCTCCGGCACGATCTTCAGCCTCCCTCCCTCGCATATCGAGCTCCGCAAAGTTTCGCTGTACCAACACTTAAACCAACCGCCGCCGGCGGTTGTAGAAGAATTAGAGTGGGGCAATAGGAGATCGACGCGGCGCGTGAATCCGTTTCCGAAATAACCTTCGCAAGAGCCTAAAGGAACAGAATTTGTGGATTGGGACCATGGGAGGTAAGAGGGCAGAATAGGCCAGGACTTCTGGATGTGACAGTCACCATGGAAGCTAAGGTAATGGTTACGAAACGGGGTCAAAGGGTTATTGATTAGCTGCAAAGGTTTGGAATAGTGTGAGAAGTAGAGATAGAGAGAGACAGAATTCAAGGCGAAAAGGAAGAGAACGATCTTCAAAAGCAGAGCATTTCTTCTGTTCATAGCTACCCTTTTCTCTATCCTCCTCCTCTCTCTCTCTCTTTCTCTCCCCTCCTCTCTCCACAGTGTCTACGATGACAACGGTGGACTGGTGGTGGACGAAGTCGCCGTGGAAAAAGAAAACGAGAGAGGAGAGCCTTCTCTCTGAAGAGAAAACTGAGAAATAGAGGGGTGCAGCGTGTGGAGAGATTCACGTGAGATTATTCTCCGTTTTCGGCTTTTCTTCTATTCTTTCACGTTAGGTACTACTTTCTCTCTCCTTATGAGGTCACCGGCTCACCGCAGAACTCAATTTATCCTCCAATTCTGTAATTTTTCTGGATTTGGTTGTACTTTTTATGAGTTTCAACAATCTACCACTCCACTTGCATGAGAAAATAAAATAATAAGATTTGTTTCTCTTTTTTTTTTTTTCGTGGATAAAAAATATAATTTTTTTATTTTTCTTGAAATTCACTATTTTAATATAAATTTTTATTTTTATTTATTTTTCTATTGAATTTATCCATCCTTTCCTTCCCTTTATTTAAAAAAAAAAATGATAGAGAGAGAAAGGATCTTCCTTTCCAAATAATACTTAAGTGATGGGTTACCCAAAAATACATAGCACAGGCGTAAGAAATAGGAGGAGGGAAAATTCAAAAATGTTATAGGTATTGTTATTAAGTTTTTAATCTTTCTTGGATATTCAAATTTTAAGTTTAAATTTTATTTTCAATTCAAATAACATTGCTAAGAAAAATAAGATAAGGGTTATAAGAAAATTATACATGCAAATAATAAATAAATATTTTTTTATCAACACAAATCAGTAAGCAAATTGGAATATATTTAATTGGGTGGAGTAGAATGAAATAGAAAAAAAATGGTCAAAATATTTGTTTGATATTCACTATAGAGTAAGAGTGCCTATTTCTTACGCGAAGTAATAGAATGAGTTATTCCATCATTAATGGAATAGTTATTTTACATATATACCTCTCATCTTTTATATATTTTAATATTATTATTTATTAATATATAAAAAATTAATTTTTTAAATATTTTCCATTAAAATATTTAATAATTATATTTTTAGTAATAAATTTTAAATTATGATATTTTTTAACTCTTAAATAATTAATATAAAATTTTAGGAAATTATAATCCTTGTCCTTTTATTATAAATTTTTTTGTTAATTATAATTTTGATAATAAAATTTAATTTGCAACTATTTTTTATTATTAATCATATCATATATTTTAATAATATTAAATTATTTAATTATATATTTATTTTTAATACAGATATTATTATTAATTACACTTTTTCCATTTCCTTCATATATTATTTTATTGTATTAAAAATATAATAAAATACTATACCAAATATAGTTATAGAATAATTATTTCATTATTATTTTCATTTCATTTCAATCTTATTAAATGCAACATTAACTGAAATTGTATTTAAAGGGCAAAAATGCTCAGGGTAATTTAATTCAACCTTTTTTTTTCCAACTTCATTGGGGCTGATGCAAGAATTGTTAAAAACCCATATTTATGGAAGAAAAATATGAAAATGCCCCCTATGGTAGAGCCCATTGTCATGAAGCTCTTTAAATCTTGTATGTAACCCTGATAACCCTTTTAATGCATTAAAAAGTCGAAAATATTATAATTACAGTGAAAAAAAAAAGCGAGTTAAGTATGACATTTTCCAACTATCTTTTAACACATTAAACCCAAAGCAATAATGTAAAATATAAATAAAAAATAAGTATCTTACATCTCAAATATAATTAAACTGAACTCTAACATCAGTTTACTGCGAGCGTTTGTCCTCGTAGTCATGCTCTTTCAACGCATGAAGAACTCAACACCCATTGCTAGTACTTAAGGGGGCAAAATGGATGAATATTGGTGAATTCATCCAGTCTACCACACTTCCTATTTACCCATAACGTTTGGATGACAAGAATATTCGTTGATTGACCAAAAAAGCCATTGAATATTCATATCCACCATAATATCTTTTATTCAACGATTACAATAAGTATCTAATAAAATGGTCATTAAGAACTCACTTCTACTTTTTATTATATATGTTATAAATATTTTATTATTTTTTATTTTCTTCATTTTTCATTAATCTTATATTGTAATAAAAATTTTAATATCGATTGTAAAATAACATATCTTAATTAACTTCTTCTAAATAATAAAATTAAGTTTGAGATATCAATCATCAAACGTTACTTAAAAAGCTACTCTTTTTTATTTTCAAATGCGAGATAAAGTAGGTTACGTAGTGTCAGTTTATTGTCATAAGTTGATAGTTTTTTAAATTAAAATTATGTTGTGCATATTTGTTACTTTTAATGAATATGTTAGCTTTCCCATTAAACTCCTGGCATGCTTGGACTAAATAACAAAACCTCAAGTTTGCAAGCCATACTCAAATATTGCCAAAAATTCATGTATATTGAGCTACAAGAACGTCCCATATAAGAAGGATCTAGATACAATGAATTGAAAAGGAATAATTTTGAATAGAGAAAGTGATAGTCCATTTACTTAATAACTTTGAATGTATAAGCAGTGGCGGAGGCAGAAATAGGAAGATAAGGGACTGAGAGAAATTATTATAAAACTTAAGGGAGGTAAATATAATTTTTCATAATATATATTATATAAAATTTTAAAGAAAAGGGGGGTTGGGGCCCAGCCTAACCCCTCTTGTTTCCGCTACTGTGTATAAGAGATAGTCACAAACCAATATACCCAAATGTCAAACTGCCTTACCAAGCCATCTAACACTCCACCCTTCTAAAAAGTATTTTTAGCCAAAAGCCTCTTAACACAAGTAGATATATTTTTCTTAAGTTAACAAAAGGCTTTTTCATCATACTTTCGGATGTCTAATTGATATTATAATACACTGAAATGAAAATTAAAAATGTTAGAATTACTATGGCCTTTTCGAATTCTTTTAAATTCTCAAACTATGTCGATATAAGTAAAATATCTCCAAACTTGGAAAAATCAAGAAAAGTAGTACATAAGTTGAGTTAATTCTGAATTTCAATAGCAAAACTTCTACAACATGCTTGATTTTTTCACTAAGTTTTATCAAAAATTGAGCATGATTATCTATTAAACTTGTCATAACTATCAAGTTATGATATTCCCTCCCACTTTAAATCTCAATGCTATTATTGACACCTCAATTTGACATGACTCCATAAAGAATCTACACACACTCTTGAAACTTTATATGAATTTCCAATCTATTCATCTAAGTTACTACCTTAACCACTCATGCTTGCCTCACTATAACAAATTAATACAAATTGTGCCATAAAAATTCAAAATTATGATAAATTTATCTCTTGCCATGGAAACAAAAAAAATCCAAAGAAATGTATAAAAAAATAAAAAAATAAAATTTTATTTATGATAAAATATCACAAACTAAGATATAAAAATACAATTTTTATAGTAAAATATCACTTATGCTATAGAAAAATTTTATCTATGGCAAAATATCACTTATACCATAAAATAAGCTACAGAAACATATTTTTTTGTGGCAAAGTATCACTTGTAATACCAAAAAACTTTTCTTGTAGTAAAATATTACTTGTGTCATAAATCAAGTTATGAGAATATATTTCCTATCATAAAATATCATTTATACCATAAATTAAGTTACAAAAATACATTCCTTGTGATAAAATATCATTTATTCTATCACATAAGTTAGAAAAACTTATCAATGATAAAGTATTACTTATAGTCACAAATTAATTCTATAGATAAGATTATAGTCCAAATATACTATTTCTTTGATAACTATACATATAAAAAAGGCTTATTTATAATAAGTGTAACTATGCTGCAATATAGTAGATAATAAAAAATATAAATATTTATATGTTATAAGTGTTTAGCAAATAACTAATTCATCACTTAAGTTAGGAGTTTTTAACTAATTGACTAAGTTAAATAATTATTTTAGAAATTTAGTAAATAATTTAATTAATTAATTAATTAGCCCACTAATTAACTAAAATAAAAAAGTTATAGAACCTAATATTTTTAATTAATTAGATTTATAAAATATATGTGAAAAAATAGAACCACTCATAAATTATATAATTATGTATATTTATTATTATTCTTTTAAAAGTAATAGCGATAGGAGTTAAATTCTAAACTTTAAGATATATAAGAAAGAGCTCAACTATCAAGTTTCTAATCATTTTCATTCATATATCAAATTTAATATCTATTAGAATGTAATATTTTTTCATAAATAATAAATTACTATTTAACTTTTTATATATTAAATTTATATAATAAAGTTAACATACTATTAATAAAATAAATATTATAAGATATTAAAGATTATGTTATATAATTATTTAATAAATTTAAATTCATTTTTATATTAAAATTAGAAATTAATAGGACTAACCTATACATATATATCATATATACATATACAATAATTTTTTCAATTTGTTATTCAATCTAATTTTTAAACTATCACTTAAACAAAAATAGATCATTGAAGGTACAAAATATTATAAAACGATCTATTTTTTATCATTCCACATTATTCTTAAAAAATGTATTAATGAAGAAGATATATATATTATGAAAATACTAATATTATATATATAAATAGTATGATCAATGGTATAAGTGATAATAAATTTTATTATAGAAATATAGTAATAATAAGTTTTATATTCATCATTGTAATATTAATGAAACTTTTATTAAAAATTTAAAATAATAATTATGTAAAAATTATATATAATTTAATAATAATTAAATTATTATATTAAAAAATTATATATAAATTATATTTAATGAAGTGATATAAATAATAATAATCTTAAAATTTTATTTTCATCCCTTATTAATTTCAGTTATATCAATTTATTTCTCATAAATATTTTATATTAATTTTTTATAAATAATAATTTAATTAATTTTATCCATTCATTTATAATTTTAGTTGATAAGTTAATAAATTGATAAATGAAAGGATAAAATTAATATAAATAATATATGAGGAATGAAATTAATATTAAAAATTTATAAAAGATCAAATGGTTTAATTGATATTTATAAATAAAAAATTAAAATAAATGATTTATAATAATCTAAATTTTAATTTATAATTAAATTTAAACATTTATATTTTAAATATGCATTATAGTTCAAATTTAAAATTTATGTGGATATTTGTTCCATATCATTCAACTTTTAGTAAAGAAATTTTTAGAAAATAATTAAAAATTGCTTGAAAGAGGTAAAAATTTTACTTTTATCTTATAATAACTCAACTAATAATAATTAATAAAAATATTAATAAAAGAATAAAATTAACTGACTAATTACTTATGAGAGATAAAATTGATATAAAACATTTATAAAGGATAAATTTGATACAAGTAAAATTAAAAATGGAACAAATGAGAATTTAATCTATACTAAATAGTTTTTAAAATAAAGTCATAAAGTTTTTTAGCATTAGAGTATTTTATTGTATGTATTTATATAATATTTTATTATTATATAATTAGTGTCAAATAAGTATAGTTTTGTTTTTAAAGTCAATCAATCAATTAAAACTCTGTATAAAATATATTATATTATAATATTAAAGAAGTAAAATAACATAATGGTAAAACTTAGTATTCATAAGCTTAGAGATTTAAGTTTAATTCTCTGTAAATACAATTTGTAATTTCTAGATGAATAAAGTTTCAATAACTAATACTAACTTAATATAGGGTCGAAAATATTAATAAATTTAAACAAATATGCAAACAAAATGATAGGATAACATCCAATGAAATTGGCTAGATAAATAATTCAATTTGGATATATAAAAACTATTTTAATTAGTTACATTAGTTTTTATATTAATTATATTTTATTTTTTATCACAATTCTATTCATGATAATATAAGTTATTAACCACAAATGTAGCTTTCTTACCACGTTTGTATTTATGGCTAAAAAATCTATTAGCCATGGGAGGACCTATGGAAAAAAAAATTATTTATGCCATGTGACATTTTTTTTGTGACAATTTCATTGCTACATTGACTTGTGTCATGAGATCATTCAACCAATATTTTGTAAGTAACATAGCTATGAAAATTTTGATCTTGTGTCATAATTATGATTATGACACAAGTGATGATTTGGTGTAGTGCGCTTATGAATGCTATGAACATTTCCCATCTCAAATTTAGGTCGTCGCTTCCGCAACATCAGTATTCTCTTTACAAATTCATCCTCTAACAATTTCTTAAAAAGTTACCTTTATAAACTTCTTTCATAATATCCTAATACCCTTTGGTGCCACTTTTACCTTAGTTTTCCTAACCTTGTTACCTTTATAACTTGTTTAATAAGTTGTTGCTTTTGCAACAATATGATTACTACCTCTGTAACTCGCATGAATGCAACCTCTGTAACAAAAGTGTGTGCTAATTCTACTACTTGTGAGCAATGCTTAAGACTCCGAATTACTTATTAATAGGATATTTCTTTACAAATACTACTTTTATACTTAATTAGATCCTCTAGTCTTTTCTAAATCAATACCTTCTTGAATTTAACAGACCATTACAACTAACATTCAAAGTTAATATTCTCTAATATCATAATGCTCACAACCCCTCCTATTTTAAGTGTATCCTCTGATAACTTTTTTAAGCATATCTCCTAATGGCTCCCCTATCATAACATCTTAAAGGTGAGCATCTTCCACTTTAGTTTGAATGTTACATGCTTGTGCACTAGTAATGTGAGCTTCAAGGTCATTATAATAATATATTTTCATGACTATGATACACTAGCTCCTTAACACCTTAAATTGATCCATGAGGACCTTTTCAACATGATTTCAAATTCTCACTCTAAAGTAATCCATTTAAAATATCACTCTAATGTGTAATCCATTTGGATGTGGTTACATAATTCTGCATAAATAAGGTTTTACCCCTAACTCCACTAATCCCTAGGGATGGCAATGAGGTAGAATAGGCGTAGATCTATCTCAAACTACCCTATCCCGCACCCTTCCACCATCTGCCCCAAACTTGTCCTACCTTATAAGATAGGGCAAGTTAGGGCATTATTCCCATAATTCGTAGAGCACTAATGCTGCATGACAAAATCCATAAAAATGGAAAAAAAAGAAAAATTTGATAAAAAAGTTAAATTTTATATATTTAAAATCCAAATAGAAATAATATATAATATTTAATGTAATTTCACCATATAAGTTTAGAAATACACATAAATGAAGATACATGATGTATAAATTAAGAGAAATACTAAATTTTTATTTTTCAATTTTTATATAATAATTAAATAAAAAATTATTAAAAAGTATTTTAAATAATCAAATCACTAAAAATTTTACATCTATAATGTATACATATATCATTTATATAAGTGAATTTATAATTTTATCTATATGGAGCTCCGCAAGGTAAATTTCACTATTATTACCCCATGCCTTAAATTTACTTTCGAGAAAAAATCTATCTTTGCTTTACCTAATGAAGCAAATTCTCCTACTATATCTATGCCTTGTTAGGGCAAAATCCACGAGGCAAATATCTATTTTAAAATTTTGCCATCCTTACTAGTCCTTTTGAAAATGGCAAGACCAAGGTTTCTTCTTCTAGATAATCTATCAATTCACCTATCCTCTCATATAGCATTTTACATCTTTCAATGCCATTATTATGAATGAGCACAAACTAATATCCCACACATTGCAAATTAGACCTCTAGCACAAATGTTTACACCCAATACACAAGTTAACATTCCCTTGGATGTATTATTTTCTCACACACTAGCATTTCAAGCTAATCTAACCTCTTGCACCTTTTGGTTAAATCCTTGGCAACGTCTTTTTTATATTTAAGAATGGTAGTTTTGCACATCTCTCATATAACATTAGATAAGCCGCATCAAAACTAATTATATGCCACCTAATCATAGTTATTTGGCACAAACTAAGTTTCAATACTAAATGTTAAAAGTTGGTAGCTTTCTAGTTAAAATTGCGTGGCACATATTTGTCACTCTTGGTAAATATGTTAGCTTTCACATTAAATTCACATGACAAACTTAGAATAAATAATGGAACTTGTAAGTTTACAAACTATAATCAAATGTCACTAAAGCACTTAGGCATATTGAGTTAGAAGAACACCTCACATAATGAGCCTTTAAAGACAATAAATTGAAAATGGATAATTTTAAAGAAGGAAAAGGATACTCCATTCATTTGATATATGTTTCATTCCATAATTTTAAGTTTGTAAAGGAAGGCTATAAGTCAATATACTTAAGTACTAAACTTAGTGCCAAGTTATCCCACTAGGCCTTTTAACATTCTACTCCCTAAAAAGTATTTTAAATTAAAAGTCTCTTAATATAAGTAGATATATTTTTTTAAGTGAACATAAAGCATTTTTGCCATTCTTTGAGTGTCTAATCAGCATTATAATACACTAAAATAAAGATAAAATTATGAGGATCATAAATAAAGGCTTTTTGAACCTTTTTGAATTCTCAAACCATGCTAAAATGACTAAAATACTCCTAAACTTAAGAAAATAAAAAAAATAGTACACACGTTAGATTAATTTTAAATTTTAGCTACAAGACCCCTATAATATGCTTGATATTTCCACCTATTTTAATCCCAAACTAAGCATGTTTGTCTATTAAACTTATCACAATTGCCAACTTATGACACTTATCCATATATATGTTCCTATCGACCTATGCGTAGTAGCAAAACAAAATAAATGTGACTTTAGCTTTTATATATGAATTAAGCTATACCAAATTTTAAGTATTTAATAGGCTTATAGACTAGAATAAATCAAACATATTTTATGTAAAATTAATTTATTTTAATTTAATGTAACTTAATTTATGCTCACTTTTAAGAAAATAAAAAATATTATTTATATAACTAAAATAAATTAAAATTTTAAGATATGATTTAAAACATAATTCAAAATTTTCAATCATAAAATTATTTTCAAATATTGCTCATGAAATGAAATAAATGATAAAAGTTATAATTAGAAGTGAAAGTTAAATGGGTTAAGTTAATTGACAAGAGCCAACCTAACTAACCTACAATAACCACCCACATATTTATTAGGCTCAATTTTGTTTGAACATGAAAGATAAATTAATGCAAATAGAAAATGTTAATTTTGATCAATTTATGCTGACTTTCAGTGAATATAAAAGTAAGGATTTTGATCAAGCAAAGAATATCTAATAAAGTCCCTTAATATATATATATATATATATATATATATATATATATATATATATATATATATATATTTTAAGCTATAAAGACCTTACCTAATTTTGATGTCCAAACTCTAAACTTAACCCTGTCTCTCACTTATGGCACTATTCTTTTCCTATTTTGTGAACTTTCATCAATAATGGATTAACCAATCAACCCTGCAACCTATCTTTCCTCATCCAACAACTCTTTCTCATTTTCATTAGTGCCACCTCCACCGCTACCATTCTTATTTCTCGTCTAATTATCTAGTAAAAAGAAATACAAAGGCAAAAGTTTTTTGCATTTTTTGCTCCATCTTTTATATTTTTTCTATCATCATTCCTTTTGTATGCAAATTCCCAACAATCCCTCTTAGAATTCTAAGCATTGTTAGCCCTATGGTTAGTTTTGATAAACTCCTTTTTAAATTTTAAGCTAACTACAAAATGTCACATCTTTTTAGGAAATTAAAAATAATTAAAATATTTTTATATACCAAAATAATAATTTAATTATTATGATTATGTTGTAATGGAAGTTTTACAGGAAATAATAAGGTTTTTGTGATAATATATAAGGTGAATAAGAAAAGAAAGTAAAATATAAAATATACCAAGGCTAAAGTGTAGTTAGAATTAAGTAAGGGTGCATAAAATAAATTTAAAACCTTGTTTTCCTTAACTCAACAAACTTATACTTAAATTACCCTTGACCCTTTTAAAACTTTCCTATAACTTCCTATTTTTCACTATCATCTTCCTTACTTAATTTCTTCTTCCACACATCTTCTTGTTCCTTAAATTTCAATAAGATCCAACTAAGAAATTTAAGTTGTCATCAATGAATTCATTTTAAATCAAGGTAATCTTTCTAAATTAAAAGCTTTTGTTTGATTGTTTTATATAATTTTACTTTAGACAAGGAAAACTAGGTATTTAATACACCTAACCCTAAAGTTCTTGAATTGCTTTGATTATGGCACTTTAGTTGCAATTCTAAACTTCTATCATTGCCTCCAACTTATATAAGTAAATAATTTACTTAGATTAGATTAGTTTTATATAATTTTGTTGTGTTAAGAAAGGCCAGAATGATAAATGTTAATGATTTGTGATTAAATGATGTAAATTATTATTATGGTATGATTTTCTTATTATATATGGATTCAATACAAGCATAGCTACCTATTTTGAGGTTAAATATGGGTTTGAGGTTGTATATATTAAAAATTGATGATATATTATCAAAAGAATAGTAAAAATGCAAAAAAAAAATTATAGAATATAGTTTCTAGTTAATTATAATCCTAAAAATTACTCTTAAAAAGCCTATATTCAATTATATAGAAAGTTTAGTCTTTTAAAGCTTATAGTTTATTATGACATCTATAATTGTTCTCTAGATAGATATAGTTGCCTATATAGTTAATTACCCTGTTATTCCTAATTTTGCATCTTTTATAAAATTTTATAATATAATGTTGTAGTCATACATAGTTCTTGTATTTACATATTTAGTATATGAATGCATTTTTATTTAATTTATAGTGCTAAAATCCCAACATAAGATAATATGCTATTAAGATTTATGAAAAGGCAAGATGACATCATTGAATTCTGGCATAAAATCAAATCTGATAATCATTTGTAAAGGAATAAAGTAAACTTTAGAGGGATAAGGTTAAGTTTATAAAAGAGAATAAGTTTGGCTGGGATTCACAAAAAAGTTTAATTATTTCTTTCTCTATTTTATTTATTTATAATTATTTA
Source organism: Sindora glabra (assembly GCA_020226215.1). Taxonomy (NCBI): domain Eukaryota; kingdom Viridiplantae; phylum Streptophyta; class Magnoliopsida; order Fabales; family Fabaceae; genus Sindora; species Sindora glabra. The sequence continues at coordinate 44,777,960 of CM035230.1, read as the reverse complement.
CTTAAATGGAAAATATTATTAATTATTTGGATTATTATATATAATTTTATACTAGTGCATTAAAAATTAATTTGAATAGTAGGAATATTATTTGTATTTTTTTGTACTCGATTCAAGATAGATTATTTATTTACTAAGCCTTAAACTTAATCTTTTATATATTTAATTTTTCAAATACTTCAGCAGAAGTTCTTCCACTATCATTACAACTGGAGTAGATCAAGGTTTATTTTGTACAATCCAATTAAAAATTATTTTGTTTGCATATTGAAATGCATTCCTATACTTTATAAACTATAGTAGATTTTGAACTATAAGAGCACTTTATATGTGTTAAAGTTAGTTAAATTAACTTAACCCTAAAGCAAAAGGCCTAAAGTAAAAGGGTAAATAAACAAATTTAACTTTCTTACTTTGGTAATTTTGGATACACATATCTATTTATGAATATTTTGATTTTTTATATACATTATCTTGAAATATTAGTAAATTATGTAATTAATATCAAGCTCTCATTTTCCAACCTTTTTCCTAGTGATTCTATTTTCTTGAAAAATCTCACATGTTTATTTTTTATTTGCAAGTTTTCCTTCATTAAAAAGCTTGATTTCATGGGATTTCATTGCAAGTTATTGGATTGACTAACAAGAAATGGTTTAATCAAAGAAAGATTGAAATTTTCTAAATTCATAATCAACCTATATAGAAGGAAAAAACTAGATTAAGAATAAACTTTGCCACTAAAAGATATCTAAGTATAGTAGATGAAAAAAAATGATAAGAAAATTGTAAAAGATTTAAGTTTGCTCTTAGCTAAAGTTTAATGTAAGGTTATATGTTGTTGGATAATGTTATTGAATGTTTGCTAAATAGATAAAGCCTCCAAAGAATTAAAAGAATTCACTATATATTTAATTTCATTGGCATCATTGTCAATTAGGATTGGGTAGAAATGGATAAAGTAATATTAAACCACCTCAAACTAAAACACATAATTTAGCCAATTTTTCAACCATTGCAATCTAATGATAATTTCAGCTCGCCTCCATGTGACAATTTTCAAATCAAATTAGACAATTTGGGATGATTTAGATAAAAATTTTCACTTTTAATTGTGTTGGTGAAAAATAATAATGGTAAAAATAATATAATAAAATAATGTAAAAGTAACAGTAATTAAATGGATAAATTAACGGATCAAATATCACCTTTTACGTATAGTCATAGGTCAATTTATAACTCATATAAAATTTTAACTAGGTAATTAATGGATATTTTTAAAATTATTAAGAAACTTAGACATCAATTTTTTACTAAACTAACATCTAGAGTTATACAAGCCATTACTTAGATGAGAGTTCACAAGCTTATTATGCTAGTTATACTTAGCAGCTAATGTGGAAAGTGATGCAAAAGTTAATGTTTTGTAATTACAGGCCTAAATTTATTTGTATATTTTGTATAAAATTGATGTCATTTAAGTAGAATGTTATTTATTTATTAAAAAATAGATGTCTAAAGTTTTTGCCTATATAACTTTTATTTTGTCCTTTATTTTGCTCTCACCTTACTTTTTAAAACCTATATTCTTTGGTGGTAACTTCCACTTTTATAAATTCTTCAACGGATCCCAATCCTTGCCACTTTCTTAGTTCATAGTGAACTTCGAGTTTGTTTTTGTCATTATAACCATTCTTAAATATGTTGTCATAACTCATTTTTAACACTTTTTTTAAATATTAATAGATTATTTAACTTTATTTGGTTGTGAGATATATATGTGTGTGTGTGTGTGTGTGTGTAGTGATATTATGATAGCCTTTTTCATCACTAAGTTTATGCTTATATTATCCATTGGCTTTAATGATGCTTTTATGATATAGTCACTTTTAGGACATATGGTTATAGTAATCCTTTATTTAATGGTGACACTTTATTCAATGGTGATGCTTATTCCATTTTAAATTGTTTCATATACCATTGCATGCTCTTGCAATGATCAGAAGGTTTAAGATTATCATATCATGAAATGAATCTTGTTTGTGCCTTAATTATTTAAATTAGTAAAGGAGTAAATGAAATATAATGATTGATGTTATTTGAGTTCAGTTACTTTTCATGTATGTTATACATTTTGCCATTTCTACTATATAGCGTTTGTTATAAGTATAAATTGTATAATTGCAACTTCATGTACATATCATTATATATGATTAAAATTATTTTTTTAACATTCAAAATATAGATCCTTCCAAAAAGTCAACTGCTTCCATCCAAAGGATTAAATGAGGTCCCTTAGCACATCATAGGCTAGGGGTAAGAAAATTAGATGTTAAGTTCAATGCTAAAAGGTAGCTAAGTGGAAAAAAATAAAGTTATATATAGTAGTTATGTTAGATTAGCAACACATCCAAAATATTAATAAGTTATAAAGATTGGAGGTGTATCCCCTTGGCATTAAAGAGATCTTAGTATGTACATTTGATTTGAATACCTTTATGTTATAGATATGTAAAACTATATTTGCACAATAATCATATATAACTCTTTTAAGTGTGTTTTTTTTTCTCTTATAAATTGTCTTTAATCTTTTCAACACTAAAAAAATGTGCAAAAAAGTATAGTTACAAGCAGCAAACAAATGGAAAAACTTCAAGACTAAGTTAAGTTAAGAATACATTTATCTTGAGACTAAGAAAAAAGTAAACCCACTTCAAAATTCAATTTTATTTATTAATAATCACGACAGAAGTTCCTAAAATAAAAAAACACTAAGCATTTTAGGTAAATTTATATATTTTAGTGGCTAGTTCTACTCAATGCTTTTTGTATTTATCATTTATATTTGTGAGCTTAGCCACATTTAGAAAGTTTTAATAAGAATGACACATTTTGATCTCCTTGGATTTGACAAATGATCAAGCTAGTATCCCAATGCAAAAATGAAAATTGAAGGAGATTAAATAATAAAGGCTATCATGAACTTAGTTAGGATTATAGAAGAAATTGTATAGAAGGAATTCATTTCAAAAGAGGTTCACATTTTTTTCATGAAAAATATTGCTTATCAAGTTAAATCTTACGTCAAAACATTTTTGAAATAAGGTTTTAATCTCTGTAAAGAAAGAAAACCATGTTTTAAAATGCTTTTCTATGAAAATCTTAAAAAACCTAGAGGAGAACCAATTGTCTAATTGATTCCGGGCATCCAAAGAGTAATCTAGAATACCTGAATCGATTAACCAATTAATTCCAAGTATCTAAAGAGTACACTAGATAACCTGAATTGATTGGCTAATTGATTCTGAAGATCTAGATAACAATTAGGATAAAATGAATTAATTAATCAATCGATTTAGTGTTTCAATAACACAAAATCAAGGTTCTTGAATTGATTAATAAATCCACTCCATGCCTTGTAACTCCTATTCAAAACTAAGTTTTCATCAAGGTAGAATCGATTGACTAATTGATTCTATATACCCAGAGCTAAATTCAATTTTAATTAAATCGATTAATCAATTGATTCACCATAACTTTTTCAAAATTTCGAAGGTTATATGAATTGATTGACCAATCAATTCATAAGATACTGACTACTCTGTAACAACTATATTTTTTTAGTAATAGATATTTAAGAAATGCTATTACTATTATATAGACATAAGAAACTTCTCTTTTTATTATCTAGAACTTGAAAAATCATTGAACTTAATTAATTAAATTCCTTTTATTAGCTCTTCACAATGTATTCTAACTTTAAAAGTTTGTGAGCTATTTATTGATTCCAAATCACTCATTTCTAGCATATTAGGGACAAGTATCCTTAAGAACTTCGAGAGTGTTAGATCTCTTGCTAGGTAAATACTTTGAGAGGGGATTCTTAAAAGGGATTAGACAAAAAGTAGAAACTTATACTGAGGCTTCTTTAAATACCCTCAAACTTAAAGAGATGAGTGGGCTTTAGTTCAAAATCCAAGTTAGATAGGTTTAGTAATGGATGTATTCCTTGGAATATTCGATCTTCAACGTTGAACGACTATAAATCGTAGTGTTTGATTCTTTCTATCTCTATCTCTCTATTTATTTATATTGTGCTCTTTTTTTAGATAAAACTTTTTAATGTGTTATACTTGAATCAAGTTAATCAATTAAATTCTTACTTTCATCTTTAGATGCTTATTAGCTATTTTTCAAAAATTTAGTATATTCTTATTATCTTGCAAAAAGTTATTATACCCAATTTACCTTTCTTTTAGGTAAAATCCTAAACTATATTTAGTATCTGAGCTTGACTCTTGTAATAAGATCTTACAATCTCAACAGGATCCTATGGATGTAAATAATATCAACATTCTACCTAAATGTCCTCAACTAAATAAACTCCTAAGTTTCAATAGACAACACTATACATATTGAAAATAAAAAATGAAAGATTTTATAGAAGCCATTAATATTAATATATGGGATTTGATTGAAAATGGATATAATCCACTAACAAAAAAAATAATATAGATATTTTGAAATAAAGATCTGAATGGAATGAAGATAAGAAAAGAGAGCATCAACCTCACTCTAAAGCTAAGTGGGTTATATCAAACTCTTTGTGGCTATGTAAATACGATAGAGTTTTAAATTATTTAACTATAAAAAAAATATGGGATGTGTTTGAAGTAGTTCATATAGGAACCATATAAGTTAAAGAAAGCAAAATACATATATTATTTTATCAATATGAATTATTTAGAATGAGTAATAGGAAATTCATTGAAGAAATAATGCAAAGATTTATTGCCCTTATTAATTAATTAAGTCTTCTTGGTAGGCATTTTATAGATGGAGAGCTTGTTCATAAAGTGCTTAGGTTATTAACAATTAAATAGCAATAAAAAATTATAACTATCAAAGAAGCAATGAAGATTAGAATGCCAACTTTAGATGATTTATTTGGGAACTTGGAAAAGTAGGAAATAGAGCTTAAAAGATATGCTTATGATATTGAAAGAAAGAAGAAACCTCATACTTTAAAAGCTAAAACTAATGTTGATGAAAATGAAATTAATAAGGATTGATAAGAGGAACTGCTTATCACATCATTAGAAGATGACTTTGCTTTCCTTACCAAGAATATCAAAAGACCCTTAAGAGAATTAGTGGTAGAAGCAAAGCTCTTCAAATAAACAAACATACATACAAAAGAGAAGCTACCAAGTAAGCCATCCTAGCTTGCTATGAATGCAAAAAACTAGATCATATCAAGTTTGATTGACCTATATATTTAAAAAAATGACTAGAATATGAAAAAAAAAGAAAAATAGAAGTTCCTATAAGAAAGCTCACTTAATTACTTAGGGTGATAATAATGATAATGATTTTTGTAATATAAATGATAAAGATAAAAAAAACTTTTATTTATTTAATGGCTTTAAGAGAATAAGGTGGAGATAAGGTATTTGTTTCTAGCTTAGATGATGAATTTGACTACGTTATTTCTAATCTTAACATTAACTTACTTAAGGTTAAGAGAAATATTAAACTTTCAAAGAAGGAAATCTCTTCTTTAAAAGATAATATTGAGCAATTAGAAAAAGAAAATGAAGAATTAATTCAAGAAGTAGAAAACCTTAAAAAAATTACACAAACATGTATCTCATGTGAAAATCTCAAGAAGAAACTTAACGATTTAACTTAAATTATTGAAAAATTTACAAAAGGTAAAAATTCACTTGACACTTTTCTTAGTTAAAAAATAAAATTTAATAAAGAAGGTCTTGGTTATGCACTAAACTAAAAGAAAGTTTTGATGATTTAACTTAAACTTTTAAAGAATTCACAAAAAGTAAAGATTCACTTAACACTTTTCTTAGGAAAAAAAAAACTTTAACAAAGAAGGCCTTAGTTATGCACTAAACTAAAAGAACCATTTTTACAAAAACTTCTTTGTAAAAGAAACCATGAAGAGATAACCTAAGATATCATGTTTCTATTATAGAGAAAAAAAGCATGGAATTTATTCTTATACATATAGAAGAAATGCTTATGTTAAAATAAAGAAAATTTAGGCTCCTAGAGGAACATATGTACTAGCTAACAAAGAAAGACCTAAAGTTATTTGGGTACTAAAAGTCAAAAATTAATGTTTCTTTTATAAGCTTGCTTGAGAATTCAAAGTGAAATATGGTACTTAAAAAGTGATTGTTCAAGTTATATGATAAGAGACAAATTCAAGTTTAACTTATTGACGTTTAAAGAAAAAGGAAGTGTTAACTTTGGAGACAATTCAAAAGAAAAAGTCATGGAAAAAGATAAAATTGGTAAAAATTCAAAATCTTGTAGTTATGATATCTTATATGTCAAAGGGTTCAAACATAATTTGCTTAAAATTAGTCAATTCTATAACAAAGGAAATAAAGTTACATTTGATTCCACTTGTTGCATTATTAAAATTAAGATGACAAGTAAATTAAGTTAATTAGTAAGAGACATGAAAATATCTATATGATAGATAATGATAATGAGCCTAATCTGGATTCTAAATACTTAGTTGGTATAAATAATGATTCTTGTATTTAGCATAAAAAAACTTGCTTATGTAAGCATAAATCTTATAGGAAAACTTTCCAAAAATGAATTCATTAATGGTTTACCAAAATTGAAATTTATCAAAAATAGAATTTATGATATATGTTAAAAGGGAAAACAAATAAAAGGCTCTTTTAAATTCAGAAATTTTGTTTCTACATCTAGACCACTTTAATTACTACATATGGATTAAGTTAGTCCTTCAAAAATTAGAAGTCGTGGAGCAAATCTCTATATACTTGTAATTATTGATGATTATTCAAGATTTACATGGACATTATTTCTAGAACTTTCGAAAGACTTGCAAAACTATTCAAACTAAAAAAGGAATATTAATAGTAAGTATTAGAGGTGATTATAGTGAGGAATTTAAAAATTATGACCTTACTTGCTTTTGTGATGACAATAGCATTAAACATAACTTCTCATCTCCTCGAATAACTCAACAAAATTGAGTTATTAAAAGGAAAAATAAGTGTTTAAAAGAGATAACAAGAATTATGCTAAATGATAACTCTCTAAATTATTTTAGGCTAAAGCAATAAGCACTACTTGTTATGTAATGAATAGAGCCTTTATCAGATCAATTTTAAAGAAAACTCCTTATAAATTTTACAAAGGAAGAAAGCTAAAAATTTCACATTTTTATGTTTTTAGTTGCAAATGCCTTGTACATAATAATGGTATAGATAATCTTAGAAAGTCTAATGTTAAATCTAATGAAGCCATTTTCATTGGATATTCTTTTAATAGCAAAGCTTACTAAGTTTCAAATAGAAGAACTTTGTTACTAGAAAAATCCATTCATATGGTATTTGATAAATCCTCTCTTAGCACTAAAAAAATATAAAATAAAGATGAGGAACAAGCTAACTTATAGATTATTCAAAAGAATCCAAATAATCAAGATGAAGAGATGAAGGCTTAGGAAAAGGATGAAAAAGATAAAGAATTAGCTCCGTATACAAGCAATACAGATTAAAAACCAAGTCATTGATCAAATCATTAGTGATATGATTTAAAGGATAACTAGAAGTTCTCTAAAAAATGTTTATAATAATTTAGTATTTTTATCTCAAAATAAACCTAAAAACATTGATAAAGCAATAATTGATGAACATTAGGTCTTGGTAATGCAAGAGGAATTAAAGCAACTTGAAAGAAATAAAGTTTAGAAACCTATGCCAAGATTAAATGATTATTTGATTATTGGTATAAAATGGATTTTTAGAAATAAGCTTGATGAAAATGGCATCATAACTAGAAACAAGGCTAGATTAATTACAAAAGGATACAAAAAAAAGGCATTGATTATGATGAAATATATTCACTAGTAACTAGACTAGAAGCTATTAGAATGTTATTAGCATATGTTTACATAAAAAAATTCACACTTTATCAAATAGATGTTAAAAGTACATTTTTAAATGGTATAATCATGGAGGAAGTGTATGTTGAACAAGTTCCAAGTTTTGAAACTCATTTCTTTCCAAATCATGTATTCAAATTAAAGAAAACTTGTATAGGTTAAAACAAGTTCCTAAAGCTTGGTGTGAACGACTAAGCAAGTTCTTGATAGGAAAAGGTTTTCCAAAAGGAAAAGTTAACACTACCTTGTTTATAAAAGATAAATTTAATGGTATCCTTCTTGTGCAAATATATATAGATAATATCATATTTAGAGCTACTAATAATTCTATATGCAAGGAATTTACTAAGTTGATGTCCATGATGGGAGAGCTGAATTTTTTTCTTAGCTTGTAAATCAAACAATCAAGTGATGGAATTTTCATTAGTCAAGCCAAATATACAAAAGAGCTAATCAAGACATACAAATGAAGCTAAATCATTTCCTACCCTTATAAGTATAGCAACCAAGCTAGATCTGGATGAATAAGGTAAAAAGGTTGAAGTTACAATGTATAAAGAAATAATAGTATCCTTGCTCTATCTAACTGCTAGCAGACAAGATGTTAGGTTTAATATGTGTATGTGCATAAGACTTTAAGCTAATCCAAAAGAATCACATTTAACTACTTTGAAAAGGATTTTTAGATATCTTGTGAGCACACTTCACTTTGGTTTATAGTATCTTGAAGAAAAATTAAAATTTTTAATAAGCTATTTGGATGCTAACTTTATTAGTAGCAAATAAAATAGAAAGAGTACTAGTGGAGCATGTCAATTTTTTAAACATTTACTAATCTTTTAGCATAGCAAAAAGTAAAATAGTGTGGCATTATCTACTACTAAAGCATAGTATATAGTAGTAGGTAGTTATTGTGCTTAACTTTTATAGATAAAATGACGATTATTTGATTTTGGATTGAATTTTGAAAATATTCCCATAAAATATGATAATACAAATGCTATCAATCTAACCAAGAATCCTATCATGCACTCAAGATCCAAACACATTGAAATAAGGCATTATTTTATTTGTGATCATGTTTAAAGGGGAGATATTTCACTTGAATTTATCCAAACTAATTTTCAACTTGCAAACATTTTTACTAAGCTATTTAGTAAAGATCATTTCAATTTCATTAGAAAGAATTGGGCATGTTAAATTTTCTTGAAAAGTAATTTAAGCATTAATTTTATGTTTTCTTGTCAATATACTAACTTTAGCATAGAAGATATCTTGAAAGTTTGTTTTGTAGGTACTAAATTTTGTATCTAGCAATCATAGCTTAAAATTAAGCTTCAAACATTCATAAAGTTAAAAGATTACATTACAAACCATTTGAAAGTTAAAATGATAAGTTAACAGTTTTCAAAACACAAGGAATCAAAAGGTCAATTGATTCCAGGGTATTGAATCGAGTAACCAATTGATTTAGTGAAGATCATATTGAAAGAGAATGAATCGAGTGATTAATCAATTTCAAGAATGCAGTGTTAGTCTTTGGAAGTCTAAAATTAATTCATTAATCAATTGATTACATATGAAAGGAATTTTAAGAATTTGAAATTTTTGGCCATGAATTAAGTGGTTAATCATTTGACAAATGAACATGTTCATATATGAATTAAATGGTTAGTTAATCTCCCAAGGGCTCTATATATATCCTATCGCATGATAACTAAACCATTATGCATCCTCTGTTTCTCTCTTTAATGGTTTGCATGCCTCTAGCTCTTTATCTAACCTCATTTTATCTTCTCTTTTCCATTAAAAATCATTAAAATACATCATTTTAAACCTCCCTCCATCACTTTTAATATCATCCAATTGATCAAATCTCCTACATTACCAAAACCATGATTCAACTAATATCACTCCATAAACTTTCCAACCAAAAATCTTATCTATCTTTTTCATAAAATCATAACTTGCATTCAAAATTTCCATTTATTTTTCTAAATCTTTTTTTACCTAAAATGTTGTGATCATCATTCATACAGTTAAAACGAGTATGGCATAAAAATGTTCTCACTCCAAATCAAGCAAGGGGAAAGGAAAGGTCACTAGTTTATCATCACAACCCCTTCCATCTACTAATATAGTTCTTAAAAAAATTTATTATTCTAAGGTAACTATAATTGAAAATTTCTTAAAATGCATGACTAAGGAGATGGAGCCTAGAAACTGCTGTGGCATTAAATTTTTTAGAAATGATAATTTAAAAATATATCATCTATTAGAGCATTTCAATTTGGTATAATCTGTTGGAACTTCTACTGATATTTATCCTAATTCAATGTATCAATTTTATGCAAATCTAAAAAAAAGTGGTTAAGAAAGTTTGCTTGAATTGATCACTATTGTAAAAGATGAAAAATTCTCTATTAGTATTCTTGAATTGGCTACTATTTTTTATATGAATGCTAATCAACCTTTCATTGGTGCCAAGAATACTGCTAACTATTCTAAAGTTATAGCTTTAAGGCTATTTTACCCCTGCTCTTAGCCAAAAGTTATTAAGAACAAGCCGCTAATCACAAGATTATCTATAAAGGATAGAATTTTTCTCTACATTATTGCTAAAATAATCCTTCTAAAGCATCATAATTTCACTTAGATTGATGATCATGAATTATTCATAATGTAGGCTATAAGGTAAAATATTCCCATTAATTTTCCTTACCACATCCTACTTCATATACATTCCTATGTCAATAAAGACTTCCTTCTTTATAGGATAATCCTCATTAAGGTATTTAAGGTCTTTAAGATTTGACTTGATAAGGAAGCCAAAGTAGAAAAGTTCAAAGAATCCAAGAGATTAAAAGCCAAACACATAAAATAAATATTTTTTCAAGAGATAAAAAGAGTTTAAAGATTTATTGAAAAAGAACATGCAGTTAAAGAGTTTGACATGTAAGCCTTACGAGACCATCTCACAGCATCACATCAGGAAACTTAAAAGGAGCTAAAATCATACATAAGGATCAATTTAAAAAGTTAAGAAGAAAGTTGAACATTACTAAAGAAGAAAAGGATAGTTTTGCTGAAGAGGAAGCATATTCCCCTCAAGCAAAAAAGAAAAATAAAGGAAAACAAGAAACTATTCCATCAGAGGAGGAAGTTGAAGAAGAAAGAAACTCTGAAACAACTTCTTTAGGAAATAAAGAAGTTGAAGATAGTTCAGATAATATGATAAATAATTAGAAATAATTATTCTCTTTGCCTTATTTCATCCCCATTGGATTTATCTTTTATATTGTATATTATGTTTCAGATTCCTAGATATTTTGCTTATGTTTTGAATAGTTTATTTGTAGATACTTGGTTTACTAAATTTTTTATGGTTAGATATTATTTTCTAGTTTATTTAATATTGATGATTAATTACTATTTACTCCACGTTTCATTTTTTATTAATGCTAAAAGAGGGAGAAATATTATGAATAGGAGAACTTGAAATTAAATGAATATTATGCATACTTTAAAGGAGAGGTTCTAGTAAAAGGGAATTACTATATTGAAAATCTGATCCAATTCTAAAATAATTTGTCATCATTAAAAAGAAGGAGATTATTGACCTTATCCTTATTTAAAAGGTTTTAATTATAACAATACATTTTGATTTCTTTAGATTTGGCAAATAATCAGCTAGTATCCTAATGTAAAAAGTGATGATTGAAGGAGATTAAAAAATGAATCCATTATAAACTTAGTTAAGATTAGGGTTATAAGAGAAATTGCATAAGAAGAATTCATTCCAAAAATGGTTTAGGTTTTTTCATGAAAAATGTTGCTTATCAAGTTAAATCTTGTGTCAAAACATTTTTAAAATGAGGTTGGAATCTCTTCAAGAAAAAAAACCATGTTTTTAAATATTTTTCTATGAAAATCTTGAAAAAAAGAGGAGAATTAATTGACTAATTGATTCCAAGTATCCAGAGAGTAAACTGGGATATCAGGATTAATTAATCAATTAATTTCAAGTATCTAAAAAGCACATTAGATAACCTGAATCAATTAACCAATTGATTTTGAGGGTGTAAAGAGCAACCATGGCAAAATGAATCAATTAACCAATCAATTTAGTGTTTCAATAATACAAAATTAAGCTTCTTGAATCAATTGATGAACTCACTCTATGCCTTATAACTCTTATTCAAAACTAAATTTTCATCAAGATAGAATCAATTAGTAAAATAATTTTGCATAGCTAAACTTGAATTAAGTTCGAGTAAATTAATTGACTAATTAATTCACCATGTGTTGATTTCAAATGTATAGCTGGTTGAGTTGATTGACTAATTGATTCACCATAACTTTTTTAAAATTTCAAAGGTTATTTGAATTAATTGACTAATCAATTCACAAGGCGCCAATTACTTAGTAACGACTATATTTTCTAAGTAACAAATATTTAAACCTTATAACCTCTATATAAAGGCTTAAACTTGATTTAAAAATATAAAAAATACTATTACTATTATATAGACACAAGAAACTCCACTTTCTCTCATTTAAAACTTGAAGATCCTTTGAGCCTAATCAATTAAATTCCTCTCATTAGCTTTTCACTATGTATTCCAACTTTTAGATCTTGCAAGCTATTTTATTGATTCTAAATCACTCATTTGTTGTATATTATGGTGAGACATCTTTAAAAACTTTAAGAGTGTTGGATCTCTTGATAGGTAGAGACCTTGAGAGGGGATTCTCCAAATGACTAGATAAGAAGCAAAGATTTGTACAAAAACTTCTTTAAGTGCTTTCAAACTTGAAAAAATAGTGGATTTGAGTTCAAAATCCAAGTCAGATAAGCTTGGTAATGGATGTACTCCTTAAAGTATTGGATCTTTAAGGTTAAACCACTATAAATCACAATGTTTGATTTTCTTTATCTCTATCTATCTATTTATTTGTATTATGCCCTATTTTTTTGGATAAAACTTGTTAATGTGCTATACTTGGATAAGTTGATCAATTGCATTCTTACTTTTATCTTTGGATTGCTTATTAGTTATTTTAAAAAATTAAGTACATTTTTATTATCTTGCAAAAATTTATTATACTCAATTCACCCCTTCTTAGGTAAAATGCTAAACTACACTTATGAACTAATATATCTATTTGTTAATCAGAGTTAAGTGTGATAAACCAAGGTAAACAAAAGAAGAACATAATACCTACATAAGCCCTCCTGGGGAGACTAGCAAAGGATGAAGCAAGAATTAGTAGAAAAGAAATTAAGGGTGATAACACTAATAAGACATTTTCCATTTCTTATATACTATTATAAAAACAAGCTAGAGGTAATAAGTAAGGGCAATACATAACCTTAGAGAGCTACGCTATTGCAGAGAGGATTGTAAGTATTTAGGATCAATTTAAAACATGTTATTTACTTTTAAAGATTTTATTTCAAGTAGAAAAGTCGATTATCTTTTATTTGTTTAATGTTACAAGATAACTTCATACAATAAGCCTCTTAGGGTTAGTTTTAATCAATTGGGGAAAATAATATCTTAACCATAAAGTTTAGATTTGAAGAGCATCTTATCTATGTTCAAAGTGTTAGACGTGGTATTGGCCTCAAGGATTAGTTTGGCATATCAAATTGTCATCTGGTAAGCCTTTACACTTCAAGTTAAAGAACCTCAAAGCAGGCATCACTTGAAATATGAAAATTTGGCTTAATACAGACTAAGTATCAAAGATGCCGATATAGGAGCAACATATGCAGATACAACAATAGTAACAATAGATTCACATTTTGATGGACCAAATTGCCTTCCAATAGATCATATAGCCAAGTTTTATAGGATCTATTTAGCTGACATCTATGACCACTACTTATCTTATCCTGGTATTATTAATCAATAAATAGTGTCGACCCTTTTTACAATTAATATGTCGGAAGTGCTAGCACTTCTGTCATTGTTGGCCATTATAGGGGATATTATAAAGACCACACCTAAAGTAAATGTCTCCTTAAACCTTCATACTTTTTCATATATGTCTATATATGAATTGGGTTTCCTATAATAAAGGTTCACATTAAACAAGATAAAGCCCTATATGCTCTGATTGTGGCAGGACCATTGAGGTCATAACTAAGTGAGTTTTGAAAAGTTATAAGTTCTACCATTAACTATTATTAGACAATTAAGTCAAGGTAGTGCTTGACAATCCTTTGGGTTTGTGCCAAATGATGAAGTTTAGATAATGGATGAAACCCACTAGACTTTTATTGCATGGTTGAAGGTCATTTTTCAATTCCTTGTTAAGGTGTCATTAGGTTCATCTCCCTTTTAACTTTTTTTATATTTTTGAAATTATATTAGTCTTGTTATTTAAAATTACTAACTAATTTTATATGTATTTTAGTGACCTATTAATTGTGATTAAAAAGTGCTACAAGTGAAGCTTAATAGCTCATGAGCCCCAAGTCCAAGTCATAATTGAAATGAAGATAGTGGGAGCATTTTGTCTGTTGTTTATTATGAAAGATGCCATCTTGTAATTTTTGAAATTCAAAGAGCTCAATACCATTTGCACCTAACTCTAAAGAGGTAAGTTTATTTTGTCTTGTTTAAATAAACACAAATTAATTCAATTATTATCTAAATCAAAGTTTAGCTTATGCCTATCTTTTTATAGGTATAGTTATGATTACTACTCCTCCCCAAAGGTGAGAATTCATTATGTATTCCTATGTCCATATCAAATTAATCCCCAAGCCTAGAAAGAAGATAGAATAAGGGAAGAATGCATTATGTTTGCATTATTGGTGGAGCCTAAGAAAGCCTGCCACTTTGTTTCGTACCATAAGGGATAAGTTTAACTTAAGTGTTAGTTGTGATTTCTAATTTTTCTAAAAAAATTTTGATATTTTGTTATGTCATTATATTGTATGCACCATTGGATGTTTGTTGTGATGTGCTTGAAGAAAAAGCTTGTCTTCTAGTTGGGTGCTATCGGAAAAAAAACCACAACCAACCTGGAAGTAGGTCTTAGATAAAGCTCCATGTGAATGCTATAATAAGGGCATGCAATCAAAAGAGAAAGGCAAACAAGTAAAATGGATAGATATGATGGTAAGTTTACTAAATAAGATTCTAACATGTTGTAAATGGAAGCTTAAGTATCAATTGGATAAAGCTAACTTGTTATTTCATTACAATATTATAGATAAGCCTACACTATGGAGTGTGGCTGCTACTATATGAGATACATGAGCAATATACTATGTATTCAAAAAAATCAAATTTCATGACTTACTATAGCTATGGTTGACATTGGATTATTCTAGAATAATCCGACCATCTTTACCTATATTAATTAGTAAGGGTAAACAAAATGTCACAAATCAATTTAAACCGATCAAACCGTTTTACATTCAGTCAATTTAAATTAGTTTATTATAGTAAAATGTTAAATTCAAATAATTTTTATTTATTTTCAATTTTTTATCTATTGTAAATTTAAAAATTTTCATCCATATTAAACTATAATTGACTGAATTATTACAAAGCTTAAGAATGTGCTTTATATGATATGTTTTAAGGTTATTTGTTGCTTATCCCTTCATTCTCTTGGCTTTCACAAGTCATTTCTCAATCTCAAAATCTTATTTTCAAATATCTCCCTCTCTAAAAAAAAACCTAACATTTATCTAAATATAAATTTGTCTTGCTAAATTTCAAATAACATGTATGAAATCTTGTATGTTAGAGTAATGTGTAATTTTAAATGATAGCCATTAAAATTTTTTGATATAACTAAAGCAATAGCCAGTCCAGCAATAGAGAAAGTAGAATGAAAATGTGCATTTTCTAGATGTATTCTATCTTTCTTTTTTATTATAATATTAGTAATAATTTAATATTATTCTCATGCTACTTTTGATTAAACCACTTCCTAAGAGGAGCCAACTTGTAGCTCTCAATAGAATTTGTGACCTTTTAAATAGCTCTTAGAAATGTGTATGGAATTTTATCAAGAAAACTAAATTTCTGCTTTTCTATTTGAGCCCTTGAAATTTCCAACAAAGAGAAACTTTAGGATCTAAATAGTTATTCCATAGGCTTATGTGTTGTGTTGGAGTTGAGGTATAGAAGTTAGGTAAAACCCATTTTGAGTTATTCGTTTTCTTATATTTTATTTGAAATATGAATGGTTAGGACACCTATGAACTTTCTTGTATGCTAAAAAAAAATTGAAATAGTTAACTATTTTAAACTACTTTCAACCATTTGTAACCAAATAATTCGGTTAACAACGATTTGAATAATGATTTTGGTCGATTATGATATGTTTAAGAAAATAATTGGTTTAAAATGATTAGTTAATTTGTGAATTGAAATTGATCGAAACGGAAACTTGCACACCCCTATTAATTAGTCATCATAACAAAAATAAAATAAACATTCCAATACTAAGAAAAAATTTATTATTCTTGATCTAATTCATAAACTTAATTTACATTTAAGAATTATAACCCTAATTTTTCTCCCTCCTTGTCAAATTAAACAATAAACCTAAATATTGGAAATAATGTGCATACAGAATAAATATGCACACAAAGTTTACACAATACAAATAAGGATAAAATTTTTGCATATGAATATATTATATCTATTATGTAGGAGTTGTGTCCACACTATAACATGTATGCATAACAATACTTTTCAAAGCTAATTAAAATCAAAGTCCAAGATCGATTGCACCCTGAGATTTCCAGTGTCTTGCCTTCTCAAATCCATTAACATAGTTATCAAAATCATCAATTGTTTGATCAATTTCTTCTTGGGAATTCATCACAAAAGGTCCAAATTGCACCAAGGGCTCACCTAATGGCTCACCCCCAACCAAAATGAACCTAAGTTGCTTAGAAGATTTGTTCCACACCTCTAATCCATCCCCAGCACCAAGAAGAAGAATGTGGTGAGATGTCACAGGCTGAGACTTTAGATTTCCAAAAATGCCTTCTCCTTCTAACACATAGGCAAATGCATTCCAAGATTTTGGTATTGGTTGTTGAAAATGAGCTCCCGGTTTAAGAGAAAAGTCCAAGTACATTGTTGGAGTCCTTGTGTATATTGGTGACTTTGTTCCTAAAGCTTCACCTGCTATGACTTTAACTTTTATGCCATCTTTTGTTGCCTCTGCTATATCCTTACTTAATATTTCTTGATACCTTGGTTCAATCCTAAAATTATAACACAAAGATAACATCAAATCAATTCTTGATACCTTGCAAATAATATAAATTATAAAAAGAAACAATATAATAGGATTTTTACACCCTAAAAATCAAAGTAAATAATCATATTTTCAATTGTAAAAATTCTCTACAATAACAAAGTTGTAACTAAGAATCCTTGTCACATATTGAATGCAAACCACATGTGGTTATATAGGACTCATTTGAACGTGGGTTGAGGATTCTTATTACATATTACAGATGATCATACATTTTTGTTAAAATGTAGATAATTTTGTAAGATAGACAATTTTAACAAAATCGCTATCAACTCTCACGATATCAAAAAGATTGAATATCTAGTTTAAAGATTTATTATTTATAATATACACTTGAGCAATTGGTGATATCGATACCTTCAAATTTAAGGTCATCTCTTTAGATGAATTTCATCGTTAAAATGATGGGACCTACTTAAATGAATGGTCTAAACCTAATTATATCGATAATGTTATAAAATATATGTCACAAAGTTAAGGGTGAGAATACATATAATTAAGGGCAAATAAAGTGAGATATTTTATAATTTTAATTGGGTCAATATAAAAGAAAATTAACAGGAAGAAATAAATTACTGTCAAACATACATTTTATTCTTTGAGGAGAGGTTGATCCAGAGTTGTAGGCCCTTCTGGGTTCCTTGGGCTGCAGGCATTTCTGAATGAACTATTCCTCTTCCTGCAGTCATCCATTGCAAGTCACCAGCTTCTATAGTTCCCTTGTGCCCTTCAAAATCTTCATGTGTGACAGCTCCCTAATTACACAAACCAAATTGAACTCAAATAAGGTAAGCAACGCACGTTGTATGACTATGATGACCAAAACGTCACCCCCACGATTCTACGGTCCACACAAATTGGTAGTTGGTAACTTGATATCAAAGCAAAGAAACTAGGGATCTGCTTGTGGGGTCATTATTGTCTATTTGCTTATGTTACCAGCTCATAGTTGTACTTTACAGCACCAACTAACTACAAATCATGAATTACACAATGAAACAAATTACTCAGGCTTTGATATGAAGTTAATAATAATTTTAGTTTTTTTTATTAATAAAAATTATTAAATTATTAAATGTACACATGCAAAAATCAACTCAAGCTTTGAAGAAAGGCAAAATCTTTAGAGAATATCACATTACTACGTGGGCAAAATTTTTTTGATAATAATTAATAATAATTTTATTTCAGATACCCTGCCAAGCTTAAGTCATATTTTTTTTGAAGATTTTTCTGGTGTGTGCTTGCCCCATTGCAGAGCCTTGTAAGTTTTCCTAAATTGCAATGCCAACCCACAGGTTGGCACTTGGCAGCACGTTGAGATTGATATTTAATTCAATTGTGACATGATTTCAGGGCTAACATAACCAGAAGTCAAGCACTTGGTATGATTTTTATTCCTATGATTCTGTTTCTTGACCCCAAAAAAGTTAGATATTATTTTATGGGTTTGGAGTTTAAATATGGTTTTTCTAATGATTGCAAGCAGAGTGTTTGGAGAGAGAATGAGTTTTGTGAGCATAAAGCAAACCAAAGAAATGAGAGAATCAAATTAGCTGTACCTGCAACATGTATGTTACTGTCTCAAACCCTCTGTGTGGATGATCAGGAAATCCAGCAGGAGAAGTAACTGCAATATAAAAGATAAAAGTAAAAACTCACATTCTTGGTAAAAAGAGAAAAAAAAGTAACGGAGGAATGCAGTTGATATAATTTGATTCAAACTGATCAGATATATTTATTGTCAGTCTTATCTACCTATATTATTTAAGAGAAATGTTGTGTACATCGGATAATACGTGCATACAATTCTCACTCTTTGATACGAGCATGTGGATCCTGCACGTATAGAATTCACGTGCTCGTTTTTTATGGGTGAGAGTTGTGTGCACAAGCATAGTACAAAAGTCGTGCCAAACCAGAAGATTGGCCCTTTTCAACAAAAACAGAGCAATTTTAGAAGGAGGGAAGAAAAACTCACCCGAGAATTCATCCAGGACAAGGAATGGATCAAAGTATTTGAGTTCAAACCTGAGAAAAACCCAGATACCCAATTAATCCAAAAGCAAAAGAAATTAATCCAAATCCAAAAATGATCGGAAGGGAAAATCTATATGCCATTTGCTCTTACCTTCCTATGCTTCTTCTGACAACAGCACCAACACCTTCCCGTTGAGGTCTGGCCAAGAATTTCCTTGCCACAGGGCGAGGTTCATTCAGAAAACTGCGAGTTTCTCTCTCTGGCATTTTCTTGCAAATGTGAGCGAAAGATGTGTGAAGATGAAGAAGAAGAAATTCGAATGTATATATAGGAAGGTGGGGAGAGAGAGAATGGAAAGTTTTTCTTTTATGGAAAGTCAAAACAGAGGAGTTGGCGGCCAACGAAGACCCACATCGGATGGGGAAGCTTGCTTGTGCTCGAGGGATTTTGCATATTCTCCTTGTGTGTGTGTGTGTGTTGATTCCGAACGTCAGCATAACGTACTGATGATGTGCGGTTAGAGGAATCATGAATCTGAAAGAGTACAAGGAAATTTGATATGTCCACCTTGCTTGGTGCGTTATAATGATGTGGTTGGCTTTTGTCATTTTTAATATTTAAAAATTTTGAAAACTAAGATTTTAATATGCGTAAGATTGATAAAACTAATAAATAATAATGAATTCGATTATAACCTTTTATTTATTAAATAAAATTAGAAAAAATACATTTTACACATTCGTAATTTCATTCTTTTTCATTTAATCCAAATATAATCTTAAGTGTAATAATTTATCTATTTTCTCCTTCTAATCGTGAACATTTCATATATATAAATTATTTTTATTTGAAATTTAACAAAAAAGTTTACATACATTGAATTTAATTTTTACTTCTCCAAATCTTAACTTGATTTTAATGCTTATTTAAAACAAAATAATCCAAAAAAATAATTCTATTGAAGCTTTGTAAACTATATTTTAGTATATTATTATTTTTTAGAATGGGCTAAATTAGATTTTTTAGGAGTAAATTGATTCCAAATGAATATCAAATTAAGTCAAAAATTAAGAAAACAAAGATCACATTTAATGTATGCAAGTTTCTAGTTAATTTTGGATGAAAAATAATTTAGATATGAGTTTTTTTTTAATAAAAATAATTTAGGTGAGTAAAGTATTAATAATGAAAAATACATATAGATAAATTACAACATTTGCAATTATATATAAATTAAGTGAAAAAGGCGATGCTAAGAACAAATGAAATGTAATTTTTTTTTCATAATTTACTTATATAGAACTGTCAAATAGATGGATGGATAATCCTCATATTATAAATAGAATAAATTTTGGGTTACTGCTAGCTTTTGAATTAATTTTTTTTTTCATAATTTACTTATATAGAACTGTCAGATAGATGGATGGATAATCCACATATTATAAATAGAATAAATTTTGGGTTACTGCTAGCTTTTGAATTAAATAGATGGATGGATCATCTGAATATTAAAAATAAATTAAATTTTGAGTGATTTAATTTAATTTAATTTGTGCTATTTATAAATTTGAATTATAATATATATAAATTAATATGTTTAAACTTTAATTTATAAATTAATTCATATAAATTCATGATTAAATATTAGCTCAAATTTGTGGATTAGTCATACTCAATGCATGAACTTCGAACCATTTGAAAGTCATACAGCTAAACATTGAGAAGAATGCTGAGCTTGTGGCCAATTTTATTAAGGGCAGCATATTTAACAATAAATTACTTAACATTTGATTGCTGAAAGTGGGAATTTGACCGAGAGACTTCCTTTCAAAACAATTCCGAGTATTTACAAAGAAGCCAATAAATATATTGATTTTTGCCAAAAATTTTGGGTTCAAATAATATTTTATTTTATTTTTTGAAAATTTTATATTTTTTGTTATATTCAAATTTTAATTTTTAATTTTTATATATATGTATTTAATAATTTAATTATTTTACTGTTAAAAAAATACTGATACCTTGAGAAAGAGGGACAACTTGATCAAGTTCCCCACACTGTTCTTTACATTCCTCTGCGGCTCGTCCTTGCTCCTGTTTTAGAGGATATTTTTTTTTGTCATGCGTTCCCGTTTATGTTGCCTGATTTGCTCCAACGAATGAGCAATATATTGGTGACAACCAAGGATTTCACTAAGCGGCTCCACTTGATGTTTTCTTTTATAAAAGTTTGTCTTGTCTTTATATTTTGAATTTAATTTCAAACTTTCATGTGATTATAATAAATTAGCCATACTTATTAAAAAAAATATTTTTCCAATATTAGAATATACATATTTAATAATCAACTAATAAAGATTTATGGTATTGCTATGCAGATTTAAAATAACTAAAATGAAAATTATAACTTTTTTTGTACTACAATAGAAAAAATTATTAAATACACATTAAAATAATTTTTAAATATTAAATCATTTATAAATTTTCATTCAATGTAACAACTATAATTATTTATTGCAATTGAGAATAAAATAAATGAACTTTCTGCATTTTCATGAGTTTTATATTAATTTCAATTTATCATGAATTTTTCATCTAACTTTAGATTGACATGTGACCCATGAAATATAAAGACCTAATTATTTAGATGTTAAGATGCAATAGTTATAATTAAAGTTACTACACTAAAATAAAATTTATAAATAATTTGATATTTAAAAAATTTTTAAATTAATTTTATTTAATACATAATATATCCCTTAGAATTTCTCGAATAATTAGTCCAACGACAATTCACGACAACAAACTAATACAAACAAACCAAACGGATCTTAAAGGGCCCTAGTTAATCATCTTTGCACATAAAGTTTCACATTTATTAGAAAAAAATTCAAAGGATTTTATATATAATAAATACAAAAAATTGTAATTTCATTACCCAAGTTTATACAAAAATCATTTGTACTTATGTTGTGATTTTAAAAAATTAAAAAAATATACATTGATATAATTTTTTTTTACTAATAATCAATTAACTCATGAGAAATAAATTAAAAATAAGGTTCCTTAGGCAGAGATGTAATAAAGCTTCCTCTGTATCAATATTATTACAATAAGGTGTTCCTCATAATTTATAATTACGTGAAATCATTATATCTAAATAAAAGGATATAGTTATTATTAATTAAATGCAATAAAGATAATATTATATTTATATTTATAAAAAATTTACAAAAGAATTTATTAAGAAAAAAGTGAATAAGTCATTTTTTATGTTATATAGAAAATAATATTTTAAAAAAAAACTTATTTCTCTTATTTTATTATATAATGACTAATCAAACTTTTCCATCTTTATTTATTTTTTAAAATTTCACTTCTCGTTCAACTGCGCCAAATCAAAAGTGAGTTTTGTAACTTTTAATCTGAAAAACTTTATTATTAAAATTATATCCAATATACGTTCATAATTTTTTTCTTCCATTTTCTTTTCGATTTGTTATTGTGGTCGCATGCTTTCATAACTCGTGTTATCATGATTTTTTCAGGAAAAAAGAATAAAAATAAAATTTCTCCCGTCAGAATCTAACATTATATATATTAATTTTTTCGAAAAAGGAGTTTTGCATAAAATAATTTGCTTAATAATTTTTTTTTTATTTTTATGCCAGTATCAATGCTTTCAATTCTAAAGCAATAATTTTAGAGGAAAATGATTTTTCGAGGGACTTAAGTTTACCGATATTAAAAAGTGAAAAGAAAAATGACAAAGTTTAAAAAATAAAACTTGAACGCATATCTTTTACGATGTAGTAATAAAATCATCAAATATTTTCCATTAAATAACAAAACCCACTCCAATATTTATATAATTGCGAAAGTCTTTAATCTTGCGAAACCTCGAAATCACAAATTAATAATATTTAAACAAGTGATTTGATTCACATAAAAAACAAATAAATTTTTAAAAAGAGTTAAAATTTTAAAAAACAATTCTTTTATTAACTTTTCAAAAGTGTTCAAAATTATTTAATTAATAAAAAAATTGATACTTTCTAAAAAAAAATTTATATTTTATTTGGTTTAATATTAAACTTGTATTATCAAAACGATTAATATATTCTTTAAATTTATAGTATAAAAATAAGAATTATTAATTGATTTAAATTATTTCTAATTTTTTAAGTTATATTTTTAATATCTCTTTTCATCATAATTTTTATAAATTAGTAATTTCTTATTTTTTTAATTTACTATAAAAAGCAAAATAGGTTCATATAAAAAATTAATATTATATATATTAAATTATATTATTATAATAAAAATAAAATATCATTTGAACATTTATTAAATAATTAATTATAATAAATTTATATAAAATAGATAATAAATATGTAATTTTTTATTTTTATAATTGAAAATTAAAATAATAAAGCTCATTACTTCAACTAGTCCCAATTAAAATAATAAATAATAAAGATATTATTTATAAAATAATTTAATTGATATATATAATAAATATAATTCTATTCAAAATTAAATTTCTATTATTATAATAAGATTTATGATTCTACTTATAATTTATATGTATGATAGTATATTTAATTTTTATTCTATATAATTTATATAATACTCATTTTATTTATTATATTATAGATAAAATAATTATATTTTATGTAATTAATAATTATACTTGAATGAAGATATTTATATTTTTATAATGAATAAATTATATGTTATATTTTAAAAATAATCATTATATAAATTAAGTAAATATAATTTTATATTTTTATTCATGAAAGATATAAAAAAAAAATTCTTATTAAGGAGGATGTGGATAATTAACTCTTTATGATCCGTCAGGAAGTAAATTTTTTTAAAAAAATTATTTCTTATATTTTAATGATTAATAACCAATTAAATAATTTAAAATTTTTAGTTTTGATAAAATTACACTTTTCTAAGTTACTTATCGAAACCAAATTACCTGTACGTTACGTCATTAATACATCGTTAATTCATCATCAACACGTCACCATAATTGCCAAAAGTTGAAAATTGCTTCTGGTATTTGATATGGCACTGACGCATTCCAATTTAGACCATAATAATTTGAGGTCAATTAATAGGAAGATACCAATCACCTTCCGAGTCTCCTCGCAAAAATAATTGTACTTTGTCATGCAATATAACTATTACCAACAAATTCAATCAAATATTTTAATATTATAATAAAATTAATGCTAGACTTGAAAACTAATTTTTTAAAGAAACGTTATTCAAGGGACAAATAGATTATAAATATAAGGAGAAATTTATAGTGTACTACAAATACAATCACTCTCACAAATTATTTCCTTCACATCGTTTGTTTTAGGGCTTTAATATTGATTTATAACTAATGTATATGCCGACAATGTTATACATCTAGCATATTGAATATTGATAATAACATTTGTTTATAACTAATATAATTATTATAAGAAATTGACATATATTTTCTTTCACAAATATTTTAATTTTTTATATTCCACTTCAATTTTTTTATTAAAAATTGATGTGAATTATTTACATAATAACTTTTTTTAATATCACTTCTTTGTATTCTACCAAAAATATTTATAGTAGAAATTGAAAAAAAAAACTTAACATCCCATAAAAAATATGTATTTTAAGTTAAAAATTTTGAATGTTTACAACTTTTACTTGATTGTTCATTTGGACAAATTTTATGTTAATTTCATATAATTTTTAAGATTTATCTATTTATAAAAACTTAACAAGAATTTATCTATCTCAAAATTGTAAAAAATGATTATTTTTATGATTTTTTTCATTTTTTTCATCTCTTGTCATTGTTAGACAATTTTGGACTTTCTAACAATATCTTGTCAAACACATAAAATATTTAAAACTCAAATGCAATCTCAAAAATTATACAAATAAAATCTATACAATAAGCATCTCTTACCATTATTCAGCTAACTTCAATTTTCACTACAATATTTTATTAAACATATAATAAGTGTCTCGAACTCATGGACAATCACAAAAGTTATACAAAAGAAAATGGGTAAAAATCTCTTAAAAAAATTTGTGCAAAAAATCACAAGAATGGAAGAGATGCAAATCAAGGAAATAAAAGTAAGAAAGATAGTTCTTACGTTTAGAACCCACTTTATGCAGAATATAAATTGAAAAAATATCAATAGCTCATTGACATATAATGAAGGATAGAGCAAAATCTAGTGCTTCATAGGAGAAGTTGGATAACGATGAAGATTGAATTTTAGAGTTTTAAAACAAATAAGGAGAATGAGAATGATAATGAAGAAAAAATTTACTTTATTTTATAGTGCAAAAATATCATTACTCACTTGAGTTTAAATATCAATTATTTTATAAACTAACATTTAAAATCTCATGGAAAAAAAATAATATTCTTTTAAAGATTCGATATATAAGGTGCTATCATATTTTAAAAAATGTTAACACTCACATAACTTTAGACATGGATTATTTTAGAAATCGATGTCTAAAGTCTTGTGGAAAAAAAGAAAGGGTTTTTTTAAGAATGATAGTTTTTTAAAGAACCAATGCCAAAAGTGTCTTCATATTTTAAAAAAGATGGTACTGCTTGCATGATTTTAAACATTAGTTATTTTAGGAATTGACATTTAAAATCTCATGTGAAGAAAAGATGGCATTTTGTTTTAAAGAATTGGCACCTAAAGTGTCCTTGTATCTCCAAAAATGACACTATTCATATGATATTAGGTGCCAATTATTTTACAAATCAATGTCTAAAATATCCTCATATCTTCAAAAATGGTACCACTCATATGATTTTAGGTGTTGATTATTTTATGAACTAATATCTAAAGTCTTATAGAAAAAAATTACTTTTTTTTAAATAATATCTAAAGTGTCATCATATTTCCTTAGACATTGATTCTTTATTTGAATTAACACAATAAATTGTATTTATTTATAAAAATGATACAATATCATTATATATGTCAATTTTTACTTTAATTGATATTAATATTTTGATGTTTAAAGACAAATCTATAGTAGTAAATAACTCATTAATGTATAATTTGTAAAGAGTTGATATACTATTATATAATGTACTCTGAAAAATTATCAATTTGATATACAATTGAATATGGTAATATGTTGCTATCATTGTGTTAATAGTATATTGTAATTTTTTAAAATATAAATAAGCATTATTATTTATAGCTTAGAGCCTTAGACATATGTTAAATCAAAGATATTACAATTATGATTAAATAATAAATTAGAAAATCAATAAAATTTGAACTCAAAATGTTTATATTATGCAATTAATCAATCATGTCAATTGAAATAAGCATCAATAGAAATAACCATTCCAAATAATTAAGCATACAATACATACAAATGAGAAAAAGTTATGCTTTTTAAGTAGGGATGATCAAATTACGGAACCCACGCACAAAAATAAGAAATTGAATCTTAAATATAATGAAATATATATAATTTTTAAAGAATTTCAAAAACAATTTGAATTAAATAATCTTAATAGAAAAAGATGCATTGTTGCTCCTGTGGAACGTGCTTCTTTACTCATCGTTGTCCACGAAAGTGGTCCCAAGACGGTGTATCCTTCCTCGTAAAGCACACGGTCTTGTCCGCAGTCCACACGTTGCTTTATAGCAATAATATCCAAACACTAGTGTTGCAATTCCAACCCAATGTGCGAAGAGACTCATTCAAACGATGTGTTCCATAGTCAAGTAAGATTGGGATGTCTGCTCCCACCATCCTCGTTGATGTTTAAATTCAAATTATTATGAATTAAAGATTATTTTTATCATGAATTATTTTTTATTTAAATTAAAATTTTATATTAAAATATGATTGAAATTTTTATCAAATAAATATTTATCACTTATAAATATTTATATTAATTAAAATTTTGAGATATAAAATAAGTATAATATAAGTACTTATGAAAATTTCATAAAACAGGTTTGGAAGAAATGTAAGAATAATAATTAAAATTTTATAAAATTATAATAAAGAATTTTTATATATATTATTTTATATTTTTTATTATAATAAATTTATTTTTATTCATTTTTTTAGAATTTAAAAATTTTTACATTAAATTATTTATACACTATATTATAATATTTTAATTAATTTAAATGTCTGACATTTATATTTTTGGAATGAGAAGTTTTTTCCCAACAATGTGTATTCTCAGCCAAAAATTATTAAAGAAAAACTTAGTAATGATGATGTATTTACGCCATCACACCGATATTTTAAACATTGATTTCGATTGCTTGAATTGAGAATTCCATGAATGTTTCAACTCAATTAAATCGACAGTTTTCTCATTCATTAGTTGCGTAATTAGTTGAATTAATTGATATGTGATTCAATGACTTTTAACAAGAAGGTAAAGTTAACTATTTTCTTTTTTTTTAAGAGAAAAATACAATTTTTTTTATCTGTGGTTTCAATCTTTTTTATTAACTTATTTTAAATGTTACACTTTACACATAAATACTTTTAATCTTCAATATGTTTGCTACTTAAGTTATTTTTTATCAAAAATTTAATAA
This sequence comes from Sindora glabra, assembly GCA_020226215.1. NCBI lineage: Eukaryota > Viridiplantae > Streptophyta > Magnoliopsida > Fabales > Fabaceae > Sindora > Sindora glabra. The sequence continues at coordinate 44,750,110 of CM035230.1, read as the reverse complement.
AAAAAATCATCTGTACTACATATAATTTTCACTTCTTTAAATTTTGACTTAAGAATCATTTGATTCGTAAAGAAAATAATTTTCTACAAAAAAATTAAATTTCTTAAGAAATAAATTTCAATACAAACTTTCTGAGAAGTGTTCAAAATTATTTGATTAATATATATGAAGTGATATTTTCTAGAAAATAATTTCTTATGTCTTATTTAATTTAACTTTCAATATTTTAGAAAACATTAAGAAAATAACTACTGTATCTTAATATTATGATAATATAAAGTAATAAATTTTAGTTGTCATTAATTAAATTTAATAAAGATAATTTTATTATTATATCTATAAATAATATGAAAAATAAAGCTTAGATCAGAGGGGGATTGGTAAGTAACTTTTTATTTTTTGTGGGAAGTAGGACTTCCCGAAAAATTTTATTTCAGAAAATTATATTTCTTCTAATTTGTAAGATAATGATCAATCAAATAACTCATATATTTTCTACCTCCTAAGAAATAAAACTTTTTTTACTATTGAAGTAAACTAAATAACCTCTTAATTTTATGCTCATCTAGAACTAAATTACTTCAAAAAAATTTAATTTTATTAAAAAAATTTCTTTAACAATTTAGTCCATGATTATCGAGTAAAGATGTTAAATAGAATTTTTTTAGAGAAAATTAATTCTAAATGAACATCACATTAAATCAAAATTTAGGAAAGTAAATATCATGTATAAATAGAGAATAATTTAGGTAAGTAAAATGTTAATAATTGAAAGTGCAAATAGATGAATTCTAACATTTATAATTATGGATGGATTAAGTATAAAGGGATGAACTAAGAATAAATAAAATATAATTTCTCCTTTTCCATTTGATAAACAATTTTTTGGTTAATTTTTTAATAAATTTGAGTCACTTTAATTGTTTGATCCATTCAATTAATTATTTTAAATGATTGATAAATAATTAATTTATTTAGCTGGATCTTCTGCAATCAGTTAATTTTAAAAAAATTTAAAGAATCCAAAGTTAATAGTTAATTCAGAAATGATGCCCATAAAAATAAGGTTACTCCCGACTTATACATTTATTTTTATGTATGTCCTGATTAACTAAAAAAAAAAAGAAAAAGGACCTTAGCATCCACATCATCATTTATTAAATTAATGTACAACTCTCTGTGCCTTGCTATTCTGTTTTAAGTGGCTACCGACAGCTTTAAATTTTGAAATTAGGTATTTAGAGTTTTTTTCCCCCCAAGTATCTTATTAGGTAACTTTTTCATCTAATTATGTTTAATTTTTAAATGTGATATCTACTATTTCAAATTGTCATTTATGTGACTATTTTTTTCTAAGTTAAGAAAATGCAAGTGCTCGATTTCAAAATTTTAAAACGTAAATAGTCGTTTAGAAAAAGAGTGAAAATGTGGGGAACTATGAATTAATTTAATTTTTAGGATTGTTCTTTTTCCCCCCCTTCGCAAACTACACAGGAGAATATAACTAATGGTACATGTTGGTTGTTGAACATCTGAATAAAACCAATTTGAATTTAACGCTAACTGAAACAATTTGACTAAAGGGCCTGACTACAATCCCCTGGAATGGTTTTCAGGGCAACTGCCCCAAATTTTATAAGGAATATATTGACACGTGTCTGCTCAAACCGAAGGACTGAGAGGAGAATTAACATTTAAGCTAATGACCAATTTCGCTGACGGTCCCCCAAAATTTATAATTCTACCCAATGACATTCTAACTTTACCAAATGACACGGAAAAATTGAAGCTCAAAGTTGGCTCAATGGGAAGTTGCATGCGCACTGAGAAATTGAAGAAGCAAAAGTTGGCGGAGAAAATATTTATGTATTAATTGATAACTTTTATAAATTAATTAACTATTAATATTAATTACATTTTAATAAAAGAGCCATAGAATACAATATAAATTATTTGCGATCACTACACTAAAAAAATTATAATACATTTCTGTCAACAAAGTAATATATTCTTAATAATTATAAAAGTTAATATATCATGTAGAAAGCAAGTTAAAATCCAGTCCATAGCTTTATGTAAAAGAAAAATATGAATGTTAACATATTAAAAATAAGTGATTTACTGTTAAAGTGAGACAATGAAATTTTGACTATTCAATCTAATGTCAATGATTTAAATTAAAACACCATGTAAAGTTTAATTGGCCAATTGATAATTATAATTTTTTTTAGTATGCATCAAAATAAATTTCATTTAATTATATTCTTCCCAAATTAGAATTTCTCTCTCCGTCACTGAACGAGAAGTAAAATAATATAAGAATTAAAAATAAATATTTAATTAAATTGAATATTTAATTTATTTAAAATATTTTTATAATAAATATAAAATATATTATATTGTAGGTAATTTTTTTAGTGAAATTAACTTTTAAGTTATAAATAACATAAATGGACATTAAACAAAAGAAAATCATCATGCAATAAAGCAAATTAAAAAAAGAAACAAGTGAGTTATAAAATAATATAAGAGTTAAAAATAGAATATGTGATAAGTAATTCAATTCAATTCAATTTTTAATTTATTTCAAATAAATTTTTGTATTAAAAATAAAATATATTATGTTAGATCCTATTACTTGATTATTTGATAATATTAGTATTTACGTTATAAAATAGGTATAGATATTAAAAAAAAGGCAATGGAGCAGATAAAAAATAGTTCTAAACTATATAGTAATAAGAGTTAATAATAAAATATATAAAATAATTTTATTAAAGTCAATCTTTAATTTATTTAAAATATTTTTATAATAAAAATATATTATATTGTACTTATATTATTTAATAATATTTATTGTATAAGATGTAAATAATAGGAATAAATAAAAAATATCAAACAAAATGCCAAAAAATACTTTAACTACAAAGCAATTTGTCAAAAAAGGAAAAAAAATTACTAACTAGAATTAAAGAAGTATAAAAGGCTATGGAAAGAAAATGGTTTCGAAACCTTAACAAATTAGAGAGGAAACTGCAAGCTGAACTACAAGAAATCCTAATTCAAAAAAAAATAATATGGTATTAGAAGGCCAAAACTAAATGGATTGAAAATAAGGATTGTAACACTAAATATTACCACTCCAAAACAATTATTAGACGTAAAATGAATCAAGTCACTAGCTTGTAAAACAAAATCGTCAATAGGTGAAGAACTAGGAGGAAATATGTAAAATGATGGTCAATTTCTACAAGAACCTATTTATGGAAGGTAACTTCACCACTACTACTCTAGATTAGGGATTGTAATACCCAGTAATTCCTAAAAAATTTGTAGCAAATTTGATAAAACCTATCACAAATATGGAAATTAAAAGAGCCATGTTTAATATAGGAATGATCAAAGTGCCAAGTCCAGATTAAAGGTGTACATGGATTGGGTCAGGCAGGTTTCGAATCGAGTCAGGTAGGCCAAACAGTAAAAAAAAATGGCCCGAGCCTAGGCTGACCCGATTGTATTTTAAAAAATTTTATCTTAACCCGACCCGATTATTAATATATATGACTTGAAACCCATCCCGATTACTTGATTATTTTAATTTTTAAGTAAAAAAATTATTTTTTATTATAAAAATATGTATTTAAAGAGATAATATAATACTTAAATATATAAAATATTTAATTATATCAAGTTAATTATTTTATATTAAAAATAATAAGATATAATTATTTTTTAATATATAATTATATTAAAAATAAATAAATTAATATAATTGGATTAGGCCGGGTCAAGTCAAGCTTTTTTATTATGACCCAAGCCCGACCTAATTATTATTGGGCCATATAAAAAAAGCCCAACAGACCTATTGAACAAAAAAAATAAGCCCAAACCCTATATATTTTCGAGCTAACCTTAACTAGTTGGGCGGGTTGCCCAGCCCATGTATATCTTTAGTCCAGATGGTCTTCCAAGCTATTTTTACCAATCTAATTGGGAGATTCTAGGATTGATAATATACAAACTAGTGAAGGAAATGTTTGAAGATAAAAGGAGTATAGTTGACATTCATACTATTCTAATAGCATTTATCCCAAAAGTTAATAAGCCCAAATTTGTTACCCAATTCAAACCCATATCCTTTTGTAATATGAGTTACAAATGTATAATTAGAGTGTTTTGATAGCACTTATCCCAAAAGTTGATAAGCCTGAATTTGTTAATCAATTCAGACCCATGTCCCTTTATAATATGAGTTATAAATGTATAATTAAGGTGTTGGCGAATAGATTAAAACCTTTTCTTTCTAAACTAATCTCACCATATCAAGCCAACTTCATTCTAGGACAATGTATTCATCACAATATCATTATCGCTCATGAAATTCTACATGCCATAAAGAACTTTCATCAGGATCCAAGCTACATGGTTATTAAAGTGCATATAAAAAAAGGCTTATAACAGGCTCAAATGAGACTTCATTCATTTAGTCCTAAAAAATATAAATATGCTGACTAATATTTCCCATATTATCATAGAGCGTATTACTTTAACTTCCATGAAAGTTCTTTGAAATGATAATTAAAGTGAAATATTTTCACCATCTAGGGGGATTAAACAAGACGACCTTTTATCCTCATACCTATTTTTCCTTTGTATGAATGTATTGTCCCATATCATTATGAAGGTAGTAGATAATGGAGAATGGAAAGGTATGAAAATGGGCAGATAAGGACCAATAATCTCCCACCTCTTATTTATAGATGATTTGTTACTCTTCGCAAAAGCATTAACTGATCAAATTTGCTGCATTAACAACTATTTAAATAAATTTTGTGCTATGACAGGGGAAAAGGTCAATGAATCTAAAACATCCATATTTTTCTCCAAATAAATAAAAGAGGTAACCATTAACAACATAGTGGAACTCAATGGTTTCACTAAATCACAAGATATGGGAAAATATTCAAGAGTCCCGCTGAGATATGGAAGACTAGGAAAACTTAATTTCAATGATATTATTACTAAAATGGAAAACAAACTTGCAAGATGGAAATGAAACTATTTATCTATGGCGAGGAGAGTAACCTTTATCTCTTTTTTCACTTTTACTTTACCTATTTATACTATATAGGTGGAGAAGATCCCTTTACAAATATGCTTTAAACTTGAAAAACTACATCGAGCATTCCTATGGGGCCATGACATGGAAAATAAAAAATACTATACTATCAGTTGGAAAATAATCTGCAAACCTAAAGCATATAGTGGATTAGGCTTTAAAAGAATAAGTGACATGAAATATGCATGCCTCCTTAAATGGACATTGAATCTCATTTTCAGCACCAATGCTTTATAGAGTTAGATGTTGAAAGTGAAATATGCACAAAAAGTAGATATATCACAAATAATAATAGCCAGATTGGGAGACTTAATTCTATAGAAAAATATAGCCCAGTTACAACCATTCTTTGGAGAAAACTCCTAGTGACTTCTTATTAGTAGAAAATAAATATCGTTTTAGGATGATCAATAGGTGGGAGATGGCCAATTGCTTCAGAATTATGAATTTATGAACCATCACCCTACTGATCATGCAATGATGGTTCACAACATGACCACAGTTGAAGGAAAGTGAAACTGGACACTTATGCAAGAATCATAGAACGAGATTGTGATCTAGTAAAAGCAAGAAAGCCCCCAAATAACCATTATGGGAAGGATAGATTGATATAGAGGCACCATGGTGGTCATTTTAGTGTTAAAAGCGATTATACTACACTGTGTAATAGTACTTGGAATTTTGCTAATCTAATTTGGAAATTAATTTAGAAATGCTAAGAAATAAAATGTATGAAATTTCTCTTATGGAAAGTTTCACATGATAGACTTCCAATCAATAATTGGAGAAACAAACTATTTCAAGCCTCCCTATACTGTGGTAAATGTAACCAGCAGTTGGAAATGACAGTGCACGTATTAACATATTGTTTGATAGTCCAATAAATGTGGTGGAGTTTTGTGGCCCCAGAATATCTAACTAACTTTTTCACTTGGAACCTTTATCAATGGTTCCTGCAAAACTTACGGAGGCCATTAGCAATTCATACTGATATACACAAGGACATAATTTGGGAGATAATCATTAACACTTTATGGGAGTGGCAGAATAAATCTATCTTCTAGAGTAATTTTCTAACTCCACGCAACCCCATTGTTATCATATACAAATAATATAGTGAAATCATCTTTGCTATATAACACACATAAGTGGGACACTCAAATGTCTACCATGAAGTAGAGATAGCCTAGAGCCTTTCGAAGGAACAGTGGGTTAAGCTAAATACGGATGGCTCATGGAAATCTAGCATACTAAAAGCCAGTTGTGGAGGTATTCTCCATGGCAATCATGAAGAATGGCTACATGGTTTTGCTATGAATATGAGTAAATGTAATACAACCAAAGTTGAATGGTGGGGGGTATATGAAAGTCTTAAAATGGCATGGTCCTTTAATTATAGACAGATGATCCTAGAAAGTAATTTATAATTTGCGATCCAAAGAATTGTTACAAAAAATCTTGCACTGGCTATATGATTTTGCTATGATTATAGGTAAATGTAATACAACCAAAGTTAAATGGTAAGGGATATATGAAAGTCTTAAAATGGCATGTTCTTTTAATTATAGACAGGTGATCCTAGAAAGTGACTTATAATATGCGATCTAAAGAATTATTACAAAAGACCTTGCATTAATCCAAGCCATCCAAGAACTACTAAAGAGAAATTGGAATATCTAAATTTGCCATACATACAAGGAGGGAAATAGATGTGTTAACTAGCTAGCTAACCATGGGATAACCCTGAAGAATGAAAAATAAATGTTTTTAAACCCCCTCCTAACTTACAGAGCTTAGTTCTAGCTGATATGCTTCAAATCACTCTAACCAAAATAGTTTCTGGTTGGGGGCTATCTTGTCCTTTTTTTTTTGTTGCTTTTCTTTCTTAAGCTTTTGCCCCTTCAATTCACCAAAAAAAAAAATAGAAAGTTGTGAAAAAATGTACATAAAAAAGGGTAAGTGGTTTAGAAGAAAACATTAGCTTTGAAAGTTGCCTTTAATTGTAGAAGGAGAAATAAAATATGATTTTATATTATGAGGAGTTTGATTTTTTAAGAGGTTAAATATTTTATTTTGAAATATTTTTTTAAATCTTAAAATAAGTGAAAAATATAAATATAAATATAAATATAATTTAATAGTGAAAATATTGAACTTTTTAGGAAGTAAAACTCTTTTATAATTTTACCATGTAGAATAATGATAGTTGGAGTATAATTAATCTTAGTACCCTACAAATAAAAAAATAATTGTATGAAATTTAAAGAAAAATATAAGTTACATTTAATTTTAATAATAAATTGATTATATTAAAACTTATAAAGTAATTTTTGTAATTTATTTTTTTAAAAAATAAAATGAAAATTATTAAATATCAATATTATTTTTATCTTATTTGATGACAAAGTAATTTTTTTTTTGTACAAATGAGAGAGTAACTGAATCTATATGAAAACTTTGAACCGAATCAGATGTGTATTATGTGACATTAATAAAAGTAGTTGAGAAAATAATTTCACTTAATGTTTTAGTTTTTTAATTAATTATTTTTCACTCACATTTTTTTGTAAGTTTCATTAGTTAGATTACATTCATTAGAAACAAATTACTGTACAAATTAAAACAAGGGCTAGAACTCAGATGCTGGGCACTCGTACAATTATCCCTTTCTTTTTTTCTCTTGAGAGACATGAAGTATTTGTCCGTAAGTTAAAAAGTTCTAGAATCCTATGGCTCTAGGCCTTATATCCCACCGTTCATTTATAATTCACTTCCCATTTCTTTGAATCTAACGGATAATATACACCCACCAATACAAGATGAGTTGCCCGCAATTCATACCGGGGGCATTGTATTGTATAGGATACAAATATATTTATGAATTTATTTAAAAATTTAATATTAAAATTTGAAAAATAAATTTAAAAATAATTAATAATTAAATTATAAATAAATTAATAATAAAAAATTAAAATAATATTTTATTAATAATTAAAAATATTTTATTAAAATATTAAATAATTATATTTAAAAATAATTTTAATATAAATTTTATTAATTAAAATTATTAAATAAATTAAATATTTATTTATTTTAATATATTTAATAAATGAGTTGATTGAAATGATAATAATCAACGAACCCTAGCGATATAGGCCTTGACTAAAGCCATGCTCCATGGGAATTCTAGTTTCCAGAATATCTGTACATGGTTACCACAGGGCCGCACTGAAAGTTTCTAGAACACCCGCATGACCCCACTTCCGTCTCATGTTTGTTGGTAGAGTTATTGTGAAGTAAACAAATTCATATTTCATAAAAAATAAGAGAGGTGAGAGGGGAGGCCCTATAATTTGTTAATAAGAAATGTATATATTTTTGAGGAAAACGTAACATATTCTTCGATGATTGTATTTTATCTTATTATTTTTTAAAATTTTAAAATTATTTTTATATTATATAAAATTTTAAATTAATGTCTATTATTAATTTAATTTATTATTTTATCAAATTACATAATTTTTTATAAAAATTTTAATTAAGAATCATAATATTAACAGTATATTAATTTATTTCGTTATTTATTATGAATAATTTTTATATCATATAATTAAAAAAATTAAATTAAATGTACCATTATAAGTTGCAAGAAAAAATTATGAAATAAACTAATATATTATAACATTATAATCTTTGTTTAAAATTTTTTCAAAAAAAGATATACTTTGATAAAATTATTAATTAAGATGATCATGGATATTAATTTTAAATTTTGTATACTTTAGAGGTGTAATTTTTAAAATTTTAAAATAAAATGAGATAAAATCATGTAATTTGATAAGCTTGAAGGGTGTATTTTGCATATTTATCTGTATTTGTTATTTCTTATTTCACGTTTATATTGCTTTGGTATTATATGGAGAGAATTTTGTTACTCCACCCGATGCTAAGAATTTCTCCGGTATTGTTAACCAACCAAGAAAATAACAGAATGGCAAAGTTGTAAGCAGTGAACCCGTCAAATTTTTCAAAATGGAAATTGGATAGTTTGTTTTCTTATAATTAATTTATACAGGATATAATTTATTTGATTTAAATTAAATTATTTTGTTACATCCTGTAATTTTATATAATTTCTAATTAAATCTTTATAAATCTTTGAAATTAAGTCATAGTATTTATTTGTTATTTCCAATTAAATATATATCCTTATTTTTCATTTAGATTTTACCAATGAATGGTAGTAATGGATAATAATTTGTTAATGACATGTTTATGGACTGAGGGGCTTCGACAACAATTTCCTTTCTAGACACAAAATGATTTTCTAAAATGTTAAAATTCATTTGTAATTTATGACTTCAAACAGTAATATAATATATATTATGCAACTTAATTATACTAATTTTATATTTGATCTTAAAAAAAAAGCAATTTGATGATATAGAAAGTGATTAGTACTTATTTCACAATCGATTTTCATTATTGTATATGCAATATAATTTGAATTAAATTGATGTAAAATAAATTTAATTTTACATTATTTTGTAACAATCACTTATTTTTTAAAAATTTATGACCAAAAATAGATATTTTAAAAATTTTAATAATTTTTACTTATTCATTGGAGATTGATGAAAATTATTTAAAAAAGTTTAAATTTCTTTTATTGATAGCGTAAAATATTTTATATTAATGTGAAGAAAACACATTATTAAAAAATAAAAGTAATTAAAAATTTTGCCTGCAATAAAAAGTTTTTGATAATTTTTTAAGAATATGACATTATATAAGTTAATGTTAATGTAAAAATAATTTACATTCATAGAAAATTAAATTTAAATCGAAAAGAATACGAACATATGCATTATTCGTCGGAGAACTCATAATAGTAAGACAAGATTATTAGACAATATATAAAATCAAAACTCACAAACATCTAAATTAACTGTTAAAAATTTTGCAAAAGATAAAACAAATAATAACATCACGACACAATAAAAAATAAAATAAATGATCAAGAATAAAATATGAAAATTGCATTATTGGTAACCAACTAAGGAATAAATTTAAATTCTAAATTATAATTATTAATTTTATGATGTAAATTTACATCATTAAAAATATATATATATTGATGTTGGAAACTGTGATGTGATGCAAGATTTTTGTAAAAGCACATCGTTAAATGACATCATTAGTACAAAAGCATGACGCATGGAGGATTGGAAAAGAGAGTGAAAGAGAGAGGGAGTTTACTTCAAAGTTCAAACTAAAAATTGACGTGGAATGGACTTGGTATTTGGATTTAGATTGGAAGCCAGTTTTTCCAGACTCACAAACAGCTGCACAATCATGATATATGGATTACGAATGACGCGGCTCCCATCTTTTCCTGGAAAATATGTTTATATAGTTGAATTATAAACTGTATTTTTATTTTTATTTAATAAAAAAATATTATTAATTTTGTTATTAATATAATAGTTTTAACTTAAAATATATTAAAATGTATAGTTTTTAACTTTTATGATACTAAAAAGAACAAGTATAATATAATCCTTTATTTATAAAAATTATAATTATTATATTCTTCAAATTTTGTAATTAGTATTATTATTTCTTTATTTCTTTGTGACTACTCATTGATCCTTTCGGCTGTATTATTAAAATAAATAATTAAATCTCTTTTTTACCAATATCAAATATTTACTTATTTTTTATTATATTTTTACGTAGAGAGAAATAAATAATTATAATAAAAATACCGGAGTGTCTCGATTCTCATCTCTAATCAAACTTTTCCATCTGCCGTTTAAATGTTAAATTCTTGAATATTGACTGGCTTGCAATCCTAACGCAAGGGATAAGGATTTGAATTATTTTCTCTTTATCTTTTGCCTTAATTGCTTCTGAAATCTTTCTCCCATTTGGATGACAAATATGGTGTTGCTTGTTTGTGTCTTTTGACTGATAAGGTTTCATAACTCCATTCTGAAAATTGGGACTGGCGTAGAAAATTACCATGGGGCAATTTCTAACATACCTAACTCATAGAAAATATAGATTCAAATTGATACACGATGATGTACTCTTGCAAAACATAATTACTTACAAACCAATCGTGTGAGAACAATCTACACGCTGAAATCCTCTTGGAATTTTAGCAAACCTCCCTAATTTTTGTACACATTCCGGGGGCAGGAGCAACTAACACGGTTTTCTAAAGGGGTAACTTGTCCAACAATATCTATTATCCTAAATGCATTTATGATAACAAACATCACCAACAATTATTTACATTTTGTTTCTTAATCTAACTGGGCATTTAACTTACTGTTGCATTACAAAGCTCCTTGGATGAGACTCAAAATTTAATTTGAAGCAAGTAATCTTAATTCCTTTTTGAAACCAGGAAAATAGAAAGAAAAGGGAGGTAATCACAAGTACTTAATGAGTGGATAATTTGCTCAAACTTATAACTTAAAAACATATTTTATTAAATTCAAGGAAATTTTTTATTTCTTAAAAACATAACATTTAATGGGTATAATAGGCCAAAATTATAATTTCAAATACAAATGGCTTAACAGAAGTATTTTGGTATAAGTAGCGTTTCATAAATTATTAATTTCCATAAACATAACATAAATGAAAATAAAATATAAAATTAATAAAAATATATATACAATTAAAGCAACAATGATTCAAAGTAATAAGTCACCTCAACAAGTGTAATACCCTAATAGAGTAAGAAAGTCCAAGAAGAAAATTAGAATAGAAATTACCCTAGTAGAATCCTAGAAATGTAATTGCATAAAATTCAAGTAAATCATAGAGATAGTATGAAGGTTTACGTAACTAAAATATTTGTAGAAATTATACTAGGTATTAGTAGGAGTCAAAATATTATAAAAAGTCCAACATTAAGTTTGAAAAAATTATACAAAGGTTTAATAGGAAATTAGAGAGCCAAGTAGCCCTAAACTAGCCTGAGTGATACAAAAATTTAAAGATTAGGCTTAAAATTGAAATAAATCAATTTGGCCTGCTTGAATTGACTTAACCTAACCCTTCTAAACCCTTGGAACTAAAAAAAAGAGAGTAAGGCCTAATAAGGCCCAATCTTACAAGAAAAGTTTATGACATTTTGGTAAAAAAGTGAAAATTAAAAGCATTTATTAGCAGGCATTTTTGGCATTTTATTTAGTTGAATTTTAGTGGATTTGAGAAGAAAATATTTGGATTTTAAGGTAGAAAAATCGTGCCCCATGTGGTAGATTTATCAACCAAATTTTAACAAAAATAAAAAATAGGAAACTTATAATGAAAGCCTTAAAAATTAAGGTTTTACATAAAGCCATTTTGGGATAAAAATTGCACACTTTTTTATTCATTTCTTGGCCAAAATTGTGACTCCTTAAAGTTCCCTTTAGTAGAACTTTCAACTTCTAATAATATTTAAGAAACATGTCAAGAGATTTCATTTAATATTTGTAAAGTAACTTAAGTTTTTCTTCTTTCTTTTCAAGTTTTCATGATCATTTTCTCTCAAAAATTTTTAAAATTTGATTTATTTTAGTGAAATTACTCTTTTGGTATTCTAAAAGATATTTGAAAGTTAAAAATTCAAGAAGTTGAGATGGGGGGTAATTACCCCTTATTTTATTGAGTTTTCCCATGAAAATTGAAGAGATGTGATGATATTTATTATTGTAAATGTAAACTGAGTTATGAAGTAAAATGATTTGATTTAGATATTGTATAAATGTTAACATGAAGATATGATGTTGATGTTATGGTATTAAGATGAGTAGGAGATGGGTCATTAAGTGTTTCCTTAAGAAAAAATCATAGGAAAAATGTAGAAACAAAATTTTATCAATAAATTTTAATGATATGTTTCTATTTCTCTTAGAAATTAAGGATTAGAAGTCATTTAAATTTCAATTTTTGGTATAATCATGTTATAATAATGTTAGAATAAATGTGGAAAGAATTGATTTTTTTTAAAAAAATAAAGTTATGAAAAGTACATTTGAATGAACTTTGATTTCAATAGCTTAAAACAAAATTTTGAATTATGTATGCTACTATTTAGTGCTGTTTATGCCATAATTTGATTAAGAAAAATTAAACTAATTGAAATATGTTAGTAACTTTACATAAAAATTTGATAGCAATTGGATTTGAATTAGATGCTAAAAAAGCTCTTTTTCTACTGCAATTCCAAAATTGTCAATGCTAAATTGCCTAACATTGACAATTTTAAGTCTTTAGTTCTATATGAACAATAATCAAGTGAAATTTTTGTAAAATATTGATGTTTTTCATTAATTGACATGTTAGGAGTATTGTATCAAAATTAATAATGATTGGATGTAGTTTGGATATTGAAAAAGAAGCTTGTATTGTAATTGCTCTTGAATTGTCCTATTTTGATTTATATGATTTTGGTATTAAGTGAAGAGTGCTCAAGAATGACTAAATTGAAAAAAAAAACTTATGTTTGATATGTATATTAATTAGTTACAAGTATTAGATAAAATTTTAGTAAAAATTTGAATTAATTTGGCAACTTATAAAGACACCAAACCATAGTTAGTTTGGCAGCTTATACAACAAATTAAAATTTGAATATTCTTATTGAGAAATGATATAAGACATTAAAATGTATGAAGTAATTGGTGATGTTTAGATTATAATTGTTAGCTATTCAAAGGAGTTAAGTATTGTCATTATCTTAAATAGAAAACTTATATATCAACCTTAGATATGATGTCATACGATGATAAGATTTGTATATGTATTAGAATAATAAAATTTTATAGCATAGTTGGTGCATTAACCATACCTTATAAAATAAATGAAATGAGTAATTAATACTACAGTTGGTATCTTGATATTATTTACTTTGAATTTGATTTGTGGAGGGAGATATGCATTCTTCATAAAGAAATATATGAGTGGTAAATGTTAGAGAGATAAAGTTAGTGGCCTTATACTTAGGGTGATTGGGGATAAGATTAGACCAAAAATGTAAAAAAAAAAAAAACTTATATATCAACTATTACTATTCTTTTTAACAAACTTTGTAAACTATTTATACAAAAATTTTAATCTTCATTATTCTATTTTGTTATATTTATGTCCCTAATCTATAATGATGAATACTCCCTAAAAAAAGGAGAAAAGTAACTATTCACTAAGTATTTTAATATTCACACTCTTTGTTATTAATTTTTTATTTACATATTTTGAACATGAATTACTAAAGAATGATTGATATTTGTATAAGAACTTTCTTGTCATCTTGGGGAACTTTTTAAGTTATATTTCATTATAGATTTCAAATGATAATGATGAGCCTTGTATTAATTATTTTGGAGGACTTAAAAAATGAAATTATAAGCCAAATGCTTTTATTATTAATTATGTTTTACTTAACCATTCACAAGAAAATATAGTTAATAGTTTTAGTTTTGTTAATATGACAAATCCTCCATTTTCCTCATTCATTGAATCTAATCCCAAGGAATATCTTGAATGAAAATAGGATAGGTCAAATTAGAAGTTCTTCTACTTATAACATTATATGTAAATATATATTTAAAAATATATAGTACTCTTGTATAAATCTTTTTATATATGAAAATTATATTTTAAATTTTCAATTGCACGTGCAGGTAATTCTATTTTTTTATAAATACATATTTTTATTTTTAGTAAAGTTAAGTAGTAAAAAATTAGAAATATTTTAAAGGCATATAAGGACAATTGGTTAATATTAGTCAAGTGCCTTTATGCTGATCGTCAACTCATGATAACAAGTAAAATCCTATGGGAATTTTACATAAATAATTATACAAAAGTGAGAAATATGAATGGTTAAACCCCTTTCTAAAGGTATGATTAAAATTTATAACTCTAATAAAAAAATTTCAATATACAACCAAACTTCTTGTTATCATTCCATATAGAAATCGTCCCTCACACCTTCTATAATAGCCATGACAATATAATATTTCAAGTGCATTTGGGGGTTTTCTAAAGAAAATTTCCAAGGATTCATAATAAGATCAAAAGCCTTTCTTTTATAAAATAGATTATCTCTATCATAAAATTTCTATAATCTTAGTTTCAATGTAAGCCATGCTTAAGATTTCAGTATACAAGATTGACTTCAAACATATAATCATGTGCAACCTAAAAATATTAACATTTCAAACATCCAAATACATTTTCATTAGAAATATAAAATAAAATAGACATAAATATGAATATAATTCATAATTCAATATACAATATTTGAATGGATATAGCATTTCAAATTGTTACTAACCCTTTAGAATACTCGAAGCCATCATAACTTTATTCAAAATAAATAGAAGTTAAGACAAGCATGCAAAAATTATTTTCTTAATTTAGAAGTAGCAAATGTATTTCATAATTATATACAATTCACCTAGGATTAGAGATCAAAAATCAAGAAAATATTTAAGTAAACCATATAAAAACAATTCTTTAGAACTTCAAGAGATATGACATTTCTAGAAAAATAAAAAAAATAAAAAAACTATATATCCTTAACAAATACACTTTCAATAAATCACAAACATAAGCATTTAAATGCATATGACCAACCAATATTGGAAGGTCCCTTTTCTAAATTTTTTAAGTTAAATGTTGACATTATGTAAATCACGAATTATCGCTGTTTTAGCTCGAAATATTAGTTACTTAACTTTTGATGATTCACAAAATTATTCTAATGACATAAATTTTCTAAAAAATATGTTCAACTGGAGAATGATAATAAGATAATTGTTGAAGTCATATTTGGTATTACAAACTATCCATAAAGAATAATAGCAATGTGGTGCTCAGGGCTTATGATATGATAATTACAAATGCTCATTGGCACTAGCCATAGAACTTTTGACGATTCAAAAAATTATTCTGATGACATAAATTTTTCAAAAAATATGTTCAAGTGAAGAATAATAGCAAGGTATTAGTTGCAGTTATATTTGATATTACAAATTGTCCTTGAAAAGTTTTATCATTATTTGATATGGTTAAGAATCTCATGTTATGTAACTTAATAGGACACCATTTCTGGCTCTCCCATTTTAGATAAACTTATCCTTAAAGATATCATGCTCTTTTTGAATTAATGTATTATTGATAAATAATTTAATAAAATAAAATTTTTTAGAAGGAAAAAAAATAATGTATAACATAAATAAGCATGTAGCTTCATTAATGAGCATATTTTTTCAAGTCTTATAAATTTTTTGTTGATTGCAAAGCTAATTACATATTATATAATAGGACACATCTTGTAATTTCATTGCATATCATCAAATCCCTTATGCCATGCAACAAACAATATGTAAGTTTATCAAATTTTTTTAATGTAAGTTGATTTAATAAGTAGGTATGCCTTTCTTACAAAAATTTAAATTAAAACTTGTATAAAATTTATAATACTATGAAAATAAAATTAATGCAGAAGTATACCTTTATTATGGATTTAATTCTTTTGGATAATATAATATTTAGATAAATACTATAAGCATAGACCTTTTTCTCTTTCTCTTAAAGTGTGCGGTTATTAATGGGATAAGTTAAAGAATAAATTAGGTTAAGAGTGGAGAGAGAATTTAGCCAATACAAATAAAATCTTATCAGGCCCTCCTAATATGGGTCAGAAAAGGTATAGGCCTATACTTTAGTCATCAAATATATTAATCTAAAATTAGATATCTACAAGCTTAAGTAATAGATTACTTTAATAATTGAGTTTTAAAAAAATAAAAATCTTTTGAATTATTATTCAACTAGTTTTATCAAAAATAAAATAATTACAATTAATGGTAGCCTATATAAAAATTTTAACATTCTCCAATTTAGGTAACATTAATTATAAAAAGTTTATTTCAAAATATTTTATATGAAAATGACTCTCAAGTTGAATAAAAAATTTTGAATATGTGGCCATGATTTTGAAAACACACCATCCAAGAGATAATACATAAAATATGACTCATACTTAAGTAACCAATAATATCAAATCATGGTGATAATTACATTATTATCAACATAAGACCTTCCATGGTTATATATATTATTAACTACTTAAATATAAGTCATTAATATGAAAGTATAGTAAGAAAAATAACATAAAAAATATGATCTAACAAAACATGCTATTTTTCAATTCAGTCCTCAATAATTTCTTTATAACAAACTTAATAATAAGATAAAGAAATCTTCTGGTAATAATAAACTTAATTATCTCAAAATTCTAACATAGTATCAATTGAGAGATAAACATCAAATACAAGAGCTCGCAATTGACACTAAGTCCTAGTCCTTATAAATTTGTTAGCTAAAATATCTCTAAGTTTTATAATAATATTAACTAAGAGATAGATATATAACTCAGAAACTAATGATTGATACTAAATCTTAGTCTTGATAAATTTATTGTTAGAATGCCTTAAAGTTTAAAAATGATGTCAACTAAGAGACAAAGATACATATTAAGAACTAATTAATAAATAACAAATCTTAATCCTCATAAGGTATTATATAAAATAGCATATTAGATATAATACCTAACCTTTATCAAGGTAATTTTCATTATTCCAATATGGTGTACATAGAAACCATATATACAAACTCAGGAGTTAACAACCGGTACTAAGTTTTAGTTCTTATAATACAATAAATAGTGCATTTTACAATATGAAGATACATATATTAATAAAAAATTTACAAATAGCATATATAAATGCACAATAATATGTCAATATGATCAATAGCAAATATGATAAAAATTAGCAAATTATGTAATAATATACATGACATATGTATCTTGTGTATCAATAAATATATTATAATTATCAATTGAAATTAAATGTTCTATAAATGTAGAACTTCAACTAACTAAGCATATTATAAAAAAATAATGGATGTGAAATCATATCTATTACATTATTTTGAAAGGGGTTATTTGTCCAACAATATCTATTACACTATAATATTTATCTTAAATGCATTTATGATAACAAACATCACCAACAATCATTTACATTTTGTTTCTTAATCCAACTTGCCATTTAACTTACTGTTGCATTACAAAGCTCCTTGGATGAGACTCAAAATTTAATTTGAAGTAAGTAACCTTAATTCCTTTTTGAAACCAGGAAAATAGAAAGGAAAAGGAGGTAGTCACAAGTACTTAATGAGTGGATAATTTGTTCAAACTTATAACTTAAAAACATCTTTTATTAAATTTAAGGAAATTTCTTATTTTTTAAAAACATATTTAATGGGTATAATAGGCCAAAATTATAATTTCAAATACAAATGGCTTAACAAAAGTATTTTGGTATAAGTAGCATTTCATAAATTATTAATTTCCATAAACATAATATAAATGAAAATAAAGCATAAAATTAGTATAAATATATATACAATTAAAACAACAATGATTCAAATTAATATGTCATCTCAACAAGTGTAAAACCCTAATAGAGTAAGAAAGTCTAAGAAAGAGATTAGAATAGAAATCAGTAGAATCCTGAAAATGTAATTACATAAAATTTAGGTAAATCATAGAGATAGTATGAAGGTTTACTTAGCTAAAATTTTTATAGAGATTATACTAGGTATTAGTATGAGTGAAATATCATAAAAAACCTAACATTAAGTTTGGAAAAATTATGCAAAGGCTTAATACGAAATTAGAGAGCCCAAGTAGTCCAAAATCAATTTAAGTAATTCAAAATTTTAAATATTAGGCTTGAATTTAAAATAAATCATTTTAGCTTGCTTGAATTGACTTACCCCAACCTTTTTAGGCCCAAATGTGATTTTGGAACTTAAAAAAAGTGAAGCCCAACAAGGTCCCATCTTACAAGAGAAATTTATAGCATTTTAATGAAAAAGTAAAAAATTAAAAGTATTTGTTGCAATCATTTTTAGGCACTTTATTTGGCTAAATTTTAGTACATTTAAGAAAAAATATTTTGATTTTAAAGTAGAAAAATTGTGCCCCATGTGTAGATTTATTAGCCAAATTTTAATAAAAATAAAAAAAAGAAACTTAAAATGAAAGTCCTAGAAATTAAGGTTTTACATAAAGCCATTTTAGGATAAAAATTTCACACTTTTCTATCCATTTCCTGGCTAAAATTGTGACTTATTAAGGTTCGCTTTAGTAGAGCTTTCAACTTCTAATAATTTTCAAGAAGTTTTTCAAGAGATTTCATCTAATATTTAACTTAAGTTTTTCTTCTTTCTCTTCAAGTTTTTATGATCATCTTCTATCTAAAATTTTTAAATTTTAATTTATTTTAGTGAAGCTACTTTTTTTGTTATTCTAAAAGGTATTTGAAAGCTAAAAAGTTAAAAAGTTGAGGTAAGTGACAACTACCCTTTGTTTTATTGAGTTTTTCCATGAAAAATGAAGAGACTTAATGATATTTGTTATTGTAAATGTAAATTGAGTTTTGAAGCAAAATGGTTTAATTTTGATATTATATAAATATTAACATAAGGATATGATGTTGATATTATGATATTAAGATGAGTAGGGGATGATCCATTATAAGAAAAAATCATAGGAAAAAATGCAGAAACAAAATTCTATCAAGAAAGTTTAATGATATATTTCTATTTCTCATGGAAATTAAGGATTAGAAGCTATCTAGATTTCAATTTTTGGTATAATCAGGCTATAATAATGTCAGGAAAGATGTGGAAAGAATTGAAAATTTTTAAAAATTTTTAAAGTTATGAAAAGTGTGTTTGAATGGACTTTGGTTCCAATAGCTTAAAACAAAAATTTAATTTCTATATGTTGTTGTTTGGTGCTATTTATGTCATAATTTGATTAAGAAAAATTAAAGTAATTGAAATATGTTAGTAAGCTTGCATAGAAATTGGTAACAATTAAATTTGAATTGGATGCCAAAAAAGCTCCTTTTCTATTGCAATTCTAAAACTATCCAACATTGATAGTTTTAAGTCTTTGGTTCTATATGAACAATAATGAAGTGAAATTTTTGTAAAATATTGATGTTTTTCATCAATTAACACATTAGGAGTGTTGTATCAAAATTTAATAATGACTAAAATTAGTTTGGATGTTAAAAGAAAAAACTTGTATTGTAATTGCTCTTATATTGTCCTATTTTAGTTTCATTAGTTTTGGTATTAAATGAAGAGTGCCTAAGAATAACTAAATTGTAAAAAAAGAAAAAAAACTTATGTTTGATGTATATTAATGATTTTGGAAGTATTAAATAAAATTTTAATAAAAATTTAAATTAGTTTGCAGTGTATAAAGACACTAAAGTGTGGAAATCTTCTATGTTATATAACAAATTAAATTTTTAATATTCTTATTGAGAAATGATATAAGATATTAAAATGTATATAGTAATTGATGATGTTTGAATTATAATTGTTAGCTATTCAAAGGAGTTAAGTGTTGCCATTATCTTAAATGGAAAGGTTGTATATCAATTTTAGATACGATGTCATAAGATGATAAGATTTGGATATGTATTAGAATAGCAAAATTTTATTACATAGTTGGTGTATTAACCATACCTTATAAAATAAATGAAATGAGTAATTGATACTATAGTCGACATCTTGATATTATTTACTTTCAATTTAATTTGTAAGGGGAGTTATGTATTCTTTATAGAGAAGGAGATGAGCGGTAAAGATTGGAAGGATAAGGTTAATGGCCTTTGTATCTAGGGTGGTGGGAGATAAAGTTAGACCGAAAATATAAGAAAAAACCTATGTACCAACTATTGCTATTTTTTCTAACAAACTTTGTAAACTATTTACACAAGAATGTTAATCTTCATTATTCTATTCTATTATATTTATGTCCTTGATCTATAACGATGAATAATCCCTAAAAAAGAGAAAAATAGCCATTCACTAAGTATTTTAATACTTACACTCTTTGTTATTAATTTTTTATTTATAGATTTTGAACATGGATTATCGAAGAATGACTGATATTTGTATAAGAACTTTCTTGTTATCTGGGAAACTTTTCAAGTTATATTTTATTATAGATTTTAAATGATAGTGATAGGCCTTGTACTAATTATTTTGGAGGACTTAGAAAGCTAAATTATGAGCCAAATCCTTTATTATTAATTTTATTTTACCCAACTATTCACAAGATGATATATTTAATAGTTTTAGTTTTATTAATATGTTAAATCCTCTACCTTTTTTATTCATTGAATATGATCCTGAGGAAGATCCTAAATGGAAATAGGATAGGTTCAATTAAGAATTTCTCTATTTATAACACTATATGTAAATTTATATTTAAAAAAAAAAATATAGTGGTCTTGTATAATTTTTTTATATAAGTAAATTATATTTTAAATTTTTAATTGCATATGCAACTAATTCTACTTTTATAAATGCATATTTTTATCTTTAATAAAGTTAAGTAGTAAAAAGTTAGAAATATTTTAAAAGCTTATAAGAACAGTTAGTTAATATTAGTCAAGTGTCTTTACGCTGATTATCGAGTCATGATAATAAGTAAGATCTTATGAAAATTTTGCATAAATAACCATTCAAAAGTGAGAAATATGAATGGTCAAACCCTTTTTTAAAGTTATGATTAAACTTATAACTCTAATAAAAAATTTTAATGTACAACCAAACTTTTTGTTATCACTCCATACAAAAATCTTCCCTCTTGCCTCTTATAATAGCCATGACAATACAATATTCCAAGTACATTGTTCTAAAGAAAATTTTCAAGGACTCATGATAAAATCAAAAGCCTTTCTTTTATAATTTAGATGATCTCTATCGTAAAATTTCTATAATCTTAGGGTCCGTTTGATTTAGGAAAAAATGAAATTTTTAGAAAATACTTTCCTACGAAAACATATTTCTGAAAAATGAATTAATTTTCTATTGTTTGGTGCATAAAGAAAAAATATTTTCTAGTATTTGGTGCATAAATAAAAACTAATTCTGTTTAAAGTAAATCAAAATTATTTACTTCAAAATTATTATAATTTTATAGCTTTTTAAAAAAGAAATCTTATATATACATCGTTAGTTTAATTAATTGTTGTAAAATATTATATAGAGCATCTATCACAAGGAAGAATGGGAGAACCTTGCATAAAAATGCGCACTGAATTTTAATAAATAAAAGATAAATTTTATAAAAATAGAAATAGAGTATTTATCATGAAAATATTTAATAAATAAAAATAAATTCTACTCGTAATCATGATTGTGTAATAAGATGAGAAGGTAGAAAGTTTAAACTTGCATATAGATGTATTAAATAATAAGGAAAATGAATTCCATTTTTCAAAATGAAAATTTGCTTTCCTAAAAAATAATACAACTTTCTGGTTTATCATAATTTATTTTCCTATTGATCAAAAGTTTTGAATGTCCAAACAAAAGAAAGTTAGAAAATGAATTCTAAAAATTCATTTTCCCTTCAACCAAATGGATCCTTAGTTTCAATGCAAGCCATGCTCAAGATTTCCGTATACAAGATTGACTTCAAACATATAATCATGTGCAACCTAAAAATATTAACATTTCAAACTTCCAAATACATTTTTGACATAAATACATATATAATTCATAATTCAATATAAAATATTTGAATGGATATAGAGTTTCAAATTTTTACTAACCCTTTAGAATACTCGAAACCATCATAACTGTGTTCAAAATAAATAAAAGTTGGGATAAGCATGCAAAAATCATTTTCTTAATTTAGAAGTAGCAAATGCATTTCATAATTATATAGAATTCATTTAGGATTACGGATCAGAAATCAAGAAAATATTGAAGTAAACCGTATAAAAACAATTCTTTAAAACTTTAAGAGATATGACATTTCTCGAAAAATAAAAAAATAAAAAACTATATGTAACTTAATAGAGCACCTTTTCCAGTTCTCCTGTTTTAAATAAATTTATCCTTGAAGATATCATGCTCCTCTTGATCTAATGTATTATTGGTAAATAATTTAATAAAATAAAGTTTTTTAGAAGGGGCAAAAAAACAATGCATAATATAAGCATGTAGCCTCGTTAATGTCATATTTTTTCAAGTCCCATAAATTTTGTGTTGATTACAAAGCTAATTACATATTATGTAACAGGACACATCTTGTAATTTCATTGCATGTCATCGAGTCCCTTGTACCATGCAACAAACAATATGTAAGTTGATTTAATAAGTAGGTGTGCCTCTCCGACAGTCCTACATATGTATTCGGATTGAGCAGAAGTAGGTATTGTAGAGCAAAAATAATGAATGAAAAATTATAAAATAATATTATTAACATAATATATTATTTTCACTTACCTCTGGGAATGACCATCGGCTAAATCTCAAGTTAACGAGTCGAGCCTTTTATAAGAATTTGTACATTATGCATTACTTCAATAAGATTTCAAGAGTGTGTCAGGTCATATTATTATTTTTTATTTTTAAATAAAAAACAAGTTTAGAAATTATTTAAAATTTGTTCTTTTTTTTTTTTTGCTTTTAAAATGAAAAATTTTGGAAAATTTTTAAAAGTAAAATCTGAGAATATATTGTCAAATAAATTTTTTAGAATTTTTATTTTTAAAAATTAAAATTATTTTTAAAAATAGAATTCAAATAGACTCTCAATTATTCTAATTTTTTGAGACCGAATCTGATTCTTATTTTTTATGACTCTTTGTCTCAAACCCCAAGTTTACAACTGTATCTGTTTACCACAAAGCGTACAACATAGACACATTTCGTTTACAACAATGCCGATAGTCTCAGCACTAACGTTTTTGAACGTTGGACCAATGAACAGTAGACAAAGTTGTAAAGAAGGCCAAATAAAGTCCAAGGATTTTTTGTACAATCGATGGTATTCGTTTTTGTGGGTCCCCTGAGAACTACTTATCCTTGGGGGATGCTTGAGATACAAATCATTCTTTTTTTTAAAAAAAAAATTGATCTATAATTTCATTTTTTTAATATAAATTTTAGATAAAAATATATTTAATTAAGCACAAACATATTTAAATGTTTATACCTTATTGGTGTAGTGGCCTTTATTCCTTATCATATTTAAAATTTAAATCAAGATCTTGCAAGTATACATTAAGTGAGTTACTAAGGGGTCGTTTGATTCATGCAGGAAATAACTTCCCATAGGAAGTTGAATTTTCTAGGAAGTTACTTACTGTGTACACTTCCTAGGAAATCCTTAAATGTTGTTTGGTTGACATAAAGGAAGACACATATCCCAAGAAATAAATTCCTATGTTTTGTTTGGTTCAATTTTGAATTTCCTAGGAAATAATAATGAAATGACTATAATATCCTCAATAATAATTTAATATATATTAATAGATATTAATTAATTTTAGAGAGGTGATAGTGCCAGATTTTTTTTAAATAGGTTCCAATTTTATGATTTATGAATGTTATATACTGAAATTACTCTTTTTTTAACTGTGTGAATGCGACAGTAAATTAAAAATTTTAAGAAGTTATAAATTTTTTATTAATTAACCAATGTTTGCATGACCACTCATTTTCAATCTTTTTCATTTGCTATTTCAATAGAAAATAAGAAAATGTGGGTTTGACGAAGTCTACTTAGTTAAAAACGTATAAATTGAGCTCAAAACTTTGAATGATCATAACTTTGTGCTTGATTGTCCATTTTAAGTGAATTTTTTTTTATTTCATGTAACTTTTCGAGATCTACGTGCTTGCAAGGTGTTTTGCCCACTCTAATTTGGTAAAAAAAGTCTTTTTCAATAATTTTTTTTAATTTTTCTTTAATTTCTTGTAATTTTTTTAATTTTGATCTTATTTTTATCAATTTAAATTCATTCAAATCCCATATTAAAATTTTTCTTCCTAACTTTTTTGGTGTCTAATAGTGTTATAATAATTTTTTTAACAAATAAAATTACTAAAAAATAATTTATTACTATTTGTAAACTAAATAGTAATATGTTACTATTTCGTTTTAAGACAGTAACATGTTACTGTTTCTTTTCAAAACAGTAACACTAACTAAAAATCTCAAATAAATGAATAAATCATGTCTAATTAACAACCAAACTGTCAAATAATAGCATGTTACTGTTTCGTTCCAAGACAGTAACACCAACTAAAAACCTCAAATAAATGAATAAATCATGTCTAATTAACAACCAAACTGCCAAATAATAGCATGTTACTGTTTCGTTCCAAAACAGTAACACCAATTAAAAACCTCAAATAAATGAATAAATCATGTCTAATTAACAATCAAACTGTCAAATAACAGCATGTTACTGTTTCGTTCCAAGGCAGTAACATGTTACTGTTTCGTTCCAAGACAGTAACACCAATTAAAAACCTCAAATAAATGAATAAATTATGTCTAATTAACAACCAAACTGCCAAATAATAGCATATTACTGTTTCGTTCCAAGACAGTAACATATTACTGTTTCTTTCCAAAACAGTAACACCAATTAAAAATTTCAAATAAATGAATAAATCATGTCTAATTAACAATTAAACTGCCAAATAATAGTATGTTATTGTTTCGTTTCAAAACAGTAACACCAACTAAAAATCTCAAATAAATGAATAAATTATATCTAATTAACAACCAAACTGTCAAATAATAACATGTTACTGTTTCGTTCCAAAACAGTAACATCAATTAAAAATTTCAAATAAATAGATAATAATATATTACTATTTTTTCTCTAGACAATAACATGTTACTGTTTCGTTTTAAAACAATAACATTAATTAAAAATTTCTAAATAAATGGATAAATCAAGTCTAATTAACAATCAAATTGCTAAATAATAGCATGTTACCATTTTTTCTTTAAACAGTAACATGTTACTGTTTCGTTCCAAAACAGTAACATCAATTAAAAATTTCAAATAAATAAATAATAGCATGTTATTATTTGTTCTCTAGACAGTAATATGTTACTGTTTCATTCCAAAACAATAACACTAATTGAAAATCCTAAATAAATGGATAAATCAATTTTAATTAACAATCAAATTACTAAATAATAGTATGTTACTATTTTTTCTCTAGACAGTAACATGTTACTGTTTCGTTCTAAAATAGTAACATTAATTAAAAATTCCAAATAAATAGATAATAGCATATTACTATTTTTTTTCTAGACAGTAACATGTTACTGTTACGTTCCAAGACAGTAACATCAATTGAAAATTTTAAATAAATAAATAAAGTAAGTTTAATTAAAAATTAAATTATCAAATAATAGCATATTATTGTTTGTTCTCTAGACAGTAACTAATTAAGAAAATTTTAATTCTAATTGATGTGTGTGTCTATATATATTTAATTTGAGTTATAGTGCTTGAAATTTGATATTAAAAAATATTTATAAAATTTAAAGAAAATTTGATTTTAATATTCAAATAATTTCAATTAACAAATAGAATATATAATTATATAATACAATTAATATAATATATATTAAAATTTTAATTTATTCAAAATATTTATATAATCAAATTAAATATATCATATTATATTTATATTATTTAATAATTATAATCTAACTTTCAAATAATAGCAATAGATAAAATAAAAAAGAAGTAAAAGAAAATTATGTAATAAAATAAATAAAAAATAAAATAATAAGTGGGTTATAAAATAACTTAAGAATTAAATAAAGTATGCTGTTAATTAATTCATTTAAATTAAATATTTAAATTTTTTTCATAAAATAATAATAATAAAATATGTCATGTAATATATATATATATATATATATATCTTAATTAGTAAGCAAACTGTAAAATAACCGTAACAGTAACTAAAATGGACATTCACAAAGTAAAATCTGATAATCAATTAAAAGGGTAAAATTGGTATTAATTAATTTTAGTAAGGATGTTTTTGTCTATGAATTAGTTAAAAATACAGGAAATAGAACTTACTTAGGGGGGAGTGGGTAAGTGATTTCTCATGTTTTATGGGAAACACAAGTTTCCAGGAAGATTTATTTCCTCTCATTTATACAACCAAACAACTCTATGGTAGTTTATATCCTGAGAAATACAACTTCTTATGTTTTTGCTGCAAACCAAACGACCCCTAATTTTAATATTATAAAAATTAATAAAATGATTAATAAAATAAATGTATTTAATAAAAATTAAGTATTTAAACATGTATATTGCTACTTATTTTAATAAAATAATTTTTTATTTTAAAAATTAATAAATTATAATTAATTTAAGTGATATACATTCAATTAAGTTATAATATTTATCTATTTGTTTGATACAATTGGACCGACTTTGACTTTAATAATAGTTCAGTTTGAATAAAAGATCTAAAATATTATTTGAATCTACATCTTTTAAACCCAAAACCACTTGTTTTTTGGGCCATTATGATACGTCCAGCCATGCTCATCTTTACTTGCTTCATCAGCTGCATGTGTAAAGAGAGAGTGAGTGAAAATTACAGGGAAGACATCATGATATATTATTAGTATAGTAGTATATAAATAAATTATATCAAACATTTAATTTATTTTTTAAGTTAAGTCTGATATATTATATGGTAATATATTAATAGATAAATTTGATAGTATATTGATATGATCAAAATTATTTGTATAATTTTTTTGTGTTGATCACATAAAGGAATGAAAGATATGATATGATCAAAATCTGTCACCAAATTTAAATTTGCTATGGGACTCAATTTTCCATTATCATTTGAAAATAGTTCTGATTTGGAAGGGATTTGATTATTGAATTTGGAATTGGATTGTTGTGTTGTTGATTTAGAAGATGTATCATGTTCTTGGTGTAGGTCCAAATTGAAAATAATATTCATGTAATGGTCAACTGTGATATTAAAAGACACTCTTGTTTTCCTGTTCTAGGATTCTACATTTGTGACACCATAAGACATTTTGTGGTTTCAATTTCTCTAATCCTATATTTTTTTAACGATAGAAATAGATAAATTATTAAATTTAAAATCAAATTTAAAATATGAAAAAAGGTGAATTTTTTTAATAACAATGACTATATGAATAAAAAATAATATTAATTATATGAGTCAAAAGCTCTCATTTAATTTTAGTAATTATTGTCGACAAGGGAATGATCACTCAAGCACTATCGATGGAAGAATCTAGAAGAATTGTTGCACCAGCAGCAGCAATAATAATAATTAAACGAATTTTGGAGGTACGAAATGCTTTCCCAATAAATAGTGATGGGAAATTGACCATCAGTAAATTGGGAATTTTCCCAGAAAAAAATTACCAGCTTTCTTTAATTGTGATGATATAGCATATGAAATAAATTGTTTGTTTTGAAGAACATAAATCATTCTTTGTAAATTTCGATGCCGTATATTTTTATTTTACGAATTATACTCCTAATAAGCATATCAAGCACACTGTATAAATTTCCACGAGAGAACTTAAATTCACAAGTTTAAAAAGGGGAAAAAGAAAATTCAATGATATCCAGAGGCACGATTTCATGATGATGCTACCGGAAATTTGACATTCACGAGGACAATGATGTGTGCAATGCGCAATAGGTTCTGTCAATCAAAGTGCACTTTGCCACAAAATTAAATAAGGGATTAAACTGTATATATTCTAAAATTGAAGGAGTGGTTGAAATTTTGACAATCATCATTTAAATTTATAAAATTTGAATTTTACATTTATTGAATGCAATTTTTTTATTACGGTTTTTAAATTAGTTTTACAATATTATAGTATAATAATTTTTTATCATTTTTTCACATAAAATATCTATATTATATAGATAATAAAAATTAAATTACGTATACATATAGAACTCTAATTACATTCTTATAATTGGAGTGAGAAATTATATAAAAATTAATAAAATAAATTAATATTTTATAATGTTATAATTATTATTTAAAAATTACATAATTTAATAAAATAATTAAACAAATAATAAATATTATAAAATTTAAAAAAATTATTTTCAATTTTTCAAAATTATAGAAATAAAATTCAGCTACTCCAAAATTAAAAAAATAATTTGCATTTTGCCCTTGGATAAAACTCCACGTACATTTTCAGTGATGCAAGTTAATGACACAGTAACACATGATGTTATCTTGAAACTTCTCTTTACAATAGAACATTTAGTATGATATTAAGTTTTTGTAATTACAATCACAAATAAAATTTTCCTAAAGCTCAAACTACAACTCAATTCTTTTTACCTCAATAACAAATGCACATCAAGGAACAATCATAATCATAAACATATCTTACAAGAAAGGATACAAAACGCTCATCTCAATAATACAGGCATAAACCTCTCATTACTCTGTTCATAAGATATGCCAAAGAGGAAAATGTGGGATGTGGGAAGAAGGAATGAACATACCTAGCTACAACAAAAATGAATTTAACTGCCGTTAAGTTATAAAAAAATGGATTATTACTGTAGTCAGAAGCAACCACTTTTATGCAACTAAATGCAACATAAGAGGATGTAGAGGGCCAAAACCAGGATGGGCAACCTTCCACTTTTTTTTTTTTAGCACATATTTTTCCTCCCTTTTTTTGTGGGCCGCAAGTCTATCACTCAAAGCAGGAGAAAAGAAACCGCAAATGCAGCCAAAGTAGACAAAAAGAAGCAGGCAGTGACCTTTGGCTGTGCATTTCCTGGTGCTGGTGAACCTGAACTATTTCCACCAGCAGGGGCAGAAGCCGGGACAATTTTGGAAACTGGAGGCAAAGGCGTCTCGGCCACATCAGATTCTGTTAGTGCAGGGAGTGGAGCCTCAGCTGGTGGCAAGTATTGAGGGGACATGACTTGCAAAAGACCACCCGGTAAGACAGGTTCCATATAAACAGGTGTGCTCTTGCCCAAATTTAAACAGTTGTTCCCTGCAGCCGGATGAGGAGCGATGATTTTCAGTAATCATAGGTAAAAGAATTTGTAGAAAAGTTGAATTTGATATGGAATGTACCCTACCAACAACATACTGCAATAGAGAGCAAAGCAGGTAAACTAATGGGCTGTCATATTTGCATATCCAAAGAAAAATTACTACAAGTAAACAGAGTATGCTAGAGAAGTGGCAGTATAAAGTGCATAATCCAGGAATCAGAAACAAAGATTTGTATGATGTCAGTCGTGTTATAAACTTTATCCAACCTTAAACCGAAGAAATTTGCAAAATAATTTTGAACTTACTTCTGTATCTATTAGAGGTCTTTGGGAAGTCTGTGATGACACCATCAATCTCTGCTCCTGAAACGAATGAATTGATCTCCACAGTTGCATCTGAGAAGTAGTCCCATGCCTGAGATGGAAATTCATTACTGAAGGTTTCTGCATAAACAGAGAGGTTGGAAGAGTGCAGCCTTGACACGATATTTGTAGTGCCAGTAGTGAACTCTTGAGAAACAGGATATATGGAGTGCTTGGTGACAACAACAGAATGTGCAAATTTTTTGATATCATCAACCGCTGAAGCAACAGCATCACCAACATCCTCATCAATCTTGTAGACAAGTTCATAATTGACGTTCTCCTTGAATTTCGCTAATACAGAGCTATTAGTAGATTGAATCATCACTTTTTGTGTCCCAGGCTTGTCATAACCTGACTTGTTCAGAGCATCAAGGACTGCATCAGTCACACTTAATCCTTCCTTTTCAGCAAGATAGGCTGCATTCTGACGGGAGTGAAACACAAAATAGAAGTCAACAACAGAAAATTAGAGAAAACAAATGAGGGGAAAAAAAGTGTCTTTTGTATTATATTAGGAACATATAATAAGCCTTATAGGAGTAATTAAGCAAATCTTTTAAGATAAATGTACTTCCTTTTAGATTATTCCCTTTATATTTTATAACAGAACTGGTCAACGGTTTAATCAGATTACAGGAAGAATTATAAGGTACATTAGATAAAAACTTGAAAGGGCTCATGGGGATAAGGCACCAAAAATATACCGTGAAAGAGATTTTCTTCCATATCATAAACGTTACCAAAAACCGAACCATAAGTTGGTCTCGCATTTTGTCCTAATGAATTAAGAGACAAACCTATCGCTACCCCATGTTTCTTACTAGTTTTCAACAACGAAAGGCAAATTGCCAGCCCAGTGGATTTGGCTACCTTCATAAGCAGCAGTTCAGGAAATCTACAGCATGTATGAAATGAATCCTAATCAGAACTACCGGGCATGGCATAACTCACCTCAATTATGATCATGATACCAGACAGTGAAGTCTGATTTTTTGCCAATGATAAGAAATCTGACAATGTCACCAATGCCCCAGCATTCTTATTTTCGGGATTTCTGAACAATCGATATCTTGCTTGAGGGTTCAATATTGAGGCTGCAGCAAAGATAGAGAACAGAAAATCAGAGGCATCAGAACTTCGTTTAGAATATTTTTTAATATTTTTAATGTTATCTAATTCTTTATCAAAGGTCAGATAGAGTAAATATCAAATGGAAGGTGAAAAATACAAACTGAATTTTAAGGAAAAGATGCATAAATTTTTCATTAAACGGGATTCTTTCAGCAGCAAAAAGGAACATAGGATGACCAAACTATATCATATACACATCCACCAAATCCACCTGCTATTTCTAAAAGCAAATAAGTTATGAGAAGGCTGTAACACATTACCAAAGAAACAACAAATGTCTTTAAGAACTGATTAAATCTTGATTTCATCTGTGTAACACTAATCATCTCACAATAACAATGTAAAGTAGTTAGATCAGTTTTCCTCTCCCATGGCAATACTTCATTTGATCTGTTTCCTATATATATATATATATACATACATACATACATATAGCTTCCTTCAAAAATTTTCTTGGTGACCACTAACCACCATGGAAGAAATGTGGGAGGGCTAGGGTGAAAAGGGTAGAGATGAAAATTTCTAGACAGTATTAAGCAAATACTTAGGAACTTTCTGACTTACGAGTCAAGGATTTTATGTCATCCCCTCTCAAGCTGAACGAAAATATGCCACTGCCTGACTTGATCTCAGGAATAGTTGTAGCGAGTGTGCTAAACCTTGATTGAGCGACTGTTGTGCTATCGATAAGGTTGATAGAGCTCAAGCAAAATGGCATTCCATCCTTTGACATTTGAACAGGACAATCAATTACATCAGCACCATCTCTTACAGCTTGCAAATATGCCAAGTCAGTACAGGCAGGATAGTCTCCGCTTGCTCCATATTTTGAGATAACCAAAGTGTCAACTGAAATATGAACAACATTGAAAAAAGGGGCTAGCAAAAGAAGTATATGTGACCAAACAAGAATGATGAAGTGATGCTGCCATGGAAATAGTACAATAACAGAACGAGCAATAACTAATGAAAATCGTGAAAACGCATTCATACAAAGCACAACAAGTAGTGATGTACCTTTTTTTGTGGCGTTTGCACCTAAATGAGCAAAGCAATCTGCAGTGAAAAAGAAAAAATCAGTATGTTCAAGAAAAACTTGTATTAATCAACAACCACAAATGTAGTGACAATTTATTGAACCCTTAAAAAAAAAACACAAGCATAAATATTCTAGCCTACGTTCCAATGATCAAGCAATATAGAATATGCATGTAACTAATACCTAATACTTCATATTCATAAGATGTACCAGCAATTTACCATTAGAAGAGAAAATTACTGTATGGGAAGCTATGCAATGACTAAAGGGAAAAGAACTTTATTTACATCCACTCTGTAGCAGAATTAAAAAAAACGTTGCAGTCTTTAAATGGTGATTGCTTAACAGTAAATAAATAAGAAAATTAAGACAGAGCTTAGAGTGCACTTCATCAAAGGGGAAATGGGAAGGTGGAAAATGGAGTGAATATTGACAAGATATGAGCATACTACGAGTCTGGATTCAACTGATTCTCATTCATCCATTTTCCAGTCTCTTCTATTCGCTCCTACCGAGCAAACCCTAAGTTTAAAGGCTAAAACACATTATCCACCCTTGAACTACGCTTCAAAATCAATTTACCCCCCTCCGCTTCAAAACCTGACACTTGACGCCCTGAAGTCTAAATTTAACTGATAATATCAAATAAATAGTTAGTCGTTGAGAAATATTCAGACTTTTGATAGAGCAATTCCATCTATAGAATCAAAGAATTATTCTTTCCATCAAGAGAGTAAGTTCATTTATTTATATTTTTTTATTTAGAGATTTAAAAATGAAATTGATAGCTCTTACTTTTTTGAAACTTGAGAATTAAACCATAGACTCTGGAATGCAAATTCCCTGATTATCTTTCATTTTTTACTTTTAAAGATTTCTAGAAGTTTTCTTTTATTTGTTTTGTTTGATACGAATCCAGAGGTTAAATTATAGGTCTCAGCTTATTCAATTTCAAAGGGCAAGCTGAAACACGAACAAAATGACAAAACAACTCAGAATAAACAAACTCTCATTAAAATCGAAAACAAAGATAACAGCTTCAGTTGAGTTAAAACTAC
Source organism: Sindora glabra (assembly GCA_020226215.1). NCBI lineage: Eukaryota > Viridiplantae > Streptophyta > Magnoliopsida > Fabales > Fabaceae > Sindora > Sindora glabra. Next base: position 44,716,399 of record CM035230.1, on the reverse strand, counting down.
AGGGTAGTTAAGAGTCGGGTTTCAAAGTTTAGCAGATAAATTGATTTTAAAACATAGTTCAAGGGGTATAGTGCACTTTACCCAAGTTTAAAAGGTGCAAAATGGATTGCGGGAGTTGGCGGGTGATTTTAAGAAGGGATAGTGGGTGTGTGCACCATTGTATGAGCATAAGGCTATAAGGGCATTTTATACGTGGCTACTGGAGAGGGAAAAAAAAAAAAAAACTCATAACATTACTTACCTACAGCTTCGGATGCAGTTATAGGAAAGTCAGACAGCACACCATCAACAGAGAATTCACCATTGTCGATGAACTGGATGTACTCAGCAAGAGGATCATAACTGTAATTGAAGCTAGCAGGAATGTCATTCATAAAATCTGCTGCAAAAACTTCTAGCCCCGCTTTATGAGCATCTGAGACCAAAGAAGTATGTGATTGTAGATAAGAAGATGCGTCTACAGGCCATATGTAGCTCTTGGGAACAAGAATTCCAGATGCAAATGTCTTGATAAACGTGAGATTTTTTAAGAGTGAGCCATAAGTCTGATTGGTTGATGGGTCGTTGTCATCTGGTCCCAGAAATCTGAACACCAATTTTGTCGTTCTTGAGTTGAAGCGTGATGTTATACTTCTAAGGAAACTAACCTCTGGTGATGAGATGTAACTGACAACTACTCTTCTAGAAACAGAAAGTACGAAGCTTCTCATACTTAAGTTATGTTGTGAGTAGAACTGGTTATGCTGCAAAGTGTCAGACAGAACAGGTTTAGAAAAGATCTACAAGGCTAAATTATGAAAATGAAATATGACATGTATTTACCTCAATATTCAACCACAAGCCTGGTGGGCTAATTTCTTTAACCATCTCTTCAACCGTAAGGATTTGAAACATACTTCCATCAAATTGAGGAGTTCGAGAAAAGATTCCTTGAGTAACTGTCCCGTAACAAGAATTGTCAGCAATGACAAAAATACTTTGCATTCATATAATGCTTAACTGCAAGTTTGGTCCTCTAATATACAGATTAGTGGCTTCTGATCCTCTTTAAATAAAATATAGAGGGAACTCAATTGCCACTTCATAAAACATAATTCATGTGACCATATGAGGTGCAAAAACATTCCGAATTGGCCATTAGTATCACATAATCTACTAATTTCCCTCCTAGTGGCTGCCCACCTAGAACCTGTTAGAACTCTGGGCCGACTAATATTTGCCTGTCTTCAATCTGATGGAAGTACCAATTTAACCCTATTTTATATTAGAGAAATCAAAATAGAATATTGTATTTAAGAGAATCAAATGCAACCAATTTATATATATTAGAGGACCAAAATTAAAATTAAGCCTTTCTATTATAAGGTCCTAGTATTGAAGTTGGGACTGCTTGTAACATCTCCCATTCCTAAATTTGGCAAGAATTAGCTGAGTTAAACATAATAAAAGCGATAAAATCAAATGACCAAGACATTGAACTTACGGAAAACATTGGTCAGGTCCTTAAGGGTGTAATCCACAGAAAAATATCCAGTGGTTGAGACACCATTAACCGAGTAATTTGTAGAGTTATTTGGGAAAACAGCAGCAATATTAGTACAATTTTGAATATTAATATTTCGAACGCAGATCCCAGCTCCATCTTTTGTTAATTGCACATCACACCATTGGATGGCATCTTTTACGCTAGTCAATGCCACAAAAGCATAGGCATTGAGACTGGAATCAGGAAATAACCCCGAAAATCCTCCGCGTGCTATGACTAATGGTGGACTTCCTGCAAATAAAGAATAAGTTTGTAACATACATTGTACACATGGAAGCTTCCTAGAACAAACAGGAAAACAACACCACCTAAGATCATAGCAAACGGAGGGCATATATATCATAAAAGTACATGTGAAATACTAATCCTAATGGCTCCTAAGATTGAAAATAACAGCAACGTTGTAGAAGTTACAATATCTGGAATGGTATTTGATTGCTAATTGGTCCTTGTCTTATCAGTTTTACAATGCAACACTTGAATTTCTTGAATTTGCAAAGATTCTGTTTCGGCAGAAATGTCAAAAAAACTATCTCAATAATTACTTGTAATGAACTTAAATCTATTTTTTTTCCCATCTAATTTTTGTTTATCAAATACAATAAGTTGTGCCCACATGCCCAATAACACCGATACCAGAAGTCGACTCAATGCTTGAGTTCTAAGGATTTTTTAGATATGACTTTTCTATATAACTCAAAAAAAATCAGAGTATTTTCAATCACTTGGACAAATTACACCAATCCTAGCACAGCTTAGAACAGACCAACTCATTTAGTCAATTCCTGTCATTCAGCGGAACTTAACTTCATATTTTTCCTCCCACCGCCCCAGCAAAAAAATTCTACACAGTTTAGATGTTCAAAATAATAATAAAAAAATGCATAGATCCTATATTTAATAGGTAAAAATTGATTAGCTTCCAATTCCATCACTCAACCCAACTTAATATACCCATCCCATAAGGTCCAAGTATGATAAAAAATTGCTCTATTGAGTCAAAGTTAGCTTTTCATTCTCATAAATCAATGAACATTCATGGAAGACAGAGAAAACAACCATGAATGTTCATCATATTCTCCGTGATTTTCTCAGCAGCCGTGCACAATCCAGCAGAATATCACAATCGACAACAAAAGCACACAACCAAAGGAATCCTAGTAATGTAATGCAAGACGCATACCACTGAGAGTGTTCCAAGTGGTCCTTTTAGATCCCTGGGCAATGACCAGCGCTACCACCGAGTTAAGAACAAGAAGCAGAGTGATCAAATGAGAGCAAGCGCGTAAGTTCCACATTCCGGCGATTTTGACACCTTTGCAATGAAGTTCCGGCGAGCTGTAACGGTGAAACAGTTGTGAGATGTTTCCTGGGAAATGCGTGAGATTTGCTCCCGCTGGGCTTAGAGAGAGTAAGAAGAGAGAGAAAGAGAAGAAGCTGGGCTCTCTCTCTAGCTCGGAACCTTTTCATGCTGGCTTTTCCCTCTCTCATATATAAATAAAATTAATTTAATTATAAAGTAATTTGATGTTTGAAGTAATGAAGTGTCTGTCATTAATTATTAAATAATATTTAAATACGTGTTTTCATGGAGTGAACGCAATTATATACGGCATGATGTAGGCAAGAACGAAGCCGCGGCTGAGCCGAGAATGTAGGTTTGAGCCGAGCTTGAAGCCGTGGGTTTTATCTGTGACCGGGCATTTCAATCTGACGTGGTAGAAATATGTAAATTTATGGGATGTTTGTTCACTGTTTTAAAAAATAATTTTTTATTTTTATATTTTTAAAATAAACATTTAGTAAATTTTATGATATTTTTTATGTTTTAAAATTTAAAATGATATAATAATTTTTAAAAATTATAAAATTAAAATTATTTGGTAATATATATTAAAAAATGAATGATTATAATTAAATAATTTTAATTTAATAATTTTCAAACTTCTCATATTATCCTAAATTTTAAAATCCTGGTATATACCAAGCAGTTAAATATTTTTATTTGATAATTATTTTATAATTTATTTTCAAAATTTATAATTTTAAATATATAATTTCAAAATAAATTTTTTTAAGTATTTTTAACTTTTTTTATTATTAATATCAATTTTATAATTAAATATAATATTTTCTTATTTATTCCTTTAAATACCTTTTATTTTTATTTATTCTTTTTAAATTTAAAAATAATTTTTAATAACTGTAATAAATAATAGAATAAAAATATATCCAAAACTGACCCTACATATCTGGGGTACTTGTTTGGACAATGAGCAAGGATCCAGACCACACTGGATTTTTTATTTATTTCCTTACTATTATTAGTTATATCAGTGCTTTCTTTCTTTCTTTTTTTTTATTTCCAGTTGTAGCAGTTTCAAGTAATACTTTCAATTTTGTGTAAAACAAACTTTATTCAAAATAAATTACCCAATTGATCTCGAAAATGAAGATTACATTAATTTCTTTGAGAAGTTTATTTTATATTATACAATTGTAAACATTTAACCAACAATAGGTAGTTTAGTGAAAATCATACTGAACATACCATGACTATGGATGAACTTTATCTATTAATAGGTATATGCTTGAATTATAAAAATGATTCTTAATAGAAAAGCAAAAATTGCTTAATACTCACAATTTATTTCAATAGAAAATATTTTTTAAATATAATTATAAAATATCAATATAAAATAAGAATTTTATTTATTTAATATTAAATATGAAGAATTTAAGAAAATAAATTTTCTATTTTTAAGGTAAAATTTGTTTTTCTCTGTTGCTATAGCTCTGGGTTATTTTTTTTCATTAAAAATATCATTCTTCTATTAATATATATATATATATATATATTTCATAAAAAATATTTTCTGATAAAATAAATAGTTAAAATAATTATCCCACTTAATGATTCATAAAAACTATATAAATATTTAATTTTTACATCAAATGCATTTTTTCAAAAATAAATATTACATCAAATGCTCGATAAGATTATAATTAATTAATGTAAAATAAATTTTTAAAAGAATTTTAATTCAAATTTTATTTTCCCAAAATCAATTTGGAGGTCTTTTTATTTTTATCTCTTTATTAATAATATTAAGAAAATAAAAATATCATGTAAAATTATATTACGCAAACAATCTTTGCATACTAAAATTTTTCCATCAATCTTTCTTACCAGAATTTCATCGAGGGTTGGTTTGTTTTGTGGAAAAATGAAATTTTATGGGAAGTATATTTTTAAGATAATGAATTTTTAGAAAATAAATTTATCTTTTATTGTTTGGTAACATAACGTAAAACATTTTCTCTCATTTGTTGCATAAAGATAATTTATTTTTCATTGAAAAATATCATTGCACAAACAAATTTTACTTTTAAGATTAAACTGTGCAACAATCATTCTAGTATTAAAATAAAAATATTATCAAAACAGGAGTCAAGTAAAAATAAAAAGTTAAGTACATTTTATATTAAAGATAACATTTAAAAAAATATATAAATCTTTCTTTTTTATTTTTGTTATTTTCTAATAAAATTAACTCATATTTATATGATTTTATGCAAAATTGATAACCAAATTTATCAAATATCATTATTATCCGAGTACTTGCTTGACATAATTTTTAATACATTTATGAAAAATAAATGAGCAAGATAAAGGAGAGTAAGGAAGTGATGGAGGAAAGAATGATTAGAGATCTAACAAATATAAAAGGCAAAGGATTAGAGAAGAGAAAAGATGAAAAAGGGTGAAAAATAAAAGAATGAGAAGAGAGAAAATGCTAGAGAGACAAAATAGAAGAGAGAAAGAGAAGTGGAGAGAATGAATGGAAGTATAATAGGTAGAGAGAAAAAAATATATGAGAGAAAGATGAAGAAATATTATGTAAAATATGGTAATTTAGGAAAATGCTTCCCTTTATTTAAAAGGGAATTCACTTTTCCTAAATGTGCTGTCATTTTCTATTTATCAGAATATTTACTGTTGACAAATTTTCTTACTACCCCTCAAATATGTGAAAGCTAGAAAATAATCTTAAAATAATATTTTTTTCTTGAAAGAAAGAAATTTTAAGAGATTTTGATTGGCAGAAAGTTATACAAAGGTGTAACTTTTTACAAAATAAAATATGTATAAGTTATTTTCTTGGTTATTGACTAATAAAATGGAGAAAGTTGAATTTTTGAAAAAGTTTGGTGAAAGTTGTATAGTTGTATTTCCTTTAAGTAAGAAGAATTCCTTACAGGGACTTTTAATTCTTATATTCAACAAAATAAATTTAAGCATTTTTTGAAACATTTAAAATATATTTTTTTTTAGAAGTTAAACTCCATGGGTAGAAAAAACTTACTGTTAGACTTGGATGACTCATAATGTATTTTTTAATATCTAACATAACACAAAATAACTAAACTAGAAAGTAATCCAAATTCTATTTAAAATTTAAACAAGTTAGAAAATTTTTCTTATTGCCTCCAAATATGGGAAAGTTAGAAAATAATTTTTAAAAAATATTTTCTATTTTGATTGATAGAAAGTTATATAAAAATGTGAATTTTTAAAAATAGTACATATATGAATTATGTGTTTAGTCATTGATCAATGAAATGGAGAAAGTTAAATTTGTGAAGAAGTTCCACTTCTAATGGAGAAAATTGTATACTTAAATTTTCTTTAAGATTTCATTTGTTAATTAAAGGTATTTTTTATAGAAAAATATTGTTTACATATATATTAATAAAGAAGTAATATACCATTTATATTAATAGTTTAATAAAATGATATTTGGAGGTATAGTAATTGAGGAAAGTAATTTTTTTAAAAATAAAAGAAAATATTTTGTTCAAATATTTTATATTTAATATTAAACAAAAAAAATACTTTCTGCTCATCTTAACATGTTATAACTATATTTTATAAAAAAATATTTTTTTATCAAATAAATGAAGCCTAAATAAGAAGAACTACTTACAAAAACTTTCAATTCTTTTATTTAACTAAATAAATTTAAACACTTTTTAAGAAATTTAAAAAAAATATATTTTTTAAGAAGTTAAACCTATAAAAAAAAACTATTTTTGCATAAGACCTTGATGACTTATAATTTTTTTTAAATATTCAAAATAACATCAAGATTTCATTTGTTTTAATAAAAATTATTTTTTTATAAAATATAGTTATAACATGTTAAAATGAAAAAAATATGTTATTTGTTTAAAATTGAATATAAAAATTTTGAAGAAAATAATTTTCTTTATTTCAAAAAAATACTTTTTTCTTTTGTTAAGCCTTCAATATTATTTTTTAAAATTATTAATATAAATTATATATTACACTTTTATTAATATATATACAAATGAAATTTTGAATGAATAAAATGGAAATTAAATAAGTAAACTAGAAAGAGAATCCAAATGCCGTCTGAAGTTTAAACAAGATACATCTTCCTTTTAAAGGAAATATACTTGTGGTTGTCATTCTACTTTATAATGCAATCAATATTACTAAAAATACTTTTCAAAAATGTTATATACGCCTTAAAAGAAATTTAAAACTGTGTTTCAAATCTTTTATATTTATTATATTAAATTTTATAAATTTATTTTATTATCCTATATTCAATTAAAAAACTTCAAATTTGCATTTGAAACCTTATTTTGAATACTATTTTATTGCATATAATATTATTGACATACTCCCATTTTTTTATGTATTTAAGGTAATTAGAGAAGAAAATAACTGTAGTTGATCTAGCAAATCATTAAAAGGTTTTATTTGTAAGGTGGTTAAAAATTTATTAAAGATATTAAAGATTTTTTTTTAATTCTATAAAATAATAGATAAAAAATCATTAAATTAATGATATTAAAAAGAATTTGAACGAAATATCAAAGTGATTAACATAATTAAAAGATTTGGATATTTTCTCTTTTAGTAAATGTTTTTCTTAGTAGAGAGACAAGCATTTTTTTTATATATTCCATTACACATAAAATAAAACTACTAGAGTGTGAGTCTTGCATATAAATATTCTATATATATTTTTTATTTTTGTATGACAGAAGGAAAACAGAGATAAGACTTTTTTATGAGCTTCATTGTATATGAAAAGAAGGATTATGAGTCACAATGGATATAAACTATTCCTTTTAAGTTTATATTGATAGGTGTCCCTTGGTTAATTTTAGATCATTCTTTAACAGTGTAAAAATGAGTTCCAAATTTTAATCTAGCAACAGCAACCATTGATCAAGTTGCTATATGGGTGAGATTTCCTAAATTGACCCTCGAATGTTCCGATAGGAGATATCTTTAAGCTATTAGAAAAAAAAAATAAGGAAGATAATTAAAATTGATTATGACTAAGGAGAAAAAAGGGGAAATATGCATGATTTTGTGTGTTGATAAATTTAAATGACCTTCTAGTACCTTAATTTAGAATTTGTAATAACGATATCAAAGTTGACTATGAAGGCATTTATTTGGTTTTTTTCAAGTGTGGAAAATATGGCTATTATGCAAATGGGTGTCCATTGAAGTATAATGAAAGAAGTTATAACCAAGGGAGTCCTAGAGCTAATAAAGAAGTTTTCCTAAATGAATTAATTTCTATTGGAAATAAGAAACAATCTTTATAGAACAACCAATCATGAAGTTTAAGGATTGGATAGTAATTCAAAGGTCTAAAAGAACTTGGAGGAATAAAGAAGCTTAGAACAACAATTTATGAGGGAATAATGTCATGAGATCTAAATTTTTCACCTCAATAAATCTTTGTATTTAAAAGTGAGTAGAAGAAAGGTGAGGTGAATGTCATTGGAAAGGATCTTAAAATAGAAGTTTGGAGAGAGAAAGGTCCAAATTTACTAACACACAACATGGTTAGCTTATTACTAGTAACTTAGAAAGAAATTCTAAACAAATGATTTTGGCAATGATAACTAACACTGTTGGTATGCAAACTGCTAAACTTACATATGACAAAAGGTCTTGTAAGGCTAGTTGTTAGTGATATAATGTTATATATGAAATAAGCTACTAGTACACAAACCCAAGGAATATTGGCTGGTAATAATTCATTCTTTGTAGCTCTTGTGCAATAAGTGGACACTATTTTGAGACAAGAATCCATGGTATAGAGCAATCAAGTGCAAATTGATGAACTTTATAAGTTGTTTGACCTTCTAAGCAATTAAGGCTTATCTTCTCTTCATGACTTCATTTTAATTCAATGGTTGAGGAAATTCCTCCTATTATTAGTAATATAGATATGAATATTAAGATTGTGCAAGATAAGAAGGACAATGTCCACTAAGATTATTAAATTAATTTCTTTTATTAATTATTTATGATTATCGTAACTTATTTTGTTCGTTATGAATAAAGTTCTAACATAGAATTGTAAAGGTATTGATGATAATGAATTTATAATGCAAGTCAACAATATTGTTTGTAAACATAGTTAGAATATGATTACTTTGGTTGAAAATAAAGTTTAGTTTCCAAAGGAAAGAATATTTTAAAAAAAATTATGTTTTCCTAAATTCCATGCTCAAGAAGAACGATATTTGGCTAGCAGTATTTAGGTAGCATAGAAAGATGACAAATTTCAAATAAGTATAATTTATGGATCATTTCAATTTATGCATTTTAAGGTTTTAGATATGACTAAACCCTTTAGTTTTTTTTAAATAATATATAGGAGTTTTCAATATGAACTTAAAATAGAATATATACAACAAATATTAGAACTTTTAAGATTTATGTAAGAGCCTTAGGTTCTTATAAAAGATTTTAATGATATAGTAAATATTAGGTAGAAACAAAAAGGTGCCTCGATGATAGAAAGAAGTTGTTTAGAGTTTTCTAATAGAATTAACTAGTATAATTTGTTAAATTAGGTTGCTAAGATTCTCATTTCACATGGAAAGGTCCTTTTTAGGTTTAGAGGTGTTAAATGGGTTATAACCTATAAGTTAGTTTGTACGTGTCATAAGTTTGGACAAGTTTGGACTTTTAAAATTAGGTTTATTTGTTAGATGTGGGTAATACAAGCTAGTCCATTGTGAATATAATATGTCATAGATCAATTTGTATCCATCAAATCTATAAACTCAAAGTCAAAACTTGTAGGTTAATTAAGTCTATTAAAGGGTTTAGTAGGTTTAGACTTCTAAAATTAAAACCATTTTTTTAATGTAGGTAATATGGACTAGTCTATAGCAAGTCAGTTTGTTATCTATAATGGACTACCCATTTTACACTCACTTTTGGGATGGATATAAGAAAGTATTTAAAAGGCTAGATCGAACCTTGTGTCATATGAAATAGCACAGGAATTTTAATGAGATTATGATGAAGATTTAGCCTAAAGTTTATTCATACCATCATCCTTTATTGATTGACTTGTTTAGAAGGAAAGTTGATGAAAAAAAAGTAAATTTTAAAATTGAAGCAGCTTAGTTATTGCATAAGTAGTTTATCCATTTCCTTGATAAGAATTAGAAGTGCAATAGATTTATTGTTAACAACTTTTAATGACTTCCAAAGCAATTGTTAAAATGGAATAAAAAGGTATTTAGCAATATAAGAAAGAAGAAATGCCAAAATCAAAGGGCCCAATTAGTTATGGAAAGGAATTAAAATCCTTTTCTAGACAATCTTAAAAAGCAACTTCAGAAAGACTTTGTGATTATACTTAAACTAAAAGAAACTTTTTGGCACTAGAAATCCAGAAATAAATGGCTTAAGAATGGTGATTACAATGCCAAATTTATCACATTAAAACTATAATAAAAGATATAACAAAGTAACAATGCATTAGGATAGTGGATTGATGATAAAGATAAACTTACTACCATGATTGTTAATTTTTATGAAAGATTATTCTTTAATATTGTAGAATCCTACCTTTCTTTCAATACAATAGTGTTATTCCTAATTCTTGAAGAAAGGAAGTATCAAAGATTATCTTTTATTATTTCTTTCTCTGAGGTGAAGAGGGTGGTTTTTGATATAAATGCTACTAAAGCTCCAGGTAGTGATAGTTTTCTTGCCTTCTTTTATCAAGCTAATTAGGATAAAGAAGAGTAAGATCTTTATGTTTATGTTAGGGAAATGTTTGAAAAGAGGTGTACTTTTTAACAAGTGAACCAACTTTGATTACAAATCCCTAAGATAAATCAATTGGAGTTTATTAATCAATTTAAGCTAATCTCTTTATGTGATGTAATCTATAAATACATTATGAAGATAATTATGAAGATAATTATGAATTGATTGAAAAGTTTGATGCCTTTTCTTGTATCTCCCTTTTAATCAAGTTTGGTTCCTAGCAAATGTATTCAAGATAATATAATTATTGCAAGTAAAATGATCCATTTGATAAAAGGTGGGAAAGTTTTATGGTGATCAAGATTGAACTAAAGAAGGTTATGATAGGCTCCGATAATGTTTTATTGCTATAGTGCTAAAAAAGTTAGGTAGTCCTAAGCATCTTTATAAATTAATCATGGATTATATAACCATGTCTAGCTTGAATGTTTTATGGAATAATTTTAAGATAGTTAAGTTTAAACCCTTTAAAGGAATCAGGTAAAGGGATTCTTTCTTTCTCCATGTATTTTCAACTTATACATGGAAAAATTACTCCATTTAATTTAAGAGGAAGTGTAAGCAAGTAATTAAAAGCCTATTAAAGCTAGTAAATTAGGCCTTCAAAATTTTCATTTAGTATTTGCAAATAATTTATTGCCCTTAGCTAAAGCATAAATAGAGCAAATAACTTGTATTTCTAATCATTTATCCAAGTTTGGTGAAACCACTAATTAGAAGGTTAACAATTTGAAGTCAAAAATTTTGTTCTTTAATAATATAGTTGCTTCTGTTATTACTAATATAATTGAAGTTAGTGATTTTACATAAAAATTGGATTTAGGGAAAATTCTAGGTATTAATCTAGTGTTGGAAAGGAATAGTAGGGAACATTATGGTAAACTATTAGACAAAATCAATAAAAAGCTAGCAGGATGGCAAGCTTAAACATTATCAATTATTGAATAGGTGACTTTAGCTAGTTTAGTCTTTCTAGTATTCTACTTTACAATATGCCAATAAAGAAAATACATAAAGATGTTCGTTTGGTAATTGAAAGATTGCAAAGAAATTTTACTTAAAGGTATGATGCCTTAGTGAAAAAAAACTTATACCATTAGTTAGAACATGATTTGTTAACCTAGATGTTTAAGGAGTTTGAGTTTTAGGAACATGGAAAAGATAAATGTTGCTTCTTTAATGAAACTTTGTTACAAAATATGCTCTTGGAATAAAGGCTTGTGGTTTGATATGATTCAAGGCAAATATAATATAAGCAAAAAGTGGCTGTTGAAACTTATTATAAGTAATAAAGATTCTATAGTTTGGAGAGATTTAATGTTGATGTAGAGTGATATTATCAAAGGTATGAAATATAGAGCTAGAAAGAGGGAGTTTATACATTTTTGGATCAATGACTAGTTAAGTTTATAAACATTGATAATTCAATTTGCTTTAAAGCTAGTGGATAAGGATCAAAAGGAAGCTAGTGTGAATGACTTTTTTTCCCATAGAAAACTAAGATTAAGATTGAATTTTATTAATGTAAATCCTTTCGAAGCATGTTGTATCCTATATTCAAGTAATGTATCTACCTAAAGTTGCTACTGGTCAAGATGAATTGGTTTATGTTGACACCACAACTAAAGATTTCATAATTAGAAGTATATATTCTAATCTAATGGAAAAAGTTGGAATGAGAAGAAAATAGTTTGATAAAAAAATTAATAGTTGCAAGTTCCTCAAGAAATTCTTTGCTTCATATGGCAAGCTTGCCATAATAGTCTCTTAACTAATATGACTACTAATTGATGGGGATATGGTTTTAAATACTATAGAACTTATGACAACAAAGAAAAATCAATGTTGCATGTTATTAAAGATTGCTTAGATGTGTGGAAGTTATGGAAGGAATCGGTTTCCTTAAGATATATTGCTGAATTCTATATAGTAAAATTGTCTAAATGGTTTCGGTTGAATTTGTCTTATTATGTTAGTAATTTATTAAAAGACCATAAAAAAGGTCGAATATATGGGCAACGAATTGCTAGATATTATAGGGTTAGTGAAATAAGACATTACATAAACAAAAATTTATTAGACTAGTTAATTTAATGCGCTAGATATTAGACTAAGTTTTCGAAATCTCATGGGATATAGACAAATTAGTCCATGATGATAGTAGGTTTATAAAGAAGATAGAAGTTATTTGGAATTCTCCTCTAGAGCATTGGGTGAAGGTTAATTCTGATAAAGCTACTAAAGGTTATATACAAATAACAAGTTATAGAGATGTTATAAAGATATGCATGGGAAATGGATTACAAGTTTTGCTAAGCTTTTAAGTCAATGTTCTTCATTTGTTGCATAGAGTTGGAGTACAATCTATGGATTCCAGATAGCATGGGATTTGAGATATAGAAAGGTCTAATTTGAACATAATTCTAAGGTTTTTTTTCCCTATTTACTTAATTTTTAACAAAAGAGAAACTGTTTGATTATGATTTTGCATGATATGTTGTGGACGGATTGGGAAATGGACATAAAGCATATTTATAGAGAAGGTAATTCTTATATAGATTGAATGACTAATTTTAGCTTTTCTTTAACTTTTAGAACACATCTTTTCCGGTCTTCCAACATAAATGTTACTTATTTTTTTAATGCTTTGAAGGTTTTTAAGACTCGTGATATTTTCATTTCATAGTTTTTTCTTTTCTTTTCAACTTAGGTCATGTTGTATTATAAAAAAAAATTAATAAATAATCTCAATTTTAAAATGAAAGAACTATAATTTATTAATTTATATTTGAGAGTTCTCTTATAATTGAGAGTTACTAACTTTCATATTTGAATGTGAAGAAATATGGAAATTAATAGCTTTTACTCTTTCAATTGGATAAAAAAATTATCCTATTAATTTAAATATAATAAAATAATAATAAATATTATAATCAATTTATCACTATCATTAATTTTTTAATTTAACAAGTATATATATTATAAAAATAAAAGATAATGGATGAAATTAACATAAATATTTTAAATTAATATTTCTTATTAAAAATATTTAAATACTCTTTATTATAATATTATAATCATATTTGTAGTATATTTTTTCATCTAAATAAAAAAAGTAAAAGTTGCCAACTTCTACAAATGAATGTAAAACCCTTCATATTTTATTAAAAATCATTGATATATATACATATATATGAAATTGTTAAATATTCATTAAAATAATAAAAATAAAATTACAAATTACAAATACATTTAAAATTTTTAAAAAATAGATAAATAAGAAATATTTTTTAAAATAACAAATGAAAAAAATAACAATTGGGTCCGATCTTGACAGATGTACCCGGGAAACGCCACTCCCCCAAATTATGATTACGTATCGTGACTACAACCACTTTCCGATTTGATTCCTCGCATCACATTTCTAGAGAAGCCCAGGAGATGCAGACGTGCTGGCTGCACCCACACCCACACACGCAGTTTCACACCTTCAAGCACAGATATTTACAGCTGTCAACAAGCTGGGCCGGCTAAGCTAAGCCGACAGTGGACGGGGCCCGCCAAGTTGCAATTAGATTGGACGACAGCTATAGTGGGGTCCACAACATGGGTGTCAACAATCTGGCATGCACCCACGTGGCGGCTGGTCATTGGATTCAATCATCCAGATGTCAGCGAACGCGCAAAACGATCACAATCTGAGTGGTATCCCACCACGAAGGATACCACTCGGCACTCAGGTTATTTGTGCAGTAAGAAGAGAGCAACAACTTATGTTGTGTTTTCCTACCCTATATATTTCTGCTTATTATAAATATTTTTGAACTTCTTTATTTTATATATTACAAAAATATAATCAAAATTTTGTATAGATATTTATGAAAAAAAGTACCAAAAAAAAAAAAAAACAGTGCTGGAACCACTTTCTAAACATTCTCCCGAGCGGATCTTTTATTTTATTAAAAACCATCTGTAAATGAAAAAGTGTATATATATATCTTTTAAGAGTGGCTTCATTATTTTTTTACATAAAAAATTGAAATTCCATTGTTTGCTCTTGTAATACAACATCTTTATGACTAAATCATATCTTTGTCTCTTGATTAAAAAAATATCTTAATTTAATCCTTATAAAATTAAAAACTCTTAAATTTTACTCCTTTTGTATAGTTTTTCCTTGATATGAAAGAATTGAAATTTGATGGTTTTTAATTTTACAAGTATTAAATTGAAATAAACTCAATCTTACATAGAGTAAAAAGGAATTTTAGTCTAAAAAATTTCCACCTTTAACTAGAATTTGATTTTATACTCCCCCATTTTTTTAATTGTCATTTTAAAAAAATTCTTCTTATTTATTTATCATTTTAAGAAATCAAAATTATGTATATTTTCTTCTTTCAAATATTATTATTACTATCTAAATAAATATTCAATAATTTTACTTGCTTATTAATTTTTAATAAAAATATATTAATACATTATAATTAAGCTCTCTTAAAATTAATATTATTTATTATCTTTCTTAATTCTTTTGTATATTAATTTTAAATAATACTTAAAAATTAACGAAAAAATTATTATATTTGAGAAATTGGAAATTTGGTACCCACTTTTATATTCTCTAAAAATGTTATCACTTTTCATCTGTTTGATGGCTTTAAAAAACATTACAGCCAGATAAATTATAGTGCCTTTAACATAAAGATTATGACTTTATTCAATCAGTTAATCGTAAGACTCACTCTTTCTTCTCCTGTTTCTCTTTTTTTCCACAAGTGCGAACAATTTGATTTGGACGGAGGATTTATTCGTTAGATAGAATTTTGAAGGCTTTCAATTAAAATGGATTAATTTAACATTTCAAAATTAATCAGATGCTTTGTTTGGATTTGTTGTAATTTTATAATTATCACTTAAACAATCAGGCGGAAAGAAGTGATAAAATTTTTCAATTTTCGTCTGTTTACATTGAATTTTAGACTCCAATCTTGGGTTGGTTTAGCATAATAATTTTTTAAAATTAATTTTATTTTATTTTAATAAAAATAATTTATTTACAAATAAATGCTATTATTTAAAAATTTTATTAAAAATAATAATTTTAATTAATTTGTAAATAAAATTTTGATTTAAAATATATTAAAAATAATATAAATTTTAATTAAAAATTATATTTTAATGGTGTTACGGTAAATATAATATTAAAAATTGAATGAATTTTTTACATAAAATATATTTTAAGTCAAATAAAATAAATTTTAGTGAAATTCTTATTAAATTTAATAAATTTTGTAATGGGATAAACGCAATTAAAATAAAAATTATAAATAAATAGAATAAAATAATTTTTTTACTTAACATCAAACACTATTTAAGAAAATTATTTAAAAATAAAATAAAATTTTATTTTTAATTATGTCATAGGCCAGCAAATCCTAGTAAAATTCCAAAGCATTTTTCAAATTTTACCTCATTGTAACCAAATTTTGTATTTGTAGTTTGGCATTTGAAATGACGGGAAATTTTTTTCGAAATTCTCGATTTAAAGTTCTAATCTAAAACACAGGGCCGGCTTTCAGCGTAAGAAGAATTTGAGTGGCATTGGGTTGGAAACCGCAATCTGGCACTGCCTGCTTGCATCTGTCAAGAAATCAGTGTATTTTTACAATCTCCTATAATTTGGATTAGTCGTTGAACTAAAAATGAGAGCAATTAAAAATTTATTACTTTAATCAAAATCGAATCGGAATTAAATCAAAATTTTAATATTGATAAAAAATATAATGTATAACAATTCAAAATAATTAAGAAGATGGCTACGGAATGATATATCAATGCATTAATAAATTTAATAATTAATATATTAATGCATAATGTACTAAATTTGATTTTAAAAAAATAAATTTAATATGTAATTAAATATGGTGATGCATCGATATATCATTATATTAATAATGTATCATAGTTTTTCCCATTAATTAAAGAATCACATAATATTAAATTTAAGGATAAAAAATATAAGAATATCCCCAATTCATATTTCTAGTTTCATTATTATATTGAAGACTTCAGTATTATTTTTGTTTATATTTTGATATCATTGCTATTGTTTATTTTATTAAAAATTATTTTTTTTAAAAATATCATTTATATATTTATTAATGAAAGGATAATATATTACTTGTATTGATAATTTAAATAATAGTATTTAAATGTATTATATGTAGAAGACAATTTTTTGAAATAAAAAATATTTTTATATTTAAATTCAGTAAACAAAATATTTTTTAATATTTTAATATTTTATAATTATATTTTACGAAAAAATTCCATCAAAATAAACGAAGTATAAATGACGGCAATTCTTTATTCGCCAAACAGTCATACTTAAAATTGAAATACGATAGGAAAAATATTTTCCTCAAATAGTATCCAATAGACTTATATTTTGTAAGTTAGTTAATTATAAAAAAACTGTTATGCAACCTGTTTTGTTGTTTTATGACTGTAATCTATAAAGATTGTGTAATTTTCTAAATAGCATTAATTTTATAAAATAAAAAGGTCAATTACACGAACTGTGTTAAAGCTGTCAACGGGTGGGGGGGGGGGTTCAACGTGGAAGTCCAGCCCCTTGTTTGGCTGGAAGGAAAGTAAGGGGGAAAAAGGAAAAAAAATTTGAATTTAAATTGAAAAAAATAGGGAAATTTTTTTGAAATTTAAATTAATTATAAAATTGTAATCCCAAATTTTATATTTAATATTTCTTTTCTTATACTTTTTTCTTCATTCAAATAAAATAAGAAAAATTTTAAAATTTTTTTCTCTATATTTTCTTTTCCTCATCTAAGCCAACAAAGCATAAATCCGGTTGGCAAAGGTTTGTGAGTAAACAATGGGGTTCCCAGGCTTTTTTATAAATTAAATATTCTAAATTTTTAAATTTTAGATATAGAAATAAATTATAATATATTTAAAACTATATATTATTATAAAATAATTTATGCATATATTTATAAGTTATAAAATATCAATAAAATTAAAAATATCATCTAAAAACAATTCATAACATAATTTTACATAATTAAAAGTAAAAGAAAAGTATGTGATTTTGTATAAAATAAAAAATTAAATATACACAAAAATTTTAAAATTAATTATTTTTAAAAAATAATGAGTTGACCCGGTTTATCCACAAATTAACCTACGTGGACCACAAACTCCACAAATTAATTATTCTAGATTGTGTGAACTGCGTCGTCACCAATTCATTGATTTTTAACCAAATTTAAGGGTAAAGTGTACCTCATCAATAATTGATTCATACTTTTTACAGTTGAATTGGCTAATTTGGTTTTATTTTTTAATTAATGGCATCTTGCATCAAGAAATATACGAAATTTTATGAAAATTTAGTATAAAAATCACAAAAAGTAATATTTTATATATAAAATTTTATAATTTTTTACAAAAAGTTTGAAGTATGTACAAATTTTTCACATAAAAATATAGAAGACATGGCAACTCTATTATAAAAAATTTTATTAGAAAATTTTCAAAATCTTATTTTTATATTAAAATAAAATTTTCAATAAAAATCACAAAAATATATAAATTTTTTTACAAGGGTTGTAAAAGCATATGTGAATATGTATTTTTTGAAATATATATCAAATCACTTTCAAAAAATGCCAACCTATTTAATATATATATATATATATATATATATTGAGTTTAAAATCGAAATATTAAAAGGTGAAAAATTCAGCAACAATTAATATCACTGCTAAAAGCACTGACTGAAATCTTTGTTTTTACATGTTGAAATTTTTTAGATATATTGTATAAAAAGAAAAGTGAGTTCTATATTTGTAGTTGCACAAGTTGTTTATTTTTCTAAGTTTCAATCCTTTCATTTGTGAAAGCCGTGTCATCCCCCACTTCTGAGGTTTATAGAAAGGAATCTCACCAGGCAGCTTCCTGGTAGCTCACATACCGTATTAAAAAAAGACTATACAAAGAGTGCAAAATCCACTTGAATGAAATTGTTTCTTATTTTGTCCGAAACTTGTTCTTTGTTTGGGGGAAAAAAACCTCATGTGTTTGGCAATTCCATTTTAAATTAATTTTTTTGTATCATTTCGAATTTAAGTTAATAATTTTAAAGAAACAGCTATTTTGAATGCATGACTAAATCTCTTTTCTTAAAAAAAAAATTAATACACAAGGTGAATAAATGATAATTTTATCCTATAAGTCCACAAAAAATGAGGCTATATGCATATTTTTAAGTTTATTTCTCTCCTAATAAAGTAAAATTTTAGGGTAGTGGTATAAGAAGTTTTATAATACATTATATTATCGTTAATGTATTAAGATATATATTTTAAATTTAATTTACTTATTTAAAATTTTAAAAATAATCCAATAATAAAAAACTCTCAATTTCTTCATTGATGAAAATTCTCATGACATTTTCCAAAAATCTATATTTACTTATGGATAATATCACAATCTCTCTTTGTCTCTCAACTATTATTATCTATCATAGTAAATCAATACCATAAATATTAAAAAATTAGTTTTATTTATTTATTTTTAGTAAATATTTCAAATTCATCCTTCAATTTCTTTACACAGAGTCTAAGATAGGTAGAAATGGAAAGAAAGATGTAATGGAATAAATATGTTGAGACATTTTAAAAAGGATAATAAAACATTTATTAGTAAAAAAGAATAAAGTTTAAAAAATTAAAATTTTATTAGAATTCTAAAATGACTAAATAAAAATGAACAATTTTTTTTAAAATATGATAAATAATAAATAATGGAGGGACTAACAACTTATAAGCTTTTATATGATAAAATTCATAAGGTAGCTTATAACTTATAGGTGAGTAATTTTTTAGAATTTTTTTTCAAATTTACCCATCTTCTTTTAATTAAATAATAACTTATATATTAATTATGTAAACAAATATTTGATATTTTCTATTAATTTAATATAAATAAATATACGATATTATAAAATATAATTATTTAAATTTTAAGTTATCATATTATTATTTGAATTATAAATAATATGTAATATTAAAAATATGATCAATTTAATTTTAGATAATTATATTATTATTTTAAATATTTTAATTATAGTAATATAATTTAATTTTAAAATAAATATGAATCAATTTAATTAATATATCTATTTACATTAATATATATTTTTATATTATTTTATAATTTTTATTTTTTAATTAATTTAATAACTAATTCTAATGAATATTTTTAATACAATTAGTTAATTTACAATCAATTATTAATTTGTTGAGCCAACCAAAACATAAGAATATACCATGCATTCCTCGTAATGATAATAAGATTTAAAGAATTATGGCTCTCGCAACTTACAAGAAGTGAATAAATAAAAAAAAATGAATTCTGATTAATGAATATGTTCAATTATGAAAGGAGCACCCAGCATTATTTACGATATAATATCATGTATATTGGCCTTTCTCTTGTACATAGATGTAATTTGGCATTTGATCAATAAGTATTTAATTTTGAGCAGTGAAATTATATTTAAAATAGACGAGACAAAATTAAACAAAAACTATCATTAATAAAATCATGCATATTAAATAAATATAATAAGCTTAACCAAGTTATATATGTTGAGAATTTTCTAACCAAATCTTTTTTTTTTTTAAAAAGAGAGCATATGAACAACTAGCATTTATTGTTTTTTATGAATATTATCATAAAAATATTTTTTACTATAAAATATTTAATTTGAGTTATAATTATTATGTAAAAATGAGTCTATCGCCATAATTCTATTAAAATCTTAATGATTTCAAAAATTCTCCAAAACTCCACTTTATAATTGGCTACAAATTTTAATATTTTAATAAGTTAATTTTTTAAAATCATGATCAAAGTAGATATTAAACTTTAAAAAATAATTTTTAAACTTTAAAAGTATAAAAAAAATAACAATAATGATAATTTTATTAGGAAACCATTTGAAATAGGCAGTTAGTGAGCCACCTAGTGTCACTACCTGAACAACATAAGCATCCCATGTGCCATTAATTGGAAGTCGCAGAGCAATTTATTGTTGAGTAATAACTTCAACCTAAAGCCAAAGATCTTTTTCGCCCGTAAATGTTAAGTTATCCAAAATTAATATCAGCTAATTAAGATATTTCTGGGGTATTTTTTGAATTTAAATGAATATGAGGATAAAGACAAGTTTGCTGTGACCACTGTAAGGAAATAAATGTCTGCCCCTTTTTGGGCTTAATCACTATCAAGTCACTTGTAATCTTTGTTTAGACCAAATTTAATCTGGTAAGTTATTGCTCTTTTTTAAATAAATTTATTTTAATTTCACATTAAAAATATTATAAAAATAATGCATCTTTAAATAGAGAATGTAAAATGTACAATAAAATTTAATTTTTCTAAGATATAAAAATAAAAGTTTAAGTTAGAACATGAAGAATAATAGAATTTTTTTTTACAATAATTAAAAATAGAAATGTCGTTGATGAAAACCTAGCTGCCAAAAGTACAATATTTGAAGTTACCATATTTACAAAATGTATGGTATGGGATCAAAATCACTTTTTTTTTTTAATCAAAATCGTTTTAAAACATTGACAAGCTCTCTTTAATAGGAAGGGTCAGGGCCCCTTTATTTCTACGAGTAAGAAAAACTCGCCACATAATATTTTCACCAAAAGAAATAACGAAAATATCTGGTTGATATTAATTTGAATAATTGAGCTGGTAGGTTGCGGGAACAAGTTTTTTTCTTTTTTAATAAAAGTGATAATTTATGAGCATATATACAAAATTACAGATTCAAACTTAAATATAATAAAAAATAAAATTAATAAAATAATATCAAATATCATTCAGAAAATGATAATAAATTCACTTTTTAAACAATATTTAAAATTGATTTGTACCTTTTGCAATGAAAAAAATACTCTTAAAATAACATTTAATAAAATATCTTGTTTGTAGTTTGATGGGAGTATGTAAGTATGATAATAAATTCACATGCCAAGAAATAATTGTGATTGAGTCAGATATTTCACGATTAAAAAAATACTCTAATAATAATATTGCTCTCTCTCTCCTTTTTCTTCTACGAAAAATTTGAATAAAGCAGGGAGGATTCGATAGTCATATTGGTGGAATTATTTCATCAATTTGGTTGCCCACATCACTATCTTTGACTTCAAAATAAACAGCAAACTGCAGACAAACTATACACTAAAAAACAGAGAAGCCAGCTCAATTTCTTCAATTCTCCACTCAATCCCCGCTTGCTTCCATCACATTAAATTAATTGACATCAACATCCATCGCCTGAAGTCATATACCTATGTGCCCTTACCTAACTCTTCAAATTCTAATAACAAAAAGAATAATAATATTTTTTTAAGCCAAGTCAAATAGTGGAAATTAAAATAAAAAAAACTAATTGCTAATTTGTCTGCAGTTTTGTCCAAAGCAACAAGCTAAATATTACAATATGTTTTCTTTTTTTAGTTCATTCTTTCATTTTCTATATGAAAATATGGCAGAATTAGAGGGTACTAGTGAGAATGCAAGCAGGATGCCATATGGAAACATTCAAAGAATGGTGGTTTTGGTTGGTGTATTTTATTGTTTAATTATGGGGCTATAGTTTATTAGTTAAATCATACATCATAGATGAATGTGAGCTAGGCCAAATTAACCTGGACAGAAGGAAAATTGAGGTGATGTTACGTATTGATGGTTTTGATTCCTTGTTAAAATTTAAGGTCCTTTTAATTAATTTAAAAAAGAAATTTAATGGTACAACAACATTTAATATTAATTATGAAGTTTTTTCTTCTTATATTATGTGTATGAGGTGATTATCCACTGCCACTCTCATAAAAACAAAGAAATAAAAAATATCAAAATTCTTTTGATTAATTTAAAAAAGAAATCAAAAAAATCAACACCTTTAATAATCTAATAACATTCAATATTGGTTAAGAGACTTTCTCTATTTATATTGTGAACTCAAATTCTAAATTTTATGTATATATTATTAACTGACTTATCATCTTTACTATTACAAAAAGAATGGATTAATAAAAGAAACCTCGGATTCCTCTTTTCCTCCCCACTTATTCAAACATTAATTTTGTGATAAATTCTAAGGTGCTCTTAGGGATTTGGTACCCGAGATGATGTGACAAAATACAAATCACTGGATGAGATTACTAAGTCAATATTAAGATTTTTGTAATCTCATCCAGTAGTTTATATTTTACCACACTATCCTGGGTACCAAACCTCTAAGGGTACCATAGCAAGCACCCAATTTTGTTATATTGCATTGTGTACTATCCCTTAAACTTACCACAATCTTGACTAGATTGTCCCACATGTTTAAGTGCATATTTTGTATTCAGTTAGAAATATGCAGAATTAATCAATTTTAAGTCTCGTAGTTGATTTTGTCCATAACAATCACGTCTTTGGTTTAGAATCTAAATATGCCTCAAAATCAACTTTGTTTCGTACATTCTATTGAGAAACTGGAAGAGATAGCTTTTGATGCCGACGTTGTTTTACTAACATAAAATAGATTCATTCTTAATTAATCAATTATGCTCAAATTCAATTCAAGCAGCACTGCTCTACTAAATAAATAGTAAGTGCTACTTGTGCATGTTAATTTTTAGTAAAATTATTTTCAATGAATTATATAAAAAGTACAATATTAAATATAGATATGATGGTAACGAATAATACTTATTAAATCTATAATAATGATAGAAATAGATAAATCATAATCTCGATTACAATTAATTCAAAACATGAATACGGTGTAGGAATTACTAAGAGTTCTAGCCATTAATAAAGTGTTTGGGGCCAAGAGTCTATCATAAATAAAGTGTGAATATATTGACTTAAGATTTATGAATAAGAACCTCTATTTATTAAATATAATAAGAAGTGGATTGATCTACTATAAAAAATTACTTGTTATTACATTCATAGATTAGACTATTACGTAAATTTAATTGCATATTTACTTTATTTTGAGCTAATCCTTTATTATATATTTATTATTGTATTATTGCAGGTCCAACAATAACTATTTTAATATATTATTTGTGTCCCTACCACTCGTTCACTCATTCAAAATGAGTTTTCTATTTACTATGTTATGAAAGTGTGTTACTTCAACTTGTCTAAACAATCCATATGTTTTCCCCCTATTATGACACAGAGCCGCATGTATTCTTTTGTTGTCCTATTTTTTTTTA
The DNA here is from genome assembly GCA_020226215.1 of Sindora glabra. Lineage (NCBI taxonomy): Eukaryota > Viridiplantae > Streptophyta > Magnoliopsida > Fabales > Fabaceae > Sindora > Sindora glabra. The sequence continues at coordinate 44,692,395 of CM035230.1, read as the reverse complement.
TTCTTACTTCATTTTAAATTTTTATTTTTAACTTTACTATCACACATTTTGGGCTTCCTTTTGAACCTGTTGCTTTTTCATATTTTAATTTTAATTGTTTTAAATCCACTAGCTTTTATATCTTTGTTTAATTTATTATTATTATTATTATTATTATTATTATTATTATTATTAAGCGATCATTATTAAGCAACTAAAAAAGAAATTTGTTTCTACAATAAATTAGGCACATGTTATTTTTTGTTACCTTTGCAGCTTTCAATTTCTCACCCAAATCTTTTATTTTTTTATGAACATATTTATTTTTTTATAAAAATTTCCTTATTTTTATTTACTATATTATTCTATTACATTATATACATATATGTATGATTTATTTTGTCGTTTTATACTCATCCCTAATATTTACAATTCATACACTAATATATCTAACTGGTATAAATATGATATAACATATTTTATTTTTATTATAAAATATTTTAAATAAGTAAAATTTTAATCTAATTGAATTGCTATATTATATATACTATTTTTATCTCTTATATTACTTTACCATCTTCTTTTTATTTATTTCATCCCATTCTTTTGTTATTTAAAATATATAATTAAGTAATCCAATTCAATTCAATTTTTAATTTATTTAAAATAATTTTATAATGAAAAGAATTTTGTACTGTATTTTTACTACTTAATGGTGTTAGTGTCTAAATTGTAAAAAATAGAAGTAAAAAAATTTTAAAAAAATGCAATGAAATAGATAAAAAGAATAGAAATAGTATGTAAAATATAAAGTTCAAAAAATTTTTTAATAAATAAACTTGATCTTAATATATAAATGTTTTTTTTGAAAAATAAAATATGTAATTATATATTTTGTTATCAACCCCTATATTACTTAACATAATATAATTACATATTTTATTTTTAATAAAAATATTTATAAATTAAAATTCAATTTATTTATTTAAATTTTTAAATATTTTACTGAAAATTTGTTTAAACTTTACATTTTACATACTGTTTCTATTATTTTTATCTATTTCATTGAATTTTTTATTTTTTTTACTTTTATTTTTTACAATTTAGACACTTTCATCATTAAGTAGTAAAAATATAGTACACAATATTTTTCATTATAAAATTATTTTAAACTAATTAAAAATATAATTGAATTGAATTACTTAATTATATATTTTATTTTTAATTCTTATATTAAATTTTAGAAAATTATTATTTACAAACTTAAATATGTAATCATAAAATAATATCATAAATTAAAATTTAATATTTTTATTTTTAAATTTATTTATAGACATTATTTTTTTGTAAAAAGTAATTATATACGTGTGCAACGCAGTGGTTGAAATACTAGTTCTTTTATATTTTATTTTGTTAATTCAAAATGAAAAAGTTTAACTTCGTACACCCTGATATCTCCTAAACTTGACAAGCACAACATATAATGAATAAAAACTAGCCTCCCTTGTTTAACAAAAAGTGCTAGTTTGATTCATGTTGTAGTGTGTGTGTAATAAATATAAAAAATGATATGAGAGAATTATTTATGTAAATAATATTTTTTTCTATTGTTGAATGTAAAAAATTTGTATTTCCAAGCTTGTTCTTTTTTTGAACGAAAGCTTAAGAATAGAATGAATTGTTTCATTTGAAGTCAAAGTGTATAACCACTCTCTCTTTAAGAGTATACATTGGTACTTATACATCATCTAATTTTTTTAAGATGATTATTTACAATGAGATTCAAATAAAAATTATAATTTTTGGAACACAATAAATTAAGACAAATTTATATATTATCATTACTCTCTTTAAAGGCAAAACAATGCTTCTTGAAAATTATGTAATCTTTTAAGAAGATTACTAACAATGAGATTCAAATATAAGATATAACTGGGAGAAGATAATAAATTAAGACAAATTTATATAATCGCTTTGTGAAAGGGATTAATTCCCCCAACCACTATAGACAAAGGTTGGACGATTAGTACAAGGAATAAAGCAGAGATTTGGATAATTAAGGGTATGTTTGGACTGCCCTTTTTTTTAGAATTATTCTAAATAATTGATTATAACAATTGTTTTTAAATTTAAAAAATAAATAATATTTAAAAATATAAATAAAAATATCTTATTTAATTATAAAATTATTAAATATAAATTAAAAACATTAAAAGTTTGTTTTTTATATTTAAATTATAATTTTTAAAAATAAATTACAAAAATAATTTTCAAAATAAAAATTTTTATTTCTAAAAATAAAAACAATTTTTTTTTAAAATAATAAACAAATCGACCCGAGATCATTTTAAAAAATTGTGCCATTCGTTAGTCAGTGTAAAATTGTATGAATATGCACGGGGCACGGAAGTACGCCCCTCAAAGTTTAGCAGGAGAGAAAATAAAAATAAGAGAATAGAAATTTTTTAAATTTGAATAAAAAATTTAAAAATTTAAAAGAATTACAGCCATATATTTTATTTTTCCATTTTATAAAAAAATACAAATTTTTTTCCTCCCCTCCCAAACAAAGCATTAAAGTCGCTCCGTCCGAGTCACACTTACAATTCACGTGTAAATCCAAAAACCAAAAGTCTGGAATAATGGGATCTACTCTGAAAGTAGAAAAAATTTACCAAAGAAGAAACAACGTGAAAAAGATGGGGAATCCACTTTATAAACTCTGGTCACACACATATATATATATTAATGATAGAATAAATAAATTATTAAGTATGTATAAGTAAAAGTTAAATATCATATTTTAAATGTAATAAAAATATAAAATTTTAAAATAATATTAAATATTATTTAAATTAAAGTTCAAGCTTCCTTGTATAATTAAAGTTTATATATAGTAAAATTTTACTCTGTATGTGTACATGAGATTGCTCGTCAATCATTATAACATGATAAGGCAAATAACCCCATAATTGATCCTATCTCCTTACAACAATCCGCCATAAATTTTGGTGCTCTTAAAACTAAAATTAATTGTATTTAATCCCCTTAAAAATAAAATTTTATTTTAATCCTCTTAAAATACAAATTAGATCATATTAATTTCAATTTCTTTACTTCCATTTATTTGCAAATGCGGAAAGGTCTGTATGGCAATAAGTAGTTTATGCTGTGGTCCATCAAATGAGCAAATAAGTTTGGCCCACATGCCATTATTGAACTGCGGACCCTGGTTGGGGTAAGTGAAGAACAGAGCAGCAACATCAAGCTTGTGTTTGTGAGTTGATGCCTGGGACTTGGGAATGGGTTAATGGCAACACAAACTTTTAGCTGCTATACTACCTCTCTCTCTCTTTTTTCATTTTTTTTTCTTGGCTCCGTTTTGGGTACATTTTCCTTCAATTCTTTAATTTACTTTTGCTTGACCCCCATGTTATAATCCTTTTTGCAAATGCTAGTATTTTAATTTCCACTATAATTGCAAATTTGTCTTTCATTACAAACCCTTTTTTATATTACAAAATGGCATTTTTTTTCCTTTACAATATACAATCTATTTTTCATAAAACAGAGTATTCCAAAGTGACATTAGTAGCCCTGCTATCTGCATCATCTATGCAAAGGTGATTACCACAAGCAAAATGGAGTAATAGGCATGGACAGGGAAGCAAGATAGAGAACAGGGGAGAAAGATCACGACTTTGTCCTAAGAATAAGCTTGTAATTTTCACCCATAGCGCTTGAATAGAAAATTAAGATTCTTTTGTGTTAAATTTCATTACTTTTTTGCTGAGCCGGAGTATTCATTTCAAGAAAATTCTACAGTATCGCGGGTGATTTCAAATTCGGGGAATCCTCCGAGGTGACTTGGCAAAGGGAACAAATTTCTTCCTCCTCTTATGATATACTATAATAAAAAGAAATATCCAGCCATTAATACTCCTTTCTTCAAAAATCAAACGGTACTTTGATGGAAAAGTACGAGAGAGTTGCAATGAAAGAGAAAAATATATATATTTTTTTAAATATTCCCCTAACAATTTGTTCAGTGTGGAAGCATATTCATTATAATCCACGAGGTTAATCTTCTCCTTTTTGAAGATATTTATATTGAAATTGAGAGAAGCGAAGATATTTATGGTCGGCGCATCATTTTAGCTGATAGAGTTGAACAACCATTACTGGTGTTATTGGAGCTGACCTTGAGAGATTTCAATTTGAGCTTAAAAAAAGAAGGTGACTTATTCATTCCTTTGATTGCTGACATAGAAGCCAGTGCGGACTACTTCTTGCCACGTAGGCCTTTCCGTTTGCAAACAAACGGAAATTAAGAAATTGGATCTAATATGGCTTAATTTGCATTTTAAGAGAATTAAAATAAAATATTATTTTAATGGGATCAAATGTAATCAATCTTCAAATTAGGAGACTAAAATTGAGACTAAGCCAAAATTTATAACTTATAATTTATAAAATTTTGCATATTTAACTGTTAAGTTAAAAATCTTGACCTTACCATTAGTTCACCTATCAATTGGTCAAATTGATCATTAGCTTTATTGTAGCTACCGTCAATTATGATAGCAAAGACCTCCAAGTGCGTGCGGATAAATTTTTATATGTGTGAATTATGTCATGTATATTTAATTATAATTAATTAATGAAAGATAATTATTAATTTTTATAATTTTTAATATTTTAAAAATAAAAAAATGATGTTTTTAATATGTATGAATCTATAAAACTGATAAATTTTTTTTATTTATTAGCCATAATTAAATACTCATAATGTAATTGGAGCATGAAAGAATTTCTTAATAAATAAGAGCATTTTTTTCCTATCATTTTTACTCTATATCTTATTACAATATGAAAAAATTTATAATATACTATTATAGTAGTGATATATCAATATATTATTAAATCTAATAATTATTTTTTCATTATTTTAAAAGATCATCAGCCTAATAGAATACTAATATACTGCTATGTAAATAATGACATGGTGGAGCGTCATGGTGCACCCAGTAGACAATAATTACCACCGTTATACTCGTCTGTTTTCAATCATCGCAGGACCGAATTCTGCTATGTTCAACTGCTTGGAGTAGCGGGAAGATCGTTAAGATCAAGCTCTATGTTTTTAGTGCCCTCTGTATGATACATGTCCAATATCGTTGAGGTCAGTACTATGCTCCACTAATTTCACTCACCTGTTAGGGACGTCAGGGTAGAAGAGAGAAAAGAATTAATTTTTTTTTATTAAAATTGTGGAATTGTGAGAAATAGTTTTAAAAAAATAGGTGTTTAAAAAACTTGGGCATTTTAGTCAAAATGCCATTTTAACTTCTGATTTCTGATTGCATATTGGACCTTGTTATCAGTAGTTCGGTGCTTAGCCCCGTCAAAGAGTTTGTCCCCTCTCACGCATGGTTGTTACTCTCTAATTCTTTTTCTTTTCAATAAATTTTTGCATGAAAAATCTTTCACCACACATTAACCTCCATTTTCAAAATATTTTCAAAATAACTGATAAAATTCTTATATTTTTTTTGTTTATAGTTAAAAATGGGCTAACATTTATGTTTTTCAGTGCTCTTGTTTTACAGCAGTTCTTATTCAAACTGACAAAGACACAGAGAAACTACGGTATTCGATCTTTCTAGAAGATTTTATTTTATTTTATTTTTTTCATCTGGGAGTTGACTTGCGCAATTGGATATGTACATTAGTGGATGTGCCAACGAGCAAAGGCTCCTTGTGTATTGAACATTGGATGCAAAATCAAAGTGATCTCTTACGTATATTTTACATTGAGATATGTCACTCTCTCACAAAAGATTATGATATATGCAATTTTTAATGTGATAAATTAGTAATAATTGAAAAATGTCCTTTGAATTCCAACTTCTACCTTACAGATTATGGAATTTATGCAGAAACAGCAGCCAGAGGTAGCTCTGTCACAATATTGGGAGTGGAAGGGCAGGTGGTGGAAAGCAATCCTTGCTTCTAATTTGTTAGAAAATACTGCTAGGTTCAACAGGCCTCATATAAGGAGGTGTTTGGTTGCCCAAACTTAGGCACTTGTTATCTGCAATCATAAGATGAACAGCATTTCGGGTCAGCAATTAGAAGTAAGACTTATTCTGACACAGTTCCGAGATATGGTATTTTTAGGAAAATATGTTTTGAAAGCTGGGATAATTTTGAAACCATATTGTAGTACTAAGATTTCAGTATTATCCTCCATCGTACCTTAAGTTAATAATTTTGACATCAAGGTTTAGTAATTCTTAAAATTAAAGTGCTGTTTTCTGATTTATAAAAAAGTAATAGGAAATAATACTGAGAATTTGGATTAAATTTTTTTCCTAAAACCTGGGGGTATTTTCATCAAAATGCCGTTTTGACTTCTGATTTCTGATTGCATAATGGGCCTTAATATTAGTTGTTCCGTAGTTTAGTTAGCCCTCAGGCATAATAGTTAGTCTCTATGTGACCCAAAAAGACGAAAGTTAGTTTCTATCTTATTATTTTTAAAAATAATTTATTTTTATTAAGCAAAGTGTTTTCAAAATTTATTTTTAAAAATTATTTTTGAAAATTTTGTTTTAAAAATTAAAAAGAGCAAATTATATTTATTTTTTGAACTTATTATTTTGTTCTTGATAATAGTTTTATAATTAAATAAAACTTTTTCTTATTTACTTCATTGAACATCATTTATTTATTATTTTCTTGAATTTATAAATAATTTTTAAAAATAAAAATATACCCAAATACATCTTTGTTATCTAACTTGTCTTCTTTTCAATAAATTTTTGCCTAAAAAATCTTTCACCGCACGTTAACCTTTATTTTCAAAATAAATTACCAATATATATATATATATATATATATATATATATATATATATATTGAAGATAGTCATGATCCTATGGTATTTAGTATTTTTGAAGGTTCATCTTTCATTACATCATGAGTGATTTAAATCTTTGCAAACTGTGTTCAATGAATTAATCACACCTATTATGACAAAAATATATATAACTTTAAATTAACTGATAAAATTCTTATTTTTATATTTCCTTGTGCGCCTGCTCCACACCAATTATTGTTCATGCTGACGGAAGCAAGGGCCAGATGTGCTAACAAGCAAAGCCTCCTTCTATATTGAGCATTGTATTCAAAATCCAAATGATCTTTTACATATATCTTACAATAAGACGAGATATTTCACTTTCTCTCACAAAAGATTATGATATATGCAATTTTCAACGTGATAAATTACTCATAATTGAAATGATAATGCTATGAGGAGCAGAAGCTCAATCAGACAATCTCCTAAGAGATAAGAAGTTGAGAGTAAAATTTATATTTTTAATTTTAATTTACTTATTTTTTAAACTCGAAAAAAGACAATTTAATAACCATACACTTATCTTTTAAAAGGTTGAACTCCCACAGCGTTATCCTAACCGAAAAATGTCCTTTGAGTTCCAACTTTTAGCTTACAGATCAATGGAATTTATGCAGAAACAGCAGCCAAAGGTGGCTCTGCCACTATATTGGGAGTGGAGGGGCAGGAGGTGGAAAGTAATCCTTGCTTTTGATTTGATGCAAAAGACTGCCAGGTTCAGCGGGGCTCATATAAGGAGGTGTTGTCTGGTTGCCCAAATTTAAGCACTTGTTCTCTGAAATCATGAGATGAAAAGCATTTCAAGTCAGCAGTCAGGAAGAATGACTCACTTCCAAAATTATAACCTATTGCTGTGAGCATGAATCCTTTTTGTTTGAAAAATATTTTTTTTTAAATTCATTTCAATATGAATGATTTCAATTCATTTGTTAATAAATTTTATTGTTTAAAAATTATGTTAAAAATAATAATTTCAATTTATTTGCAAATAAATTTTTTATTTGGAATATACTAAAAATGCATGCAATTTAAACTAAAAGTAAAATTTGATAATATCATAATAAATACAATAATAAAAAAATGAAATGAATTCTTATAAAATCTTTAATAAATTCAATAGATTTGATAATGGTACAAATGTAATTATAACATAAATTATAAATAAAATGAAATAAAAATATTTTACTTAAAAACCAAATGCTATTTAAAATTGAAATTTATTTTAAAATGAAATGGAATTTTGTTTTTAGCTATTTCAAACAAGGGGTAAAAGAAATTGAGGTTGTAAATTAAGGAAAAAGAAATAGATACATGAATCATTTTTGTATTGAAATAGCGAGTTCGGGTGAAAAAATCATAAGTCATAAAATGTAAGATTGTATTTTTATCTCACTGAAATTGAAAGAAAAAATTGACAAGAAAGAAATTGAAAATTACTTAACATGCTAACAACAATTCATGTTCTGCGCAGAAAACGAGCAGTGAACAGTATAAAATTAATATGAAGATAATTTTGCTAATAGTAAGCGGAGATGGAGAAGAATAATGCAAGGTGCACTTGTTTCATCTCACAAACTGTTACTCAATTATACACATTGCTACTATCAGATAAAACTTGTCATCACTTATTTATTAGTCTAAGCTGTTCAAATTTTGCTACTGTATGTTGAGGAACTGTTTGTATACCATGTTAAGTATAAATTAGGTTCCTAAGGAGAATTAGTTCCATGATCATGCATTATGTTTGCTTTGAAGTTCAACCAAACACAAAGGAATAGCAATCAGGAAAACAATTTCCACTTACTTCTGTATCTATCAGCTGTCTTGGGGAAGTCAGTGACAATGCCATCAATCTTTGCTCCAACAACAAAGGAATTTATCTCAACAAATGCATCTGAATAGTAGTCCCATGCTTGAGATACAAACTCATTGCTGAAAGTATCCACATAAACTGAGAGACTGTGATTCTTCAGCCTCGACACGGTGTCTGTAGAGTTAACTAGAAAGAAGGAAGTTTCTGGAAACACAGATGACTTTGATATGACCACAGAATCAGCAAATGTTTTGATATCCGCGACGGCTGAACCTTGAGCATGGCGGCTGGTCTCGTCGATTTTGTATACGCTCTCATATTTGGTTTTCTGCTTGAATTTCTTTAGCACAGAACTATCAGTGGACTGAATCAGAACTCTGGGGCTGCTTTGCTTTTCATAACCTGCTTTGCTCAGGGAGTCAAGAACCGTATCTGTCACACTTAAATTTTGCTTCTCTGAAAGATAGGCTGCATTCTGATATGAATATCAGACAAAACATGAAAATGTCATTAAAAAAAGCACAAGAGAAAGAAAAAAAAACTTGGTCGATAAAAGTTTTCAATTTGTTGCCAGTAAGCAAAGTGGTTTTAATAAATCTTGACTTCTTGAGAATTAGGAATACAGCATCGTCAATTATGAATCACCTGGAATTTCTTCTTCTTTAGAAGGATTCAAAAGATCAATATTGGATATTCAGAGGAAGGTGATTTTCAGGCAACTATGTAGTACCAAATGAAGATGAATATTATTAGTTTTAGTACAGTCCCGTATAATTAGGATTTTACCATGTTTCAGAAAATGGGAATTGATGCTACTGCCACTTATACTGACTAAAATACATGTAGCATAAATGTATTAACTTCTAGATCAACATTTTCCCTTGCATGCTTTCATCAAGCTACTATTTCTCAGAAAAAGTTCCAAAACATTGGATCATGTGTTCATTTGAAGAATTATAAGGAGGACTTTTGTATGTTCTAAGAACTTACTTCTCACACAAGAAAGAAAGCTAAACAGAAAGTACAGTAATGAGGGAACTTACCTCTATGCTGATCAAGATGCCAGATGCCAGATTCTTTGTTAAGGACAAGAATTCTGATAAAGTTAGAAGCTTCCCTTGATTTTTGAATTTTGGATTCCGGAACAATCTGTAATTCTGATAGGGGTTTGATATCAAGGCTGCAGTGGAATCGGAAATAACAGTGTTAACATTTTGTCAGAATATATTTCATTTGTTTTTCTCTGTCATTATTTTCCAAACCCAAACAGAAACTGATTAGTATAGCTAAATAGCAAGCTGCAACTGCTACCAGCATTGAGAAAGTGGTCATCAAGGATAAATATTTTATAATACAATAGAAAACATAAGTTAAGGAAAAAAAAAGTCTAATCAAGTTCTTTACATGAATATTTCATTAAGGCAGGCTGAATTCCAAAAAGTAAAACAGTCTCATCAAATAGATGTTCAAGAATTTGATTCAGACTTACGCGTCAAGGATTTGATCTCATTCGAAGTCAAGCTGAATGAAAAAATGCCTCTGCCAGACTTGATTTGCGGAATATTTGTTGTAAGATTGGTGAAATTTTTTGATTGAGCAACTGTTGTGCTCTCAGTGAGATCTATAGAGCTTAAGCAAAATGGTACTTTATCCTTTGACATTTGAACAGGACAGTCAAGTACATCTGCACCGTGCCATTTTGCATTCTTGTATGCCAAGTCAGTACAAGCAGGATAGTCTCCACTTGCTCCATATTTTGAGATAACCAAAATGTTCACTGTGAAGCATGAAAAGGTAAAAAATGTCATAAAAATTGAGTTCCGCCATGTGTCTTTCATTCAGGCTTGTTATGATTCTGTGCAACTAAAAGCGATAACTTCTATTGGTAGAAAGGAGAGTTACACCAACAATGTACCTTTTTTTGGGGCATTTTCTTGTAGGTTTGAAAAGCACTCTGCAGTAGGAAGAGAAACTTAGAATCCCAATTAAAATACTAGTTAAAATCAAGAACTATAGATCTAATGATAATAACAACTAAATTCTTTTACTATAATCAAATTTCCTTGCCATCGCTTGGTTATAAAAGTTGAAGAATCTTGTTAAGGGTAAAGCCAGTTTGACTCAGATTATGCGTGCAGGTGTAAGGGTACTGTATAGTAGGAAGTGCAAGTCATACTACTTTTGAACGGAAGACTATACGTAGGAAGATAACATCATAAGCAGACAATACAACAATTGTGCAGATACATAAGAGTTCTGAAGGGCAATTTGTAAACAAGAGAGAAACAACTTACTTATGGCTGCAGATGGGGTTACCGGAAAGTCTGACAGCACGCCATCAACAGAGAAGGCACCATTGTCAATGAAACTGAGGCACTCGGCCACAGGATCATAGCTGTAATTGTAGCTAAATACAACATCATTAATGAGTTTTGATGCGAAAACCTGTAGCCTGTGTCCATGAGCATCTGAGACAATAGAAGTATTAGGTCGTAGATAAAGGTCCGAGTCCACAGGCCATACGTAACCCTTGGGAACAAGAATTCCAGAAGCAAATGTCCTGATGTTCCTGAGATCTTTCAAGATTGAATCATATGTCTTTTTGGTTGAAGGCTCAATCTCACTCTGCTCTGGAATGCTGAACACCAGTTTTGTTTTTCCTGAGTCAAAGATTGATCTTATACTTTTCAAGAAACCCACGTCAGGGGATGAGATGTAACTGAGAGGTACTTTTTTAGACAAAGAAGCAAGAAATCTTGTCATGCTCAGATTCTGTTGCTTGAATGTAACATTCTGCAGAAAATTCAAATGAAATGAAACTTGTCGATGATATTATTCAAAATCAAAACCAAATCTCATGGATCTTAACTGTCGGGAATTGCCTTGAAACCAAAGAGTACAACCTTGTAATTAGGACAAAGATGCATATTAATAATCTTTCCATTTACCTGAATATTCAACCAAAGGCCTGGTTGTCTTGCTAGCTTAGCTACATCTTCAACGCGAAGAATGCGATATTGGTTGCCATCAAATCTCTGAGTCCGCGAATAAACGCCCTGTACAACTGTCCAGGAGCAAGAAAATTATTCATCATAATAAGCAAATGCTATATCTTCCAACAGATATTGATACTAAAAGGCACAAAGAAGTAGTTTAACGTTTAAATAGCATTTTTCCCATCTTCAGATATCCCATTTGTATGTGACAAAGCAGGGGGAATGGCCTAATAATTGGTGTTCAAAATCAAGGGAAAAATAAACTTAACAAAAAAAGTTTCAACTTTTCAAACAATAATGTTCATTGGATTCATGGTTGAAGATGGATTGAACTTACGAGAGACGTTTGCTAGCTCCCTCCAAGTATAATCAACAGTATAGTAAGGCTTGGATCCAGTTTGGGTAAATGTCGAAAATGTCAGTGGCATTGTTCAGCTTTATATCTGGAAAACAAATCCCAGCTCCATCCTTTGTCAATTGCACATCACACCATAAAATGACATTTGGTAAACTTTTGTTTATTGCCAGATTGTAAGCAGCAAAGCTGGAATCCGGGTATATCCCCGAAAATCCACCACGTGCTATGACCAGTGGTGCAGATCCTGCAAAGCAAATTAAAACAAAATGAGCTTGAGAATTATGAGATTCATCATGGAATTGATTTCCCAGAAAATTTTCTTTGGCACTGAATTTCAAATTGTCTGAAAGTGGTGAAAAAATGAAATACAGCAAAATTCCATGGCTATTTAGATTCCGGAAATCCTTCTTTCTATCCTATTTTATCACAATACAAAATTGTTTTGATCCCATGATTATTATGCACATAGGAGGAAAAAAAAAAAAGAACAATAAATTAAGTAACTCGCAATATAGACAAAACAGTATCAAATATAAAGACAGACCAACAAATAGACAACATTTTCCAACTACTTTCTGCTTACTTCTGCAGAAGATAACTCAAGAATTCAGTTTGAAAACTTACCAGTTAATGTTTTCCAGGCAGGACTTCCAGCTTCAGAACAAGAGACCAAAGCCACCAAGGAATGAAGAACAAGCAGAGCAGCAACACATGAAAAAGGCTTCAAGTCCCACATTTTCATTTCCCACTACCAATATTTTCGAAGTTGACAAATCTTTCCCAGGAATATTTTCTTGGCTTTTCTCGAGAAACTTCAGCAGCTCAGAAAACTGGACAAAAAAAAAAAGAAACGAAAAATAAAAAGACTCTAAAAGCTGCTACAGAACATTCTCATGAATGATTATGATGAACTTGGGCAATTTGTTTGGCACATATATCAATGAAAGAATCATAATATTTTCCTGTACAACAAAGTCTTCCAAGTCTTTTTCATGGATAAATCTCCCATTACATACGTAAAGACCAAAACCAATTTCCTGGTAATTAAACTATTTAAGTTTATAGCTAAAATAAATAAATAAATAAATAAAAACTAATAAGTTTAGTTTTATGGGGCCTGGCTTTCGCCGGGTACATTATAACGCGGCTTTGAAAGTTCATGCAAACCCTTTACCGTTACACAAGAGCTAGACTGTACCTTTCAGCACTGGCTATTGGGTTGACGGAGGAGAGAGGAAAAAGCCAGCAAGAAGACGAAGTGTGAGGGGGAATACGGAGGAATTTTGATATATTATTAATGCAGCAGTTATATATTAGTATATTATCAAATTTAATGATATATTAAATTTATTTTTTAAAATTAAATTTTATATATTATACCATCATATATTAATAATTAAATTTAATAATATTTTGATTTATCGTCGTGTCAATGTATATTGATACAGAAATTAGTGAAAGTTCTTATTCCACATCTCAAGATAGACACAAAAAATGGAAAAGATTTACGGATTAAAAGGAAATAAAAATTTTATTTTATTTTATAATATTAAATTTAAAAATTTTGAGAAAAATAATTTCGTTTATTTCAAAAAAAATTAACAAACAAAATATTAATTTGATGAAAAACATGCTAATTCTCAACGGTCTATATCTGTTAATGGATAAATATTATTTTTTAATTATTAATATAATTATCACGACATTTCTGCCATTAATATATAAATAAATATAATTTTTTAAAAAATATTTTCTGATTAGAAAAAGAGAGAGAGAAAGAGCCTAAGTCTCCCAAGAAAAGAATAGTGAGAGGAAAAATTGTGACATACACGCGAGCAAGGGAAGGCTCTTAATCTAGTAACAGAAAATAATATGAATTTAAAAGGTTGAAACATGTGAGTCTCCTAAAATTGGAGCCTTTGCAGTTGCTTGCTTATAAATTTATCTACCTCCCAATAGTTGAAGTCTCTCCATACTCCAAAAGAATGAGAATGTATACAAACGAGTAAAGATTCTTATTGCATTGAAATAAAGTTAACATAAAATTTAACCCACAGTATGCGAGACTATCGAGATAGTTAATCTAGTGAAATCGATTACTACTTTATTTCAAAAAGTATAGATCAATATATAATTAATAAAAAAATTAAGACCGTTAATGCTTTGATTTAATTGATGACAAGCTTACTTCAAATTCTCTAAATAATAAGTACGAGTCAAACCAATCATTTTACAATAAAAGACTACTTATATAATATTCACTCCGTTCTTTTTTATCTGTCATATTTTTAAAAAAAAATTGTTCCTTTTTGTCTGTCACATTAAAATTTCAATAAAGTATTAAATATTATTTTTTCAAATCTATCATTCTCTTTCATTAATAAATATTTTATTATTTTACACTATTAGTTAACTTACATTTATTTTTTTATATTTTTCTTTCTATTTTTAACTATCTTGAATTTTGTACATAAAGGGTAATATTGTAAAATTTATTAAAATAAATAAATTCAACTACTTTCTTAATATGTGTGAAATCAGTTAATAACGATAAATAAATAAGAATGAAGGGAATAGAATTTAAGGAGATCGGCCAATATTGCTGCTCTCTCTTTCTATTAGAAAAAAAATAAAAATAAAAAATATGTGAGTGCTCTAAAATTAGAGGCCTTTATTTCTCTCCAAATTGAAATGAAAACTGTATAATAAAGGGGAGAGTTTTTGGAAATATAACTGCATTAAAATTTGATTAGAAAAATTTTGTTATTCATTATAGTTTTATTTGGCTCGAATTTGTATTAATTGATGTTCAATACGATGCTCTGTACTAAATGATTATTATATAAAAAAAAATTAATGTGGGCATGGGGGGCGGGGGGGGAGAAGGGGTTGTCAGTCTAATCCACTAGTTTAATTGTCTAGTATGCGGTAGCAACTAACATTTCTGCATTTATGTTTGCATTAAATAAGAACTGTGGCATTTTCCTTTCTGTCAAATAAACAAGAGAGGTAAACCTTACAACTACTACTCTCTTGGAATTAACTCAGAGTGTCGCGTTGAGAAAATTCGGACTTTGATATGATCATTGTGAAAACAAGATCTCAGAAATTGACTCGCTGATTGTGAGCTGGAGAACTCGGATGGGTGGTGCGATAAGAGCCAAGTCAGCAAAATTTCTAGATAGGAAATAAAAAAAATTATTTTCATTTATATTATGATTTGTAGTTAAAAAAGTAATGAATCTCAAAATAAAAATTAAAATTGTGTTTGTATCTCTTGAAAAATGATTAAAAAAAAGGGAAAAGATTTAGATTTATTAAAGGTCTTTTTTGAAAAAATAATTTTTAAGAGATTATATATGAAATTTTAATACAAAAGTTTTTAATAATGAAGAAAAAAAATTCCTTAATTATTCAAAGCTGGGGACGAGAGTCCCTTCAACCGCATGAAAACTTACTCAAAAAATGAATGTGGCATGAACGTGTGTATAAATCCAATTTAGATTTAGATTAGTGGTTGAAGACTAAGACATCGTTTGATAAGGCTGCCATCTGGATTTGCGCTAATTCCTCGCGTTATATCACCGCCGCCTAACGTGAGCTCCTCGCGTCTTGACCTACTAAACTGGATTTAAAAATTGAAAATTTCTAGAATACTTATTTCATGTAGAATTTGTTAGTGAGATTAAAAAATGGAAAGGAAACAATATTATATTTTTTTTCAACAAAAAATTTTTTGGTTCACTTTAATAGTATGAAAAATTTTATTTTCTGAGAAATGAAAAAAAAGTGGGTCATTTGATTGATCCTTATCTAGAAAAAATAAAATTTTTTAAAAAAATCTACTTCTCATAAAATATAAAAAGTAACTTATCCACCTTCTCCAAGTAAATTTTATTTCTTGTATTGTTTATAGATATAATAACAAAATTATTTTTATTAAATCTAATTAATGATAATTAAAATTTATTAATTCATATTATAATAATATTAAAGATATCATAACTATTTTACTAACACTTTTTAATATATTTAAAATTGAATTGAACAAAATATATGAAATTATTTTCTAAGAAATATTAATTCTTATGTGTCAACTAAATTTAAAAACTTTATATAGGAAATTATTTCTTTAAAAGTTTTATTTTTTACAAGAAATTATTTCTTCTGTAGACCAAATGACTTCTTATATATCATAAAGCCTTAGATTTAAACTCACAATAATGAAAGAGATAAAAAAAATTATAATAACAACAAATGTGGCTACAATAGATGTTAGTAATAATAGGAATAATGTTATAAGGAATTTTATCATTTATAAAATTAAATATTTTTAATCATCAAATTATTTTTTGGCTTTAAACAAGTAAATTAAAATTGAAAATATAAATTTTAATATATTAAATACAATATTTATTTCATCAAAAAATATTTTTCATATAAAAATCTCATTTGCATATATATATATATATATATATATATATATATATATATATATTAGATAATGATATATCATTTATATTAATAATTGCAAAAACTTAAAATTTTAAAAATAGGAAAAAATAAATTCCTTTTTAGAACAAGGAAAGTTATTTTCTCCAATTCTTCATATTCAATATTAAACAAATAAAATACTTTCCTTTCATTTTAATATTTTATAACTATATTTTACAAAAAAATACTTTCCAATAAAACAAATAAAACTTAATGATAGAAATATTTAACTTTTTAGAGTGCATTTGGTTGATTGGAATGGAATAGAATGGAAATGAGAAAAAAAAAGTTCAAAAATGTGTTTAATATGCATTATGAAATAACAATGATAGAATATTCATTTCATAATAAAAATGATAGAGTGACTCATTCTATCATTTTTGGATTGCATTTATAAGTATATTATCCTTATTAAACTTTTAAAATTATAAAATTATCCTTTTAAATTATAAACTATATTTGACATGACACTTTCATTATAAGTATGAAAATATTTTAAACTATAAATATTTCAAACTTTTTGTTAAATATATTAAATTTGACTTTTTTAACAATATATAATACTAATAAATATAACATATACTTCAAGTCATTCCCTTTTCTAACAACATATAATACAAATGAATACAACATATTCATTAAGATTGTTTTTGATTTAAAAATGCATACTTCAAATCAAATCAATATAAAAAGAATGTTATTATTTATTCATCTATAATATATTTTTTAATTGAATATAATATAATCTTAAATTAAATCCACTTTAATGATTTAACATATTTAAGTTAACCAATTTAACCCAAAGTATTTATATGTTCAAATATAAAAAAAATTATAAATAAATAAAAATAATAATATCATCTTTCGTATAAAAATGTATTAATTTTTACACTTCCTTTTATTTTCAAAGATATTATTGCTATTAATAATTATTTTTTCATTTTATTCTAATAAAATTTTGTAATATCAAACATAATTATGGAATGAAATATTTATTCCATTCCTTATCATATCAAATGTAATTATGAAATAATTATTTCATTTGATTCTCATTTCATTATATTTTATCTAATGAAATGTACTGTCATGAAGGAGAAACTTTCTATAACTCTAATAATAGTGTGTTTATGTAGACAATAGATAATTTTTTTTATTGGTAGTAAGAGTAATAATTTACTTAATACATATAATATTCTAAATTTAAATCCCAAATACAACAAAGAATATAATTCTTAAAATAACATTAAATATTAGGCAACCATTTCATTGGCACAATGCTTGGTGTTGCTTTCGAAGTTTCTTTCCAATTATATCGTAAGTTTGAATCAAGAAATTTGTGATGGTTAAAAGCGAGTTACAACTCCAACTATGAAGATAATTTGATTTTTATGATGAACATGCGGAAACGTTGGCTGGTCCCATGCAACTCTCTATCTTTTATTATTATTATTATTATTATTATTAAATAAAAAAATGGTGGGCCAATCCTATTTGTAAAACAGCGTTAGCAAGCTGGGAATGCCAGCGTACCTCCGCCACTTTCATTTTCCTGACCTTGTCAGCATCGAATAAAACAATAATTATTCAAGTGAAATATTTATATACTCTCATCGTCTCATAATACGTATTTTTTTCTATGTTTGACAAACAGAATAAAGGTGTGGCTGTTTTTTCTATAAGAAAATGGTTAATTTTGTTGTTCAAATATCAATTATGTAAGATTTATATGTGTGAAAAATTACATTTACAATTTTTTGGATATTAAAATTAAAATTAAAATTTAATCTACTTTCAGTATAAAATATTTTATATCATAAATAAATGAAAAAAAATTAATCATTAAAAAGTTATAATATTTTAAAATTTTTAACAGTAGTAAAAAAGTTTTAATAAATATTTATTGATGATATAATAACATATAGAGGTGATAAGGTAAAGTTAATTTATATTAATAGTGAATCAAATTTAAATTTTTAAGGACTCTTTAACACATTTTTTAGAATTAATTTCATTTCATTTCATTTCAATATAAACAATTTTAATTCATTTATAAATAAATTTATTTCTATGAAAGATATTGAAAATTTATTGCAATTCAATTAAAAATATTTTAATATTATCATGGTAAACACAAGTTAGGAAAGAGATAAAACTTATGATACAACATGTGTTTTATGTCAAGTAAAATAGATTTTAGTGAAATTGTTGATAAATTTAATAAATTTTATAATAATATAAATGCAATCAAAATAAAAATTGTAAATGAAATAAAAAAAAATTCCTGACATCTTAGAATTCTTGCTGTTCAACTAGAGTTGGAGTTCAAGTCTTTCTCCAAGAAGATGCGTTGCGATCGAAAATTGAAAAATTAATATACGTAATAGAAATCGCATGAAAATAGTATTAAATTTTTAATATTACGTAGCATTGAAAATTTTTTCCAGATCAACATGGGTGAAAAAAAGTTATCTTTTATCTATTAGCAGATTTTTATAATAAATATTATACATTATTGAATTGGTTCAAATGAAGATGTTGAACCATTAGATATTTTCAATAATCTTACATGTATCAAAAATGAAATTCGAAATTAAATTTTGAACAAAAATTAAAGATTATTATTAAATATAAGATGATTGAATAAATTTGTAAAATTTAATTCAATAGATATAAATCATTCATAACTTAATCATGAATTTTATTTTTGACACATATAATATTTTTTTTAAATATTTTATGAGGTATATTATATTGCATAAAATATGCACCCAAAATTAAAAAAAAAATTGACAACATTGAAATATAAAAATGATTAGGTTATGAATTATACCCTCTTTTTATTAATCAGATTGTCGTAGAAAAGTAAAATTGTATATTAATACTATTGATCAATAAATACTCCTACAATATTATAAATAACAAATTAAAAAAAAAATTCAAGTTTTCAAAGGAAAACGGCCTGCGGCAAGGCAGGCACCGAGAATTGCGCCTTGAAAAGAGTTACACAATCGACTACTAAGTCCAAACCAAGGAAGTCGGAACTTCCTTGAGTTTGGGTAAAATGGCCTTCTCTTTGAAACTTTTTTTTTTTAAAAAAAATTAAAATCATTGTTACAATTTCAAATGAATTGGGCTCTAAATTTATTTTTTTAAGATGAGTGCCGCTTCATTTGGTCTGATCTCTCTTCTTCATTCTCAGTTCTACAGGCTAGCTGGCTTGAAGCTTTCTTTGAGCTGTCCACGTCCAACTCTTTCACCATCTGGCATCCGTATGTTTTAAGTTCGTTTGTTCCGTGGAAATTTTTTTTTTGAAAGAAAATATATTTTATAAATATATATAAATAAAAGGATTACAAGTTGTTTTTATTAATAGTTAAAAAAATAATACTTACAATATGATCATAGAGAAAATAAAATCTTTTTTAAAATTAAAAAGTTATTTTTTTGACTTTTTTATTTTTAATATTAAATAAATAAAATATTTTTATTCATTTTAATATTTTATAACTATATTTTACAAAAATATTTTAGTTGAAACAAATAGTGAATTAAATCTAAATATAATACATAAATTTGTACTGATTTTAAAGCTCCATTTATTTCATCAAAGATTATTTTAAATGAAAAATATCATTTATATTTATATTAATAAAGAGTAATATATTATTTATATTTTTATTAAAACTTAATGCGTAAAATTATAATAATACAAAACATCAATTATTCTTAAAAAAATATTTTATTTAAAATTTTCATAGTTAATGTCAAATAAATAAAATATTTTTGTCAACGTAACATTTTTAACTTACGGGCCGAAATAAAATAAACGAGCATGAGCTCTTAGCTCCGCTGCTGCACATTAATTAAAAACATTCAAACATGCACAATTTTTTTTAATATGATAATATTTTAATACAAATAAAATATATTATGAGTTCTTAAAGTTAAAGAATATGTAAATTGATCAAGTTATTTATAAACAATTTAAATTTGACTCAAAAAATATTCGATTCAACTGAGATGAGCTTATATAATTAAAGAATCAAGGTCAAGTCTCAAAATAGTGGTTTTCGCAAATTTAAATTAACCTAAATAAGTTTTTATATATATATTTATTATAATATTTATAATTTTATTAAATTATCAATTCATTTAATTAATTAATATTTTTATATTATGAAAAAATCTTATTATTTTTATTTTACAAAAATAAAAAAGTCAAAAAAATTATACTTCCAATACTTAAATCCAAATAGTTTCTATTTGAGTTGCT
Source organism: Sindora glabra (assembly GCA_020226215.1). NCBI lineage: Eukaryota > Viridiplantae > Streptophyta > Magnoliopsida > Fabales > Fabaceae > Sindora > Sindora glabra. Next base: position 44,671,560 of record CM035230.1, on the reverse strand, counting down.
TGAAAAAGTCTAAAACAAAACAAAATAATGACAAATTTTATGCTTATATTTTTTTTTCTTAAGTAGTTATTATGTAATATTAAAACACTATGATTTGATTTTTTCACGTATATTTATTAAATTAAAATAAAATTTTTATTTGTGGAACCATTTATTTATACAAAAAAATTATCTTGCACTTTTTTATTATTGTTATTAAAAAGATTATAGAATATATTAAAACTTATTTAAGACTCGATTAAACTCATTTAACAATTGAGATTAAGATCGAACTTGAATTTTTAATAAATAAAAATTTAACTTAACTCAACTTGTTTACTAGTCTTGTACTAGTGTAAATCTAGTATTTTAAAATTTAAAATAATTTGACAATGTTCAATAATTAATTGATTATATTGGCGATTAGCTAACTAAATTAATTATTAGTTAATTTTATTAATTAATTTGATCAACCGATAGTATTAGTTATTTATATAAAAATATTTAATAAAATTAATTATTTATTATTAATCATTTATATATAAAATAACATATAATAATATGTGTATATTTATAATTTATTTGAATATTTTTTTAATGACATTTTATATTATAATATATTATTTATTATTAGGAATATAATGATAGATTCAATATTGATGAATCATACATTTTTAGTATGAAAATATATTTTTTACAAGTAATATTATTTTATTATTTTTTAATATATATTATTTTTAATTTAAAAAATATCATTTGACAAAAGATTAATAATTTTATTAATATCTTTTCTATTATTTATTATAAAATGAAATATATTTTTTTCTATATAATTTGGTACAAAAGATATGATTATATTCATGTAATTTTTTTATCATCATTTATAATTTTTAATATAATTTATTATATTTATGTAGTTTTTATTTAAAAATAAATAATTGTAATTTATCATATGTTTTAAATTTTTAAGAAATAAATAAGTATAATTTATTATTTTTATTTATTAAAGATAAAAATATAAAAAATTCATAATTTTTGATAAAATATATTTTTATATTAAATATAAATTAACTATTTTAAAAAGATACTATTTTTAATTTTTTTTAAATAACTATTTGAGAGCTAATAAATAGAGTAAAATAATTTTTTATTAAATACTTAAATTAACTTATTAATTTGATGAAACAGAGATACTTAAATAAATTAAAAATTAATAAAAAAACTGATTTTCAAACACGTTTTTCTATTAATAATTTATTAATGATATTGCGAGTGTGATATTTGTCTCTTTATCATGGGAATTGTCGAAAAGGCGCTTGAGGACATGCAGAGTTTGAAGAAAATGCATGAGTCAGCCTAACCATGATGGAAGCGGAAGCTACACGCGTTGCCCAGTCACGTGTCGGCCTCCGCTGGGACCGCTCAAATCTTACAATCCGCCGCATGACTGCCATTAAAATTAATGCCGACTTCGTTTCTGAAGTGTTTCTGCTGTTCCATTTCACATTGCATCCGTACGTTCGCATACGTTAGCATAGCCGAAGTTAATGATGGTGTTGAATTACACGTCCGAGGCTATCGAAAATTTAGCTCATGAGCATGCTCTGGTGGTGCCCATATCAGTGTTTGTGGCCGTTCTTTGCCTCTGCTTGGTCGTTGGTCACTTGCTTGAAGAAAATCGTTGGGTTAATGAATCCATCGTTGCCATTGTAGTTGTAAGCATCTATTCATTTCAGTTCTTTCTTGGATGCTTAGATCATAGCATAATCATATGTCCAAGTCTTTAACTGCATTGTATGTTCATACTGTTATGATTCATTATGTATGTAAGCTGTTTGACATAATTATGAACCGATTAGCAAGATAGACAACTTCTGGGAACAAAAATATGGGAGGATGGGAATATTGTTTCTATATTTCAGCAAAGGTTATTGCATAAATCCACGTAAATGCAGGATAGTGAATCATGTGAAACCCCATATAAGTTAGATTTGAGTTTGAGATAAAAGTATGATATATAAGGTATCAAGTTTCATTACTTGCACTACTCAAACTAGTCTTGGATCGGGCCTAGAAGTAGCAGTTGTCTTGGGTTTAGAGACCATTGCATTTGGAATCACTTTGATGGTTTAAATTGAATTTGTGGGCAAGTGGAGGTTCAAGTAAATTTTTTTCCAATTTTTTATTTCTTCCATTAGCAACTTTATTTAGCACAATGACTGATCCTACGTGCAAGATTTACTATGGTCTCACCTTGGCTTCACTCTCTGAGAAGTGGCTAAGGTCTACAATTGTGTGCGAGTGAGCCATTCCTTCTCACAGAGCAAGGCCAGAGTGAACCAGTTTGAATGTGTAACTATAGCTTATTCGTAGAAATATTATGCGTTCGAAGTTTGTCATCAATGGCCTTTGGAGGTAATTTGATATGAAAAGTAAAAACTTCATTTGAGGTTCTCCATTGGCAGGGATTCATAGCTGGAATGATAATCTTGGGGCTGACCAAGTGGAAAAGTTCTCACATCCTTACTTTTAACGAAGAACTATTCTTCGTATATCTCCTTCCTCCCATAATATTCAATGCTGGGTAAGAAATCATGTTCGAGGCTGGATAATAATGAGCCTTTAAACTGATCTTTGGGCTCCAACATATTGAGCGTTTTAATTTGCTTTTGTCACTTCCTTGCAGATTTCAGGTGAAGAAGAAGCAATTCTTCCATAACTTTTTGACCATCATGCTGTTTGGGGTGATTGGTGTTTTTATATCATCAGCTGTCATTACAGCTGGTAATGCTTTAATATTAGAAAAATCCTACTTGCACATTTAACCCTATCTTCACATCTGCAACATGGCACAATCCAAGTCAAATTAGCCTATTCAACTCAAATTGTGCAGGGTGAAAAGGTATAGAGGGTTGTGAATAGTAAGAAAGTGCAAGTAGCACTATCCCTAGTTTTACTCCAAAATTTACAGTATGATCACTTTGATTATTTACAAAGAACTCACCTTAAGTCTTTAAACTTTGTTCTTGGCCCAGGCAGCTGGTGGTTCTTCCCCAAGTTAAACTTTGTTGGTCTGACCTTTCGTGATTATCTCGGTGAGGTCTCCATAAAATCGATATGTGATGTATAAAAATATTTCGTATTTTTGCTTGCATTGATAAAAAAAATACCAGATTTTGTTGATAATAGGTGCCTCTATGTTATAATTTAGCTGTAGGGACAATTTTCTCATCAACTGACACAGTTTGTACGCTGCAGGTTTGTAAGATTCATCAATGGCATTTTTTTTCCTTTCATTTTGTTAATGTCCATACGTTATTGTTGCTTGATGCTCATCATACTCATATCTGTTTCAGGTTCTCCATCAAGATGAAACTCCTTTCCTATACAGCCTAGTGTTTGGGGAAGGAGTAGTAAATGATGCAACATCAGTTGTTCTCTTCAATGCAGTGCAAAAGCTGGATGTTTCGAGGCTTAACAGTAGGACTCTCCGTGTCATTGGCGAATTCTTGTATCTGTTCTCAACGAGCACTGCTCTTGGAATCGTTGTAAGTTTCGATAGTAAAATCTGCAGGCAAAATAACTATGGCTGCAAGGGATTTCCTGATAGCAGATTGTGATACTGTCACATGCATCTAGTCGTCATAAATTTGTGGGAAGGAAATATACATGGCTGAAGTTATTAAAATAAAAATCTTCATGACTAAAATAGTTTAAACATCGGATCATCACGTCTAATAAACAATCCAGTTTGCCTTTTCAAATTTTCATGAATTTTGTTACTTACATGGACTGATATCAATTTTAACAATTTTATTATTGGTATGTATGTGCATCTTCGGATAATTCTGAAACATTGTTATAAATGGAAGGGGAAATTGGATGGATCTCGCTCTCCTCTTCAATCATTTTTTAATGAAGATGCGCTAATTGGTAAAGCTTAAGTTCTTAAATTTAACTGTGCAGGCTGGATTGTTGACGGCATATATCCTCAAAGCATTATGCTTTGAAAGGTACGCACTTTTGTAATTGTCTGAAATAACAGTACCAAAGTTCATTACCTGTGTTCATATTCTGAAGATAATGAGAGATGTGCAATCTTGTGTACACTAACTTATGCCTGCAGACATTCAAGTGTTCGCGAAATCGCGATGATGATTCTGATGGCATACCTATCCTATATGTTGTCAGAGGTACTTAATACCCCTTAATATTCTCACCTAGGATTTAATAAGTTACAAAGTTATGTATAAATAATTAGCTAGACTTATTATTATCCCTGATGAAAATATGTACTAATGAGGAACAAATATTCCTTATTCATCACTTTAAATTTTTGTTGGCCATGAATCCGAAACTGCTATAGCTAACGATTGCAAAGGGGTCCTTGTCTTATTATTATTATTATTATTATTATCCCTTCCTTCAAGATTGGTCAAGCCAAGGACTCATCCTTCAGCTATGTTCATTGTTCTGATGTTCTTTACTTTGTGATTCCGGGCATTACCTCGACTATTTGGGGGTAGGAGTGGGCAAAAATTGGGCCCAGCCCCAGCCCGAATTTTTTTTATACTTTTTATGCTTAACTCCGGCCTTTATTGAAAAAGAAATGACTAAGCTTAGTCTGATTTAAGCCCAATTTTAAAATTTTAATATACATATAATATAATTAAATCTTATAAATATATAAAATATATTTATATTTAAAAAATATTATTAAAAAGATCATTATATACATATACTATTTTTTTATAATTAAAATTTGTATCACATAATATATATTAAATATATAATATTACTAAAATATTTAATATATAAATATAAAACAAAAATTCGCGTCTGTCAGGGCCAATTTTAAACATACTAACTCAAGCTCAGTCCATTTATAAAAGAAGCTCTAACATTTTATCCAGAACTTGTCCTTGAGTCTAACTTCTCAATCCAAACACAAGTTGGGTTCAAGCCAAAATTCAGGTCGGACCACATTTGCTCACCCCTACTTGGGGGGGGGGGGGGGGGGTTGTGTTTGAATTAGCGACCCTCCTTAATAAAAATTAAACATTTTAACCAAAGTTTATGTTGTCTATTGAATAAAAATATAAAATTATTTTCAGATGACACAACACAGAAACGGTGCCTTCGTTACCATCAATCTTAACATGGAACTTCTTGATGCAGCTACTAGATCTAAGTGGAATCCTCACTGTTTTCTTTTGCGGAATATTTATGTCACATTATGCATGGCATAATGTGACTGAAATTTCAAGAATCACTACCAGGTATATATTAGTCTATAATTTCTGGAGTTAGCAGTTAATTATGCCTTATATAAGATCTGGGATTTCTCACTTGCCTTCTCTTACCCAGGCATGTGTTTGCTACCTTGTCATTTATTGCGGAAACCTTCATATTTCTTTATGTGGGCATGGATGCTCTTGATATTGAAAAGTGGAAGATGACCAAATTAAGGTACTATTCCTTTCTGATGACTCTAGCCGATTATATTAAGTAGTGTGTGCTATAGATTGAAATATTAGCAGATGAAACTACACACATCAGACCTCATGCTATGTCTCAACTCTCAAGACTGTTTCTTCTTGTGAAGATTCTCTCTTTGAACTTCTTTCCGCACTGCAGTATTGGCAGATTGATGGGCATTTACGGCAGCCTTGTCTTACTGATATTGCTTGGTCGTGCTGCATTTGTTTTCCCTCTCTCTGCCATTGTCAACTATGTGAAAGCACGTGCCGAGAGAGGATCAGTTATCACATTCAAACACCAGGTTATATGTTTACAATTGAAATCTCCTATATCCACCTCAAAAGAGGAATTATACTCTTAGCATTTATTAAGTTTGCAATTTTATCATCCAGATAATCATTTGGTGGGCTGGCCTTATGAGGGGAGCAGTCTCCATTGCTTTAGCTTTCAAACAGGTATGTCTGTAAATGAAACTTTCACTATATAGAATAACAAGTACAAGACTACTACAAAAATTATTATCCAAATAAATGGGCTTTTGATGTGTTCAGTTCACATGTTCTGGCGTTACGCTGGATCCCATTGATGCAACAATGATTACCAACACTATTATCGTCGTCCTCTTCACCACACTGGTAAGTTGATTCATTTCTCTCCTCATGGCCTAATTATAGTTTATGAGGAGCTATGGGAGATCACCTTCCTTCTATGACATTGTCTTCAGAAGCATAGAAAAATCATTTCCAGAAGTGCAGCTGATCTTTCTTTCAATTATTACAAATGCTAGTTGCACTTCTGTTGTTCACAACCCTCCACACAACTGCCTGCATGGCATAATGTGTGTTGTAGTATTGTAGCCAATTTGACCAAGGTTGTGTAGTTGTGGATGGAGGAAGTATAACTGGCACTACTCTTCCAGCCAATTTATAGTTTGGTCTTTACTTCTAAATATTTGACATTTGATCATATAATAAATCTCATTTTAGGTGTTTGGTTTTCTCACAAAACCTCTTATTCGCTATCTGCTTCCCCATGTAACAAGGAAAAACAATCAAGAATCAGTTCAACCAGACTTGAATCTTCCTCTGCTATCCCTTGAAGAATCTGCATCCACCAACATCAGCCGTGCAAAGGAGAACTTGTCGATGCTCATGGAAAGTCCAGTGTATACTATACATTCCTATTGGAGGAGGTTTGATGATGCCTACATGAGACCTATATTTGGCGGCCCTCGTGCTGATCAGTCACAATGCTAGCAAACTAGCAAGAAACGTTGACATCTCTGTGATGCAATTAAACATGAAGCACTTTGGTAATCTGTTCAAATTCAACGTTGACAAAGATCAGCTGGAATGATCCCTCAGTACAGCTACCTTGGGTGCTCAAGGGAAGCACATAATAGTCAGCAACTTGCTTTTTTTTACATAAGGAGAGGGAACTTTTATATGAAGCTCTAGAAGTGCATATTGTCTTATTGGTAACTATGGTGGCAACGCAACTTGGTAAAGGTGTATATTTGTGAATTTCATTCATGCTTGTTAAGGAAATTTTCGTGGTAAATTTTTTATGTTCTGGTTTTAGTTGGATGATTTAACCAAAAAGTATGGTCTATAACCTTTAATATTAGTAAGATGCACTGCGGCCCCTCTGTGCCTGAATCTAAATCCATTAAAATTAAAATTTTTTGCCTGATTTAACCCAAGAAATAGAAGTGTGTCATTAGACAGATTGAAGATATGTGCCAGAAAAACACACGAATCTATAAGATATTGAGATCCATAAGAAGACTTGTTCATGAAGGGTCATGTTACCGGTAGGGGCCGGGATAGGTGAATTTAGTAAAAATACTCTGGTGAATAGAATTTGGCAGGGTTTTGATATGGGTAAACAAAATATGAAAACCAGGTCGAGACCCTTTGATTCAAGTGGCATTTAATAGCTTATTGAAATGGCATCTGATGTCCCTCAGGAAAGCTTTACCTTCTTTTATATCCTGATTCAATTTCAAATAAAGCCTTCCTTTTATATTCTAATTCAATGGTTCAATTTCAGATTCTTGTGTGTGTGTGTGAATGAGTTTAGTGGCTTTGCCAAATTTATCAATAAAACTGTCTTGCAATTTCTTTTATTTATATATAAATAACAAGATTTATGTATTTATTATATTAAATATTTATCAAATTTAATTATTTCAAATTTATCAACAATATTAATTATACCATAACTTATTTATTATTTCAAATTTAATCTCAACCTATTTTAATCTTGAAATTTTTAATAATTATTATTTATATATAAAATGAGTAAAATACAACAAATATATCAATTAATATTAATTAAAATAATTATAATACATTGAAAATTTTTTAAATTACTAAATATTTAAAATAATTATGATAAAAAAATTTATTAAAATAAAATTAATTTTATATTAGAAAATTTATAATACTATCATATTATATACATATTTAATAATAAACACATGATAATATAAATTTATAACATGGCGTTTATTATGGTACCTATGAATTTAGGATTTAGGATTTTAAAATCCTAAGAATACCTTACAATTCTCCTGTAGAAGATATAGAAATGTTAATTAAATTTATAATGCACAAGAAAAGTGTCTATAGAAGGATTAGTTCTCCTTCGTCAAAGTTGAGACGGTAAAAAAATTTGCCTATGATACATCACATCTAAATTAGCGGAAATTTACGGGATTTAATTTATGAAAAAAAATGCAAATTAGGGATTTTTTTAAAAAGTAACTATTATAATTTTTTTATTAGATAAATTTAAACAGTCAAATTACTAATATAAATTTATACCACCTTATTAATTTACTAATTATATATTAACCATAGTATTAAACATTTGGAGTCTTTTTGGCTTATAAATTCCTTGCACCGGTTTTCTTTCATGTTTGGCCCGTTCTACGTCAAGAACGAGAACAAATCCTTTCCTACTTACATAAGCCTTTTCAAATCTTATAATTTGTTTTGGACAAATCATAGGATATTGCTTATACATCTATGATGTTCTTTTACCTCTTTATTTTTTTCATTTTTATTCACTTTATCTAACAAATAAGTAAAAACTTAGCTTCAGAAGTTGTTTTGATAGAAAATTTTAATTTTTTATATATAAAAGAAAGAGTACTGTATATTTTTATAATTTATGATTTAAAAATATAATAATAAAACGAAATTTCTTCTTAAAAAAAGAAAATTATCTCTCATTAAATTTTTTATATTTATCATTAAATATTTAAATATTTTTTATATTTTTTATATTTTATAATTATATTAATCTAAAAGATATTTTTTACTAAAACATTCGGAGGCCAAGTATTAGGATTCTGAAATCTTACCAACACACACACACACACACACACCCAAAAAAAAAAAAAAGGCATGTACTTTTATGTTTACTTTTAAACGAAGATACGAGGGGTCATTTTTGTGTTATATTTTAATCGAGGGTGTCTGCTACACCATTTTAAAGGGAAAGACAAAATGAACACAAAATGGATTTTTCAAATCAAGGAGTTCCCATTTCACAGTATCTCTATTTAATATAATAAATATTAAGTGAGTTATATAAATAAAAGAGTATTTAATAAACGTACTGAGAGTTATATCTTTTCAATATGGATGGCTCCATGAACCCGAAAACAATGTTAATTTGAAGAATGAAAGGATCAAATGGTAATTTGATAATTTGAATATCAAAGGATGGAATTGCAATATTCAAAAGTTGTAACTGAGATGTGGTTGTAATGTAATTTTGCTAATGAATGTCCAGTTGATTTGTGGTACGTGAACGGTTAGAAAAATGCCATGAAAGTAGGACTTAATACCTTACTTATTTTTGAAGGGCATCGTAGTTTGCTCCTAAAAAGACCTAAATCCTTTCTCCTTTCTTTTTCCACATGACATCATTTCATTTCATATTAACAAACTCTATTTTAAAGTTGGACACATGTGAAATTTTGGAATATGAGAGGAAAATTCTACCCATAACATTTTCGTATTTTTATTTCATTTTGTTTTTAGGATTTTAGAATTTTAATAGAGATTGTACGGGAAGAAAAATGTTAGGATTTTTTTTTTTCATTATTCTTTCATTAAGTGTGTGGTTAATTTTGCAAGACATTATTTTATAGGAAATTTATATATAAATTTATTAGCTTATATTATAAGCCTTTTTATTATATTTATTATATTAAATATTTATATATAAATAAAAGAGTATTTAATATATATAAATATGCTAATAAATTATTGCCAAATTTGAAATAATAAATAAGATTAAAATAAAAAAAATAAATTTGAAATAATTAAATTTGAAATAATAAATAAGTTATTGAAAAAAAGAGGGGGGGGAAAAAAAAAGAAACATCATTACAAAACTCAGTACACTGGCCAAAGTAATCTTATTGCTCAATATTCAGAGTACAGTAAGATACTGGTACTTATTTTCTATGCATCAAGATACTAATGCATAGACACAGTTATATAGGCTTAGAGAGATGGAGAGAAGACCATCTATTGGAACAAATTACTCAAATTTATAGGAGACTTGAATGATATCTGAAAAGCTTCTTGAGCATCCTGAAGTAAAGGCTGGCCAAAGATAGTGAAGATGTTTGTAATGAACATAGGTTGGAAGAGTTGCTTCATTTCACTACCATAAAATGGAAAGTAGGGGGTTAATAATTTTGTCTTAGCGTATCAGTATGTCTATGTGTATGTATGAATGTATATGTCAAAAGTATTGGAGCATGAGATTGAGAGGACTATCACCTTGACATTCAGGAGGTGTTTTAAGGCCACATTTTTTGGGCAATGCCAATGCATTTTTGGGATTGATTCCAAATTGACCCAGAGCAGACTTGAATCCGCAAAGGCACGGCAGGTTGGCATGGCGGACGACTTCACAACATTTCTTGCCGGGTGCTGGTGGGGGATTCCCGGTAACCGCCTGGTGGCATAAGTTCAGTCTGGATGTGTCTGTGCCACACAGCGGAACTGCTTTGGCACCACCTAGTAAGGCAATAAACAATGCTGCCATTAGGCAGAGCAACAAAGCTTTAGCACAAATCTTGGCCATTTTATCCTTAAACAGGCACTGAGCTAGGTCTAGTATATGCCTCAATGGCAACTTATAGGGAGTTCAAAGAGTGGTGTTCGGAGTACATTGTTTTTGTTCAGAATTAAGAATTCACTTAAATTGAGGTGTGCATGTGAATCCAGGCTGTAGAAGTTCACGAGATTGTTTTGGAGTAGGATTAAAGTAAGGATCTTAACCAAAACCAAACAAAACTTAAACTTGGCTATCACTAACAAACAAAGTCTGGGTGATTGTGCTGTATATGATTTGTTCGATGATTATGCTTGTGCTCAAGAGAAATTCAAGTAGCTTGGCCTCCATGGAGGAGGTCAGAGTCTAGTGTTTTCTTTTTCTTTTTTTTTTTTTTTTTGAGTAATGTCGGGTAACATTCAATTTATACATATGATGCACCAAAAGACCTAGAAAAAAAATATGGTGAATTCCACGGTCTCCGTAGAACTTTAAAATTTAGGATAACATAATAAGTTTAAGATAATAAATTGAAGTTATTTGATCAAATTCATTAAAAAATAAATAAATATGATCAAATAATTTTAATATAAGATTTTTTGAACTTAACATGTGAATTTCGAAATCTTCTAGCAAATATAAAGCCTTTTTGAAAACTACGTATCCTTCTGTGCCCCACCCCTTTTTTTTTTACGACAGTTTTTGAACAGGGAAAATGATTTTTTTTTTCGTATATAACAGTTAGCCAGTTAAAATATCTATTGAAAAGAAAAAATTTCGAACACAATATAAGGTGTCAACGCTTCCCATTACGAACAGGGAGAATGAAGCAGAGGGATGGGAAGATAGTTAAAAATAGTTTATCAAAGTTTTATTATCAATATAAAAAGGTTAACTCTTCATGCTTTCCTTTCATTTCCTTGGCCTTTAAAGAGACCAATAATAGAGCAAGAATCAAGAATAGAGCCAGCAGTAATGATTTCTGGTTGTACGAGACAGCCCGTGAAGCAACAGGATGCCGTTCTCCCATACAGTGAAATGCAATATACGAGGTTATATGAGAAATTAAAATCTTTATTTATAGCAACTAACGTGAATATGTTAATCTAATGAAAAAGTGTACAGTGGCTACTGTTGTTAAACACCATAGAATCATGTTGCATAGGTAGATGTGATCATCATATTAGCACAACAATACTATTTTCATGCACAAAATAAAATACACATTACTTAGCATCCATGTGTCTGGTGAAATAAAAGAACACAGAAAACCAATGAATACATTGTTTTTTATAAGAATAAAAGTTACCAATTACTTAAAACACAATTGTTTCAATTTGAACGGAACTATAATGACGAGTGTCATTACAACGGGCTACAATATATTATTTTAATTAAATCATATAGAATATGTGTTTATTGTGAACATTTCACAAAATCAAGTACATGTATCAAGTGAAGTTTTAGATGCTATAAAGCATAAACATTTTTCTCCACAAAATCAAGTGTAAATAACACTGGGTGGAAGCTTTGGCATGCTGGATTCATTAAATAAAATATTAAACAGACTGATCCACGTTTACACAAGATATTATGACCTTTTACGTCATCTCGTTTCCTACCCATCAGCATTTACAGGTGTCAGAAATACCCAGCTGTCACTCTAACCTAAGTGCCATGTTAGACAATGCATAATTGAAGAACCCAGAAAGAAACACAGCGCCAATCCCACAAAATAGAAGTTGCCAGCTACTACATCTTCACCCTGCTAATCACTTATCAACAAGATCTAATGAGACAACTTAGTCAAGCCAAATTACAAAATATCAACATGTTGCCATGATCAGCGTCAACTATACTGTGATATGCTGCCACTGCAAACCTACAACCAAAAGCAGATATTCCATCATGTTTCATTATTTTAGTACAAAAATAAACAAACAGACCCAATTAAGATATTCTCTTAAATTATTCATCCAGTCATTTGTAGTCAAACTAATGATAGTCTTGGATGATTGGACTATTTCAAGAAGGTTTACTGTTACATATTACAACCATTTCGAGTACATATGAAATCAGGAAAAGCAGATGAGACATCACGATAAGAGTACTAAATCCTTTTAAGAAAAATCATTTGTTATAGTTGTCACTTGTTAGGTCTCAGTTCTCATTTTTAGAATGTCAAAATTTCATGATGACTTTGTTATTACAATTAGAAATTAAGCAGTTCCATGTAAAATATATCCTAAACAAGAAACAAAAATGCCACATGTAGCATTTCAGAAGTGCAGAATGGATCAAATTTAAGGAGATTTTCAATTAATCTTTCCATGACATTAAATAACTAAATAACATCAAGCAAGTAGAAAGCAGGTCCAGCAAAACTTCAAATAGATGAGGGAAGCATGTCATGGTTTTGGAATGAGACAGCCATAAGCATAAAATATACCAACCAGAGAAAGTTATCAGGATCTTGATCTTCTGAATATATGGTGACGGCCCAAAACTTCTGGGATCTTCAATACTGAAATGCTTTCACAGCCAAATAACTCTTGGAGTTTTGCGTCACATATTATTATCATGGGATTTAGAGGATCCTGAATATATTCAAGGGTATTGTTAAGCCACTAAGTTCAACAACTTAGAAAATCTGTTGTTCAGAAACTACGAAACTTATCCACAAATTCAAATTTTCGAAATATCTCCCCATTATGAGCATCTCTAACCCAAGTTTAGTTGTTTTGTATCCATTGCCCATACACATTGGTATATAATATTCAATAACTATGCCTGTGGGATTATGGTAGATATAAGAACAATATAACTTACTTATAGACCTACTATTAGCAGCACTTATGACAAATTAGGATAACAAGAACTCAAGAATATCAACATTCCTAGCCTTTGTCATGGATTTAACATGCTAGGTATCTTCGTGCAAGGTAAAACAGAAACTGTTGCAGCATAGAATGTAAGGCAGTTAGACAGTAAACAGAGTCAATATAAAGTAAAAACAAAGATAAATTAAAGAAAAAAGAATAAATTATGGCATACCAACAACAACAACAATAAAGCCTTATTCCACTAAGAATAAATTATGGCATACCAAATTAAAATAATAAGCAGAACTGGAAGACAATGCATAGAATTGGAATATATATTTTTTGTTCACCAATCACCATCGATTAGAAGAATTAAGCAGTACACTCATCAGTTATCTTGATAATTAACTCCACAGCAACTGAACATGAATTCTGCATAAATTATAGCTAGTCTACTCCGTCGCTTACCTCTAATTGATTGACCTTTATGTACTCCGAGAGACGTCTTAAAACTTCTGAGTGAAGCATCTCCCTTCCAGTAATTCCAAAAAAGTTAGCAAGTGCATCTGATACAATATCAGAGGGAGAGGTTTCAGTAGCCTTTGCTTCAGGTTCCACATCTACAGGTTCAGTAACTTTTGTTTCAGGCTCCAAATCTACAGGATCAGTAGCTTTTGTTTCAGGCTCCACATCTACCTTTTGCTTCTTCACAATAGGCTGTTCTGAAAACACCAAGATATAAAGAATTTAAACCATGCACTCAACCACACACATTGACTCTCATAAAATTGTTATCATAACCCAAATACCTACTTGTTGGTTCAAGGGGGATAATGTGTTTAGCAATTAACTTATTCATCATGAACATGTCAGTACAATCGGTCTCAAGTACCACACGCAGCTCATCATTGCAAATTATTTTCCTTTTGTTACTAGGATCTTGGAGATTGTTTTTCCTGATGTAAGCCCACAGTTGCTTCACAATCTAAACCCAGCAATATTACATCAGGATTTTGACAGAAACTAAAATAAAATAGGCAATATAAGATCAACCAGAACTTCAAGAATATTGATACAGACCTCAGTCCTTGGCAAAGCTGGCTGGCCAACAATGACCTGTAATTCAGGTGTAACACCACACAGTTTGTTGAGACCTCCTGGGCCGCCTCTTCTCTTGGGCTTGGTTTGAGCTCTGCAAATTATTTACCAGCCCAAACATCAAATTCATGCTTGACAGTAACATAATATATTATGTCAGTAAGATACATAAAAAACCCTGCTTAAAAGTACAAAAGAAATGAGTTCTATCATCTAAATTTTGAAGAAATTATCATGCCTTACACCATATATCATAAAGAGTAGCAATTATATTGACATATGCATCCAGTGAGGTTAATAATGCCTCTAAACAGATGTTTCCAGCTCAAAAGAGGGCACAAGATTCACAGTCAGTATGCTCTAACAGAGGCAAAGGCACAAACTCATGCTATAACACTGAAAACCAAAAACTACAACAATTTAGAATGATATACTTCATTATACAAATACAACAACAACAACAAAACCTTATCCGACTAAGTGAGATCGGCTTAGTGGGATTTTACAATTGTTTAGTTAATTAATTTATATACCTCATTATAGTTTAGTTAATTAATTTTGAGAAAAATAAATTATCAGCCAAATATTCTACAATTGTTTAGCCAACTTAGATCGATTTGACACAAGTTTTTAAAAATTGCAGCGTAGTTAGGCAAAGTGTTCCAACCTATTATTCTCGTTATTCAAGAAGGTGATGCTACAAGAGACTTCAAATCTCATGCTGTGACCAGTAATCCAGGGATGACGTTTCTCTGATTTTGCTTCAGAGGGAGAAGTAAAGGGCAGGGACAGAGGCACCACGTTTTACGAAGCAGTATAAACATGGTGGAACAGTAAAATTTAGAATAACGCCATTGCCTTTACAACAAATTTGATCACAGGCAGTAACTTTTTCATCAGAAAATTAGGGTAAATCATCTGGATCTTTCAAACCTCAACTTTATGGAAGAATAAGTGAGTGCTTTTTAGACTGATCAAACTATCCCAAAAACATTGCCTTCAAAAATAGATTCCTTCAATATAAATTACTTGCCAATAAGTCAAATAGATATGCTATCAATGAGTCAATGACGACTAAATAACTGGATCTGCATTGATCAAGACAAAAATCTTATCAGGCAAATCCTAAGAATACAGTTCAATGAGCTCATAATGCAAGTACAGCAAGAAAATGTAGGTATATTCTCATAATATAGATCAAACATCAGACACCAAAAGAAGTTGAATTTCATCCTATTGATTAGCAAGGAAATGAAGCAGCATTGGGGTACACTAGCCAATTTAACTATGTAGCTAACAAAAGTCATGCTTCTACTTGTCATCCTTTTCTGTTTTCTCCTACCCACTAACAAAAACTTGGTTATCTTCTGAGTAATCAAAAAATTAAAAAAAATAATTATATAAACCCACTATTCTTCACTAATTCCTACATTTTAGATTTAAGCAACAAGAACATGATAAGAAAATAAAAATAAAAATAAAAACAAAAACCCAACCTCTCTTTGGGGACCTCCGTGCCCGAAATGGCAGCAGCCTCGGGACCTTTGCCATCAGCAACAGGGGAATCGAGCTTAACCGCCCCCGCTTGAGGGTGAGAAGCGAAACTCTGAAACCCATAAATTACAGGTGCAGGAGCGGCCTGAAAATTAGGGTTTTGGGGAAGGGCAAATTGGTCCTTTGGCAGCGGCTGATAATGAAACTGTGGGTGAGGCTGTAACAGTGGCCTCGGTGGTTGTAGCTGCGGCGGAGGCGGCTGCGGTCGTCGTGGCGAGTGAGATCTGAAAATGTGGCTAATCTGGGAGGTGATGAAGTCGAGCTTGTGGGAGAGGTCGAGGCCAAGCTTGACCTGGAGCTCCTGAACGATATCGTTTAAGGAGGTGAAGGTTCTTCTAGGGTTTGATTCGGTGAGAAGGGACTGTAGAACTTGGGAAATTTCCTGGTCTGTAACCATTTCTTTATCCCTTTTGACAATTTTTAACTGAAATTAACGGACTCGCTCTCTCTCCTCTCCCCGTCTCTCACTGTCTCTATCTCTCTCTCTCTCCGAGCTTGTTTTCTTTCTTTCTCTCTCTATGTTCCCTGCGTCTCTCTTTCTCTCTCTCTCCTAGTCCATCGACAAAAACAGAAAATGACAGAGCCTTCCACTGGGAAAGTTTTAGGAAAACAGCTGCTTGTGAAAAGGAAATTTGAAGGTTCAATCATGGGTCACCACGTGTTTTGCTGTCTTATTTGCTGTGTCTGCGAATTGTTTAGGTTTTAAATTCTAAGAAATGGATCTGAGTTCGCGGATCGTCGGGATCGATTCATGGATTCATAGAAAAAATATAGATTTAAATTCTTAAAAATGAGGTCGGATTAAATATGGACTCGAAAAGGTCCGATTCAGTAGATCCGTGAAAGGTTCACAAAACCTATTTTTATTTTTTTTAAAAAAATTATTACATAATCTAATATTTGAGTGACAAAAAATAGATGATTATTCGCTAATTATAATAAATCTAATTTATTTCTAATTACAATAACTCTAATGTACATGGTCCAACAAAACATGTTATAATTTTCATACATTGTGCATATTTTAAGAAATAGTTATAATTTTTATAATTATGTATATGAAGTAATTTTAAATAGATCAAATAAAACTAATTCTTCTTCTATTTTTTTCGCTCAAAGAAGAACCGATGTAAAATTGTAAATGTACACTAAGAAATGAAGGAGTATCTACTTTCATTCAAAAGTAAATTATAAATATCAAAAATATAATTTATATATAGTCCAGTTTATTTATATAATTTTTTTAATATTTTATTCATTATTAATCTGACAATTATATATTCCACCTTGTTCAACCATTTAAATGTGAAGGTTATGAAGAGAATGATCAAATTTCAATTTTTTAATTATTTTAGTGTTTATTATTAAATATTATTATAGTTTTGAACAACAATAGTGCTTACCGTTATTATAGTTAAAAATATCTTATAATTACAATCTTACACAAATTACCATGTATAAATATATATATATATGTATTTTATTAGAGATATTATAATTAGGAATTTAGGCTTAAAAGCGTTTAAATAAGAAAGGTTTTAAATGAATTTTTTTAAAAAATAAAAATTAGGTAAACTAGATATATAGATTTCTAATGACTTAATATAATAATATGTTGCTTATGGATTATAGTAAATAAAAAATAAATTTGATAAAATACATATATATATAGATTTCTAATGACTTAATATAATAATATGTTGCTTATGGATCAAATGAATTCACAATCTCCTACAAGGTTGTTAAAGGGCTAAACTCTCAAAAATGGCTCGAGACCACAAGATCTAAGATGAAATTCATGTATGTTAAGCAAGTATGAATTTTGGTTGACCTACCTAAAGGCTAAATCCATTAAGTTTAGTTGAGTTTTCAAGAAAAGTTAAATCCTTTAATTTCACGCTTTCACCTTGTCTATAGCATGACCCTCTCTTTTCTCAATTAGTTTTGAACGTAGTCTTATGTAAAGTATCATGAATTTTGAAATTTTCAAGTTTTGATTAATATTGCACTCAATTCTATTAATTAAAAATTAATTATATCAAAATTTAAATAATTAAATTTTAGTTATTTTTAAAATAAATTAATTAGTAATAAAAATAAAAATATATTAAAATTATATTGATTGTTATAAGAAAGCTTGATTGAAATAGTCTCAGTCAAAGTAGGTTCAATTTGCCTACACAAAGCTTGCAGAGTTAGTAACTTCATTTTTCTCTTCCCCTAGAGTTGCTTTATGAATTAAGGCACTGTGTGCGTCCATCATAGAAATGATTATCACAGTATCTCCTTACCTCAGCCAAAGTTCAGAAACAGGAAAAAGGCACAGTTAATAATACAAAGCAAGGAAGAAATCTCACATGATGTAACAAAAATGACATATTGTGAGAGGGAAGATCAATATTGTGCATGTGTTTGTGAATTCAAACGTAATAGGATTGATTTGAATCGAACTCTTATATAACAAGTTTGATTTATGTTACAAAAGTATAATACTTGCATTGTGTTTTTCAAACTAAAAAAAAAAAAAAAGCAAGGTTTGAGAAAACCCAATATAAGCTTTTACGTGAATTGCGCAAATTATCCAATTTTACAACAATTATGAAATCATAAGAAATTTTGTATTCTTTTGTAAATGAGTTTTGAATTTTCAAAAATATGAATAAGTAATGTCTTTGAAGAAGCCAAAATAATTTTAATTTCAAAATTTATAAAAAATTTCAAATTTTATGGAATTTCTTGATTTTTTTAAAAATATCTACTTTCCAGGAAGTGGACGTTTGCTAAATTAAATAATAAAAGTCAAATAAATAAAATAATTAAACAACTAAATTAATATATATTAATATATACTTTCATGAGTTCAATAGCATCAATCGTATCCTCCCATATACCAACCTCGTCCTTTCAGAAAATTCATCGGAAAGGGAAATGTTAAAAAAACACATCCATCAATTCATCAATGATCTTAGTGTTTTTAGCGTTAAACACTTAAATAATTCTAGAAAAATATAAAAAAAATGTCGCTAATTACAAGTTCAAAAAGTAAAAGTCAACAGTGCAATTGCATTGTTGTCAAATATTGCTAAGGTAAACTAATTCTTAGGTTTCAAAAGGATCTTGTGAATAAATTGGCTAATTGATCATAAAAGTTCATAAATGTGATCTTAATTTCTTCCAATATGACATTATAATCAATTATGACCTAAAAATTTATTCTTTGGACCTACATATTTGATTATGAGGTAAAGATTTACCTTATGGCTCCCATAATGAAATAAGTTTATTATTATTATTATTATTATTATTATTATTATTATTATTATTATTATTATTATTATTATTATTTTGCTTTAGGGCATTATAGAGATAAGGATCAATTGACACATAATTTAACTTATGTTCAAAATTCTTCATTATCTTTAATCTATTTCAAAATCCAAAAATTATACTTTTTAGTTTCATATAAATTCAATCATGCATTAAATATTAAAGCTTGCGAAGAACTAGGCTTTTGAAAATCTAATTTGATTAAAGTTTTTGTTTTTAGTCCATCGTACCTCTTGACTAAGGAAAATTCAAAGAAAACTCTATGACTTATACAGATAACCAAGCCTTGTTTGGATGTATGTGGTTCAAATCTAGCTGATGCAAATTTTGTTATTGATATGGAAATATTAGAGTTAGTTTGTTAAAGACTTGACCAAAAGATACAATAGGTTGGAGTGGGCTAAAATACCAAAATAATATTTTTTACAAAACTTATTACCGATTTACTGTTTTTTCGAAACATATTACCGGATTACGCACGGTGGCGGGAGGCGCCATTTGGTGTGGCGCCTCATGGGCGGAGGCGCCATCCAGGATGGCGCCTTTGGCGCTCTGAGGGCGCTATTCAAGATGGCGCCCTCGCTCAAATTTTTTTATTTTTTTCCTTTTGAAATTAATTAATGTTGATATAATTTGAAAATAAAAATTATAAAAATAAATAATATATGATTGTAACTAAAAATAAATTTTTGAAAATAAATTACTTATTTTATAATTATATTTGATGTCATATAAAAATATGTTAACTCCACTTTGATATCTAATAACAAATATTTAGTAAATAATTAAATATTAATGTCTCTCAAAATTTTACGTAATAACAGTTAATTTTTATCAATTTTTGAAATTATAAACTTCTAACGCTTGCAATTATATTATTACAAGTCATTATTTAATATGTTATTACACATAAGTAAATTTATTGAGTATAATAAAATATTCTTTATATACAAAGTTGAAGATAGCTAAAAATGAAAAGAAATATAATGTAATAAATATATTTTTCTTATTTTATATTTATTCCAATAATATGCTTGTCCATTTTTATTTATTTGAATAAAATTTTATTTATTTTGTGACAGAATGAATGCAAACTGGCGAGGTTGAAGATAGCTAAAAATTGAAAAAAATCTGATTATTTCATTTCAATAATCTTTTCATTTTGTAATTAAATCAGAATTATAACATGAATTAGATATTTTTTATTTCATCAGAATGATAAAATATTTTGGCAATGAGAGTGAAAAGAACCGATTAATTATTTTTTAAGAAATTATTATTCGTTTCATCGTTCGCTTGAAATATTTTATCGAAATAAGCACAGAAGATACAAACAGCGATGGAGAGACGCCAAATGACGTGTAGAGGTACGCTAGACGAAATGGCATCGTTCGCGCTGAAGGGAAGGAACGACAGGCGATATGACACTTTTGGCCCATGGCACCCTCGTTCCTCGTTTCTAAATTAATTAGGTGGCGACTGTGTTGACTGTGCACCCTAGAGACATGAATTTTTGTGAAAGTATGATAATTAATATTATTTATTTACTTACACACGATAAATAAAAAAAGAATAGATAGGTTAAAATAGGCTAATACGTTTATTTCATAAATTATTTTGCGCTTCACCGTAGTTTTGAAACTATTTACCAAATTACGCAGGGCGCCGTTGAAGGCGCCTTTCAATATGTCGCATTCGCTACAGCGAATTTCACTGCGCGGGCTGGGAGGCGCTATTTCACCTGACGCCTACCCAACAAACTTTTTTTTATAACTTATGGGGCTGGGAGGCGCCAAGTGACATGGCGCCTCCACAGCCCCATTTTATAAATTATTTAAGTTTTATAAATTTATATATTTATTTATATAATTTTAATTTTATCATAATTAGAACGAAATTATGATTTTTAAAATTTAATTAATTACATTTTATGATATTATTTATCTATATTAGTCGTAAAAATTAAGATATAATTATAATAAAATTAAAATTATATAAATAAATATATAATTTTATTAAACTTAATTAATTTATAAAATGGGACTGTGGAGGCACCATTTCACTTGGCGCCTCCCAGCCCCATAAGTTGTAAACCTAAGTTTGCTGGGTAGGCGCCAGGTGAAATAGCGCCTCCCCAGCGAAATTTGCTACAGCGAAGGCGCCATGTTAGAAGGCGCCTTCAGCTCGCGCCATGTTAGAAGGCGCCTTTAGCTCGCGCCTTCAGCTCGCGCCCTGCGTATTTTGGTAAATAGTTTCAAAATTGCGGTAAAACAAAAAATAGTTTATGAAGTAAACGTATTTTGGTATTTTAACCAAGTAGATATTTATAATAGTTGTGAAAATATGATAATTAATAATATTAGTTATTATATGTGGAAGATGTCCTTATCATCATTTTTTAAATAAAATTAAATATTGCAATGATCTTCGTGATTTATTGTTATTTGTAATTATTCCTGCGCAAGCAATTAAAAAAGTGGTAGTAATTAGAAGCATCCTAAATGTTGACGTTTGATAATAAAGTAGTAAAGTCATCCTAAATGTTGGTGTCTAGCAATAAAGTAGTAAAGTCATCCTAAATGTTGATGTCTGACAATAAAGTAGTAAGATAAATGTACACAAATATACAAATATATAAACGAGATAGAAAAGAAAGCTAATGTCTACGCAAGTGATGTCCAGTCCCACATCCAGGATCGGTAATGTGGCGGCCGTATCTACTAACCCTCTGCGCAGGCTCGGGAGTCACATCCCCGGTGTCTGTGTCTGCTCTGCCTCCAGCTCCTGCTCTGCCTCTACCCTTGGCTCCCGCCCTGCCTCCACCTCTACCGCTATCTACAAGCTCTGAATGGTCTGTCATCATGCCACCATGCGCTAATCCCTGATCCTGAGTATGCCAATCAAATACAGGACGATATGGCTGCGCTGGACCAGCATCATCAGAAGGAAAGGCATAGAATGCAGATGAAACTCCTGGTGCATGTGGAAATGCCTGGAATGAGGATGGAACACCAGGAGGGAGCTGGTACATCTGGGGTGACGACGGCCTAAACAGTACAGCCGGGAACGTGGTGGAGGATGAAGGATCATCAGGTGCAGTAGGGTGCAAATGAGATGGAGCAGTAAGATCAGGCATCATCGTCATGGTCTCCTGGGCAGTCGAAGGTGGAATCTGCTGCACTGTCGAAGCGGACGGAACATCAGCCTGCGACGTATGCCGTGGAGCAGTGCGACGTCGTCGGCGAGAGCGAGGCTGATCATGGTCACCCTCCGGAAGGTCTGGGATGTGATGGGCCTGGGGAGCTGGCTCCGCATGTGAGTCAATGATGACATGATCAACCTGCTGAATCGCATGAAGGATGGACTTCGTCGCTGACCTAAGCGCATCGAAGGTGAACATAGTCTGCCCCTCAGGGGTAGTGAAGTCCTGTAGTGAAGAAACCTCATCTACCTGCGCAAATTTTTGACATTAAAGTTAGTTATAATACTAATGCATTTAAAGAAAATCAGATACAAAAAACTAGCACGCAAAATTACCACAAGGTCAAGCGCTCCCCCGACAGGTGTAATACACCGTCTGGTAACCCGTCTGTACCATGTCATGTAATCGGAACGTGGTCCCAGAACTAGGCGTGTCGTCGGCTCGGCAGTAACGCACAAGTCTCGCCGGATATCCCAGAGTGCAATATACGGCTGATGGCGGATGTGCCACTCCTCGTCATGCCGACCGGACAAGTGAAGGCAGTGGACCTCCGCCACCTGCTTCGGTGGCTCTGGAATGGCCTGGCGGAGTCCAAACTGCCGCAAAACCCTATCAGGCTGGTGCCACTCGACAATCTGGAAGTGAATGAGCGGCACCACTGCTGTCCAGGTGTCGCTCCCGTCAAAGCAGTACTGAGGCAGTGATGCGATGACCTCCTCAATGTACGGGATCCAGACGATCTGAAGTTACAATTTTACCATGTGATTTAAATACGATTGTGGATTGGACAAAGCCTTGAAATTAATGATTGTAAAACCCCCCTGCGTACCTGGTCAAGTCGAAGCCGGTCCAGCACGTATCTGTAATGGGGTAGGCTGTGTGCCGGACTATCCTGGAACGTCTTCTGATAGTGCCACCTGCCAGGTTCAATAACAAAGTTAGGCAATTGCGTAGCAAACTTAATTATAAGTGAAAGTTGAAATATTTTCTAACCTGCGCGCTAAGGGGCCAATCCCTGCATCCCCCTCTGGTATGTCTAAAATAGCTATCGCGGGAGCGATAGTGGGAAATCTATCCCAAGCCCAGAGCTGCAGTAGTAGGCAACAACCTCCTATCTCTCTGTAATCCGGTGCGGTGGCCTTGTAGAGCTCTCTGTACAGGTATGCCAGGCAAGCTGACCCTCAACTGTACGTCCCAGCCTCGTGTAGGTGTGCGATCAAGGGTAAGTGCATGAGGTGGACGTATGTGCCGGAATGGTCCGGAAATAACGTCCCACCAATGAGTCGTAAAATGTAAGCTCGGGCGAATCTCTGCACTGTCACCTCATCCGCATCATCTGGAAGATGAGTGAAATGCCTCTCCAACCAACTCATCCTCAGTCGCCCCCCTCGGATGACATTCTTATCCACCGGTAACTGGAGTCCCAAGTACTCCTCTATCAGGCCTCCCCACCCCCACACGATGGGCCCCGTCACTACTCGACCGTCAATGGGTAGGCCGAGCTGAAAGGCAACATCCTGCAGGGTAATAGTCGTCTCTCCCTGCGGCATGTGAAAGGTGTGCGTCTCCGGCCGCCACCTCTCCACAAGAGCACTGATCAACTGATGGTCGATCGACACAAACTCACACATCGCCAAGCCGTAAAAGCTTGCCTCTCGCAGAAAGGGGACAATCATCTCCGGCGGCGGCTGGTGATGGTAGTGATGAGCTCGGCGAATCCTAAGCACACGGTCAGGCTGCAAAAGAAAAAACAACACCAACTATAACGTCTGACAATTCAGAAACAGTAAATACTCAGGTTAATTAAGGTGTAGCTATTTCCATACATGGCCTGTCCAAATCGACTGGGATATGTGTGAGGCCTGAGCGGTCAGCAGAGAAGGATCGCGTGGTCCAGGATCAACGCGTCGGGATATGGATGCCATCTGCCACGACAAGCATTGCATAAGAATGAAATTTAAACACACACAAGCTTAAAGGTGTTGTCCAATTTAAGCACAACCTTAAGGTATTAAAAAATAATATCATAAACTGTCTTAAATTTAAGGTGCAATATATATAAATAATATCATAAAATGACAGGTGATAAAAAATTTCACATTACCAGTAATAGGGCAACCCTTATATACATAATGATGTGCAAATTTACAACCGTAAAAAATAAAATATAGTGTGCAACCGCTACACTTATGACATTGGTTAACATACTTTAACGCATACATGCGAAAGTAAATAGTAAAAATCACGGTGTAGAAGGGCCTTCGTCCCCATGAAGCAGTGGGCAACGCTTACGATTATGCCCTTCCATCTTACAATGACTACATTTTTGCTTTACACCGCTCTCCTGAGGCCAATCCATCTCATTTCTGATTCTGGTCGCCTTTGGTCGTCCCCTTGCACGTAATCTTTCATAATTTGGAACTAGGACAGGGAATGGTGGTAGGTTATTCCACTGCGACCAATCCCCAATAGGCCACCACTCAGATTTGTAACAATTGAGCAGCGTGTCAAGCCTGTATACAGCATCGACATATGGTTCCCACGATATGTTGATTGAGGCACAAGCAGCAATAATGTGAGCGCAGGGATACCTATATGCTTGGAATTGTCCACATTCACATTGCCCTTTGTCTAATAACACCTGGACGACCTTTCCACATGAGCCACTAGCCATATCAGGGCCCTCCACCACCTCAAACCTAGTCCTTTCTCTATTGTAAGTACGAACGTGGTAAGAAGTCGCACGTGACTGGATAGTCGCAAGCTCCTGTCTGAATCTGCTTACGTATCTGTGTCCTTGTTGTAGGTCAGCGTGCGCTTCTTTTGCCCTTTCCACAAAGTACTTGACGCATCTATAATATGTTTGTTGGACAAGGCCTGTGATTGGCAGCTTCCTTAGTCCTTTGAAGAGGCCATTGATGCACTCTACAATGTTAGTCGTCATATGACCATATCTTCTGTCTTCGTCATAAGCAAGCATCCACTTCTCGTTCGGAATACCGGTCAACTTCTTATGGATCTCCTCATTGACTTTGCTAAGATTGTCCAACCTCTCCATGGCCTTTCCCCAACTGGGCTCGTACGCTGAATAGAAGGAGACAAATAGGTTAACTAAAATGAATAACTGGGTGCACAAATTTATAAATGAAACGCTCAATAAAGAAATGCCTGCATTAACACATACCAATCTTGAGGACAGCTTTCCTCACACTGTCATCCTTGCACTTCTTGCGAACGTTGCTGGCAATGTGTCTGATACAATACCGGTGATAAGCATAAGGAGGCTGCCATCCCAGGCCTTCGGTGGCTACAGCATCCTTTATAGCTCGGTGTCGATCTGATATCAAGCATATTCCTTGCTTGTTCGTGACATTGACCCGCAGTAATGCCAAAAACTAACTCCAATTCTCATAGTTCTCCCTGTCAACAATGGCAAAGGCAAGAGGAACGGGGCATTTGTTACCGTCCTGAGTCGCAGCAATCAGTAGCACGCCCCTGAACTTGCCATATAGATGCGTGCCATCAACTTGTATGAATTGCTTGCAGTAAGGAAACGCTGCAATGCATGGCTTGAATGTCCAGAAAACTCGGTTGAAAACATGTTTCTGCGGATCGACACGGTTATCAGCTGTGACAAATTCGTGGGACTCCAACTTGAACAACGCCTGGTCACAGTAGCCTAAAATGTCCAACCATTTGGGGAGCACTTCATACGATTTGTCCCAATCACCGTGCACCTTCACAATTGCCTTTTGTTTCGCCTTCCATGCTTTTCTGTACGAAATCTTGTATCCGTACATGCCTTCCACCCTCTCTTGTATAAGCGAGATGGGAACGTCTTGCTTCATTTTAATCATCTCCAGGATCAGGGAACTGATATACTCGGAATCCAGAGACTTGTGGTCCTGTGTCAATCTAGCATTAACACATGTGTGGGGCCCTGAAAATCTAGTTATGGTCCAAGTGTTACAATT
The DNA here is from genome assembly GCA_020226215.1 of Sindora glabra. Classification (NCBI taxonomy): domain Eukaryota; kingdom Viridiplantae; phylum Streptophyta; class Magnoliopsida; order Fabales; family Fabaceae; genus Sindora; species Sindora glabra. The sequence goes on along the minus strand of CM035230.1, from coordinate 44,645,041 downwards.
CTTCAGTTTCACCGCTCTGAGGTGGAAATTGCATTGGTCCCCAAATTTATCACACTTCAATGATAATCTTCTGGTATCCGACTCCTCCACGTAATAACTGTGGTGCCTTCTGATGTGGTAATGCTTGGTTGCAGCGATTAAAGCCTCCTTGCAATCGAACTCTTGCCTAACCTCCAAGTCCTCCATGTCGTAATCATAGGTTGGCTTCATGATTTCCGAAAATTCATTTGGCTTCCGTATCGTATCCCAATCAATGTCAGAGAAGACAGCAGCCTGGGGGACACCATACGATGTTTGTGCAGCATTACCACCCCTCACACACCGCGTTGGTACACTGTCTGCATTTGTTGCCGCACGTTCATCGTCATTTGTGTCATGATCGTCACTGCTACTGCAGGACACCTCATCGTCTTCAAAACCAGACTCTAGGTGGGCATCCAGCAATACGGGATCGATAGATTCTTCTTGAACGACCGGCAAGGCACGGGATGAACCTACCAAGGTTTGGGGTGCATTTACCGGGGTAACACCTGCAACAGATGAGTCCAGCGCAGGAGTATGACTATCAGAAATGTGGAACTCAAATCCATCTGTGTAAGGACGGCCTTCCCCCACCATCGAACAACCAGTGCTAACATAAACTGCTGGATCCACGGGCGGTGCAGTTCTTGGAACTCTTTCATCAAAACGAAGGCTGGCAGTGCGCAACTCGGATGTGATCACGTCCACGTACAATTCCATGGCTGTCATCGTCGGATGTTGTTCGTAGCTTGCTATCGCGCATACCAAGTCTTCATCGTCATCCAATTCGTATGCCATGTACTGAGCCTCTGTTTGATGTTGTGGAAACCTGTAAACAATCTTCCCCACAGCTTGATCTTCGTGAAGCTTCAGTCGAGCATGAATTCTCTCCCGCAAAGCATCCATACTGTTGCAACCTCGTAATTTCAATGCCTTTGGGGGAGGTCCATCGTACATTATCCCCGCATCCCCCTCAACAATTGTACCATTTGAATATATAAACGCAATTAAACTTTTCTTCATCTTCTTACTCTTAGCTGCACAATACTCGCTGCACCCCCACATAGAGAAGTAGTCTCATATACAAATTTTGTTCTCATAAATAAGTATACTAGTATTTAATACTATAATTAAAAATGAACGCGGTGTATTACTATTTTGCAAGGTATTCTATTAATTCTATGAAATAACAGGATTATTTTCTTCGACCAATCTAAGGTTATTTTTTTTCCTAAACTAATATAAAATTTGACTATATAATTTTACCTATGGTTTTGTTTATCTCTTTCAATCATCATTTTTCTTAGTGATTTTACACAAATTATACTAATTAAATTAGTTAGCCAATCAAATACACTATTTGTCCACTTTTACGACTTTTTTTCTCCGTTCCCACCTACTACGAAATAGCAACCAAAAGTATGTACACATTATTATTTGTTACCTCCATATATATCTTAGTTCTTCCTAAATAAATCAAGGATACCTAAATTTTTTTCGGGTACGTTTACTACTCTTCCATCTACAATATCTACTATTTAAATGCAAAAAAATCTAAATTTGTAATAACAGTATCCTACTTTTTCAGGGCTTTTGGTTACATTCACATTTCCCAGGAGCTTTTTTAGTACCTCTCTTATGATACATTAAGATCTCACATGATCCAGTTCTCTTAATATGGCTTTCCCCTAGGTCGAAAGACTTATATTATGACATCCTTCTTTATCTCGTTTGTTATTATTTTAATAGCACACCTATCACATTACATATAAAGTCCTACGACATTTTCATAAATCATAACTTCACATCTTAAATCATAATTTCAGATAATAAATCATAACAAACAAAATAAAATAAATAATTCTATATTATTAATATCATAATATTCTAAATAAATATCTCTACCGAAATAAAAAATATCTTCACTATGACTATATAAACATTATAGTATAAGCATAAAATTCCTAAAAATACTAACCGGTGAGTATTCGGAGAAGCAAACAGAAAAAAACCTCTGCATAAAAGAAAAATTTGTTAGATAATTTAATAATTTCAATCTATAAGTAAAAGTTATTAGATGTTATTGTATCAATTATAAAATTATGCAACAATCACGCTAAAATAAATTTATTTTGTAGGATAATATATTAAAGGGAAAAATAATATTATATAAAGTATTTTATTGATGTATATTCAATTTAAAATATATTGTTCGAATTTTTATATCAATAAAATATTAATGAATGTTAAAAAATACCTAATTTTTATTCCTAACTCATCTCATTGAAACTAAAATATATAATTAGTTATTTCAGTCAGCATTTTCCATAACATGAATTCCTAAAAAAAAACATATTTGATCATTAAAAATAACTTGACGCATAAAAAATATGATATTATATAAAATTAATATTATTCAATATTTTCTATTTCAACTTTTAATACAATCATTGAAGAAATAAAAAGGAAAATCATCTGCAAGGTACATGAAATGAAAAATAAATTATGTACGGACTGTAAACCCTTCGAGAACTTTAAGTTGATGTATTTTAAACTTAAAATATACTATTTAAAAAGTATCATTAATAAAAACTTAAGATATTATCATAAAGTATAAAATATAATTAATGATTGTAAAAAAAATATTATCAATAACATGTTAGTTTTCTAATAAATATAATATGTTAAACTTTCAATATTTTCTAAATCTTAGATCATCACTTCACATTATAAGCCATAATAATCAAAATAAATTAAAAATTATAATATAAATGTAAAAAATCTACAAACACTAACCAATAAAAATCACAAACTATCACAGATCACATATATTTATAAAATTTTTTCCTAAATCCTAGACCATCGTTTCCCATCATAAATCATAATAATCAATATGAAATATAAATTATAATATACATACAAAAATTATAAAAATATTATCCAGTGAAAAACATAAACTAACACATATCATATAAATTTGTATAAATTTTTTCTAAAACCTAGATCACCACTTCACATCATATATCATAATAATTAATATTAAACAAATATTATAATATAAATACAAAAATTATCAAAATTTAAGTAAATAAAATTTATAAATTATGACAAAAATTATCATAGATTACATATATTTATATAAAAATTATAAATTATCACAAATCACATATATTTATATAATTTTTTTCTAAATCGTAGATCATTATTTCCCATCGTAAATCATAATAACCAACATGAAATATAAATTATAATATACATACAGAAATTATATAAAAATATCAATCAGTAAAAAATATAAACTATCACATATCATATAAATTTATATAAATCTTTTCTAAATCCAAGATCACCATTTCATATTATAAATCATAATATTAACATAAAATAAATATTATAATATAAATACAAAAAATATTAAAACTTAAATAAATAAAATTTATAAATTATAACAGAAATCTATTCCTAACTCTTTAATCATCACTTCAAATCATAAATTATAATAATTAATCTAAAAAAATATATGATATAATAATAAAAATTACAAATATACTAACCAAATGAGAGTTGACTGGGATCAGATTTGCTCTAAAGCAAAAAATGATTCTGAATGCAATGTACAAAAATAAGAATGGATGATGACTGATGAACGAAAAAGAAAAGCAGACCTGCAAAATGGCTTCTGAGGGTTTGAGAGAGGAGGCTGCTGCGAAAATGCAAGCGACGAAGAGGAGGCTGCTGCGAAAATGTGACCGAAGGTTTGGAGGAGGAGGGAGGCTTGCTGCTGCTGCGATAAAATGAAGCAGGGTTTGGAGGATGAAGCAGGGTTTGGAGGAGGGGATGGGTATAAATAGGGGGGAGGCGCCTGATGAAATGGCGCCTCCCTTTGAATTTCAAAATTCAAATTTAAAGGCGCCCTCCGGAGGGCGCCTACTCAAATGGCGCCTCCCTCCTGGAGGGCGCCACCTCAAATGGCGCCTCCAAGGGGAGGGCGCCACTTTGAATGGCGCCTCCAACCTCTAGGGGCGCCAATTTGAATGGCGCCTTGCGTATTCTGGTAATATGTTTCCAACCCGCCGTAAAATGGTAAATTGTTTTAAAATTTTGCGTAATTTGGTATTTTAGCCGGTTGGAGTGATTCGAAAGCCAATATGTGGAAGTAAATGCATATTACAGAATGTTGATTGGTGCATCAAGGATAAACATTTGTGCCATCTTCAATAACTATTTGCGTTTTCAATGGTATAATAAATGATTAATTCTTCTAATTTATTAAAGCTTTGGAAGATGGTTTCCAATGTTTTTACTTTGTTTTCTTTTCATTGCGAGTTTTGGCAGCTTGATAAACAATGCAACTCAACTTTTATTTTATTATTTGAAAATTCTAATGAAAAATTGATAAAATGTAGAGTTTTTTTTACAAAAAATGGTAAAAATAGAACTTGGCTCCCACTTTCCGAAAGAAGGCACAAAAATTGAAGATGAAATTGCTCTTAAACATCAAAAAGCAAAAGTAGGGGCTTAAGGTTCTAAAGCTCCCATTTGATTCAAAACCCTTACGGTGTCATAAGTACTTTTCATAGTAACAATGATGTACGTGGCTCTTTAATGTAAAGTCACTGTGACCTTTCTGATTCCTTACTAGTTCTATTAACAAGAATTTAAGACATTTTAACATGTTCCTATACTATTTAATTTAAGCTAGAATTTGGTGCAAGTCTATTAATCGAATTCATTCTTGAGTAATAAGGAGGTTTTAATAAATAATTTGTAGTTTATAACAAAATAATTAATTACAATTAATTCTCACTGAAAAGTTGGTTCTAATTAATTAAAATAAGTAGCAATTAGATGATCCTAACATCGGTAACATTGACAATATACACTTAGAAAAGCATCTAGAAAGTCAAATAGCTTCAAAAATACCTGAAATTTTCCAAACTTACTTTTTTCTTAGATTGAATTTGATCAAGTCAAGTTAGAAACTCTTTTATTAGAGGGGGGAAATCCCTAAAAAGCCTAGCGCCTTTTTATATTATTAGGTATGTAAAAATAACATTTGAAGTAAAAATGAGTTGTATCTTTTAACCATACAAGTCAAATTATCCATGTATTAAAAGAATTATCATAAATAATAAAATAATCTATGAATACCTCAATGCATTTTTTTAAAAGATCAGAAAAGACATATAGGAGATTATGAACCTTCACATCTATATGTGGATGTTAATAGTCTTTACTTTTTTATTTTAACAAAAAAATTATACTATTAATTTAATGATAATAAAATAATAAATAATATTTAAGTAATTAAAAAAAATATTAATTTGAAATACTTAACTTAACTCCAATTATTCTTTTTTATTTCCATAATAAACATACTCATTAATTAAAGTAGTTATTATTGGTAGCAAATTGATAATAATACCTATTTATTATTTAATTATCTTTAAATTAATAACACAATTTTTTTATCCAAATAAAAAAGTGTATGTTAGCAGTCCTTATATATATTATAATAAATTAATGTTAAATATTTAATTAGAAATTTATTATTTGTTTAGGTTGTAATTTTTTCTTTCAAAAATAATCATCCTACTTCCTGCTTACTTTTAATCTTGAGTCCTTTTTTCAAATTTGTTTTAGAAAAAATATAAATTATTTTTTTAATTTTTTAATAATTTTATTTAATACCCATAATTATTAATTTTTACAATTATCTTTCAAATGTATTTATAAGTAGTAGATTGCACTCTCATAGTTTTAATACCCATAACTATTAATTTTTACAATTTGTCTTTCTAACGTATCTAAAAGTAATAGATTGCGCTCTCATATAAGATCTTTTTCTATTACATTAGTAGGAATCTAAGCATTATATTATATTAAGCTGAAGATTGAAATGCGAGGTGTGCTTTCGTGTTTGTATCGGACAAATGGATTTTTCAAAATGACCAAAATACTCTTAAAAATGGGGATAATAAAAAAAAATAACATACAAATTGGTTACTCTCAAATTTGAATTACGAGACTTTTATACTATGCTTAATTTTTTTTTTCACAAAAATTCATGTCAGAGCCAATACATTTATTATCTCAAATTGCTTATAAGATGGCTGTTGACTGCAATCTATCATCTACAAATAAATTTGAGGCGGCTACAAAAACTGATAGTTATAAACTTGAAAGTGTCAAATATATTTACCTCAATAAATTTAAATTTGATCATATCCGTATAAAATTACACTATTATTGAAAAAATAATAATAAAAAATTTTAATAATTTTTTTATTAATATAACAATATATAAATAAGTGATAATATAAAATTTACACTTCTAACAAATTAAATTTAGATCCTCATTTCAATTCTACAAGAGATAATTAGATTTTTTCCCCCATCTCATATGATTACATAAATTGGCCCGATCTTAAGAGGATAGGATCATGATCATAATATTTTTAGTCCATCAAATAGGTTTAAATGAATTAGTCGGCACAAATTGAAGCCCATATGAATTCAGTCTAACTAATTCTTTAAGAGTTGAGTTTCTTTAAAATTTAAATGGAGCGTAAAATAAGATATCATAATTCTTCATAAAAAAATTAAAAAATAAATAATTATAAATTTAAAAATTATATATTGAATTTATCATTATTTATTTAATTATGAATCTTTAATTTTTTATTAAAAATTATAATATCTTATTTAATTCTCTAAATACATTTTATATTTTAAAGGAGTACAACCCATTAATTTATATATTATTTTTTATTGTCTTTTTTCCCTACCTGCATCTAATCTAATTTAGTCCAATTATCAAACAAAACCTAGGGCTACGGGCCGGTATACGTAAGCATTTTTTCCCGCCAAACTGCTAAATATAGAAATGTGGTGGGTGGCACATGGCGGATCGCGGCGCCGGTATATTTATTGGACTGTTGTTGTGGCGGTGGTCATTATTAGATCAGTGATGGCGTGTAAACGACTAAGCCCCTCCAAACCCCAGGCGCCTGGCTCTTATTTTGAAATGAGTTGTAAATGTAAATTAAAATTTATTAATTAAATATAAAATAGTAGATTAAATTATTTAATCATCTAAAAAATTTAAAATTTAATTTTGAATTTCAATTTTATGTAATATTTTCATTTTCTTAGTAAATTATACATGGCAAAATGCGAGGAAAAAAATCAATCAATTTATTTCCTAAAGAAGCTAACATCGTTTTTGGAATTACATTGAAAGAGATCTGATCCCTGTATCTATATTATCTCCAATTCTCTCTTTTCTATTTATAAATCTTAAAAATAGACCAAAAAGTTACAGCCAACATGTGAATCAATCATAGCAAGATGTTAATTGTCAGGTTAGATGGTAAAAGAATTGTTTCTCAATTTTTAGGAGATTTGTATCTTTTTATAGATTTGTCTTTTTAATTCTATAATTTTTTATATTAACTATAAGGAAATTTCAATTCAATATTATCAACAGAATACACAAATCTCTCGTCATTAGTAAGTACAAATTAATTTTTAAAATTTATCTTAGATTTAGATTTAATTTATCGTTAACATAAAATAACTTTGCACTATTATACACATATATTATCATATTATTAAAAAATAATTTTATAAATAGTTTAAATGATATTATCTTATTTTTAAAATTACATGTTATGCAGTTGGAGTACGACTCCTATAAATATCATTCAATATATGTTTCATTTTTGTGCAGACTTTAGCCTCATTGATTGTATTTAGAAAATAAAATATCTGAAGTAAAAATTTGAGTCTAATGAATTATATTAAAAAAATACAACTTGTGTACAATGATGGAATGAGTTTAAATTTAATTTATTGATAGTATAAATTTTTTTATATTATTAATAATTAAGAAGATGATAACTTGTTAAAAATTCAGTAATTTTTATCCATAGAGAAAATATTTTAACAATTTTTATTAGTATAATAATAAATTAAAAGATAATAATATAAAATTAATTTATATTAACAGTAAATCAAATTTATATTTTTATTAAAAACTTTGTAAAACAACGATACTTTAGGGGGAAAAAATGAACACCTACAAACTCATCACATTTCAAGCAGAAATCATAATATTTAAAATAATGAGTATATATGGATATATTTTTATTTTTGTTCAGAAATGATTCTTAAAAATTATTTTCAATTTTTTATTTTTTTAAACTATTATTGAATTTAAAGAGAGGAAAAGATAGAGGGTGTTTAAATGAGTAAATAAGGAAATATTATTTTAATTACAAAATTGACATAAAAAATGAGTTAAGAGAACATCAAAAAGTTATTTTTATTTTTTTTATTTTTAAATTACAACTTTTAAGCTTATTTCACACAATAAATAAATTAATTTATAACTTATTAATCCATCTATAAAGGTATTTCATATATTAATTTATTAAAAAATAAGCTTTAATTTGATACATTACTTTAAGTAAATTATAACTTATAAATTATTAATTTTCCAATTTTTTTAAAAATTCATCTTTATTCTTTTTATTAATTTAGCCTACTCCCTTCATAGTATAAATCTAAATATTATTTTTCATAAAATATAATTAATTTAATTTTAACATGATTATATCTTAATTTTAAACTATAAGTATGCAATGTCATAAAATATAATTAATTATAATTTTATTATACATTAAGAAATTATAATTATAATTAATTATATTTTAAGTAATTATAATTATTTATAAATAATAAAATAAAAATTATGTAAGTAAGTAAATATATAAATTTATAAAATATAATTAATTAAACATTAGATATTATATTTTTATTTTTAAATATATTAACTGTATTAATATAATTTAATTTTTAAATAAATAAAAAATATTTTAATTATTTATTTATTTCTATTAATATTTCATTTTTGTCATTTTGTTTTTTTAGTTAATTCAATTGTTAATTTGTTAAACACTTTTTACACAATCACTTAATTTATCAATTATTAACTATTAGTTAACTTATTAATTATTAATTAATTTATCAGTTATTAATTAATTTATTAATTATTTATAAAAAATAGAGCCTTAAAAATCAAATTATGAAAAGCAAAATAGAGCCTTAAAAATCAAATTATGAAAACATTTTGACAAATAAAATTTTTATTTTTAAAAATAGAAAAACTATATTTAAAAACATTAAACAAACAGAACAAATATTGCTTCCATCCTCATTCATTTGTCTCATTTGTGTTGTTTCGTGAAATGGAAGATGCTGGTCATTATTGTGAATCATAAGTATTTTCCGACTTTTAGAAGCAATTAATTTGATAATGTTTGTTCCATATGTAGCAAAATTTTAAATCTAGAATCTTTGGCAAAGTCACACCAAATATTTTGCTGTATGATTACGCATACTTGATTATTTTGTAAGGTATACTGCATAAATGAGTTTATTATACTTTGCATAAGTTTTTATTTATTCATTTTAATCCAAAGATGAAAACAATGTAAACTTTGGCAGTTTTCACCTAATAATAAGATGACCCTAGCTTCTACTAATGAACTTAAATTTGATCAAATTGTTTGCGTAAAATATTTTATTTTTATACCATTTAAGAATAAAATGTGATAAATTGTTAAAAATGATAACAAATTAGTCATTATGAGTTTTTATTTGTCGTAAAATAATTTTGATTATTTTTTAGCAATGTAACGATATATATAAATAATAGAGTAAAATTATTTTATACTAATAATAAATTAAATATTTGATTTCTAGATAAATATAAAAAAACAATTTGTGCTCTCTAGGCGTGAGGATCAAGGCGTGTAAGTAGCATTTATGTTCTCTTTATCACTTTTTTTTAAAGAATTATTCCACTCATTTTAAATAAATTAATATAAATGCTTTTGAAAAAGTATTTCTTTGAGTTTTCTCCCAACATCTAATATAAAAAAAATTATTGCGAAATTATTAAGTCAAAATATTTGAACAAAGGAATCATTTCTTTCTTTTGTTTTTCACAATTTTACTTGTGGGTCTTATTATGAAAGTTTAATAATTCATTTTGTAGTAATACTATAAGCAATAAAAATAGAATTCCAAATTAAATTTAAAATATAAGTTACAGATTGTCAATAAATACATGATGATAGAATAAATTTATAAAAATTAATTTAATAAATATAAAAAATTTAAAATTTAATTTAAAATTCTATTTTTATCGCATACAATATTCATTGCCCGGATAAAAAGTGACCATAATTGATGGATACGGAAGCCATAAAAGGCTTGGGAGTACGAGGAATACCTAATAGGAATCATACATCAGAATCGTTGGAGAAAAATAATGACTCAAGTATTAAACAGTTAAATTAACTAATAAAAGTAATATAATAAAGTATAAAAAAATTAATATGAAAAATCTTAAATTATAGGGAAAATGAATTATGAATGAGAAAAAATTTATTATATCATCAAATAATATAAGATAATGCGTGTAAAATTTCTCAACCATCACCCTACAATTTTCTAGCCTTTATCTCTACATCTCTCACAATAAATCATGTAAATACTTTCCTCACATCTTTTTCATACCTCAAACCATTAATTAATAAAAAAATATTAGTTGAAAATACTTATTTAATAAGAAATTCTAATCATATTTTAACACAAAAAACCTAACTTGAATAAGAAGATAATCCAAAATAAAAAAGAATTAATAATTGATAATAATTTGCATTTAAGTTAAACCTAACAATCTCTAAATTAACACAAATTCCATTATTTTCATCAATCTTCATGTTCTACCTATTGTCAAATAAGACCAATCATGAATAAAAGTAATTCATCATTATAATTTCATCAAACTACAACAACCATCTTCCTATGATATAGTTCCATCTCAATCAAGCATCATAATTTTTATCACTGACTATACATTTGTAAGAACACCAAATCTTGCAAACATTTTTACAAGTCATCATAATCTTTACAAATCATCATCACATCACAATTATTATCACTATTCCCATTAACTTCATCCACAGGCTTCATCTTGCATACGAAATCAAATCGAACTCTTACTTTGTTAGATTACTACTCTTCCATTGAACCAAAATCACTTTGATACTAGGGAAAAATATACTCATCTAAAGAATTAAGTATCATTTAATTAAATTAATAAAAATAGTGTAATAAAGCACACAAATAATTTAACTTGAAAATTTCTAAACTTTAAGGGAAAAATCATGGATAAGAAAAGATTCACAATATCATCAAAGATTATAGTATAATGTGTATGAAGGTTCTCAATTATAACCATATAAATTCTTGGCCAATGTCCTTACATCTCTTAGAAACCTTTATAAAGTTTCCCACATAAGCCTTATGGACATTTACCTTACATTTTTCTTATGCTTTCATTGGCCAATACAAATATTTATAGCTAAAAATTACTTGTTTGATATGGAATCTCAATACTACTCTAATACTAAAAATATAATTTGAATAGAAAGATAACTTATAATAAGAATCAATTAATAACAAATTAAATTTAGGTCAAGCCTAATAATAATTACAAATTCAAGGTTAAAAAATTTTAGGTACCCTCTCTTTATTTTTAAGAAAATAAAATTTAAAAGAAAAAAAATTTCTTAAAAAAATACATTTCTAGAAAACAAATTGATTTTTTTATTGTTTGACAACATAATAGAAAACATTTGCTTTTATTTAAGGAAAATTCTATAGTGCACTAATGTACTACTAGATTTGGCCATTGATTTGTTATCGTATAATGTGTTAAACTTCACTTTTAGAAATAGTAAACCTAATGTGTAGTAAGATTTCATGGTACATTGGTGTATCAGTAATGTACCATAATCTCTCTCGTTATTTAATGCACAAAGAAAAAAAATACTTACTTTTATTGAAAATAACATTATATATAAAAATTTTATTTTTAAATTGTGTAATAATTATTTTATTATAAAATGCTATCAAGATATAAGTGAACAAATCTTTAGCAGAAAAAATCAAAAGTTAAATGTATTTTATATAAAAAATAATATTTAAATAAGAATATTTAAATATTTATTTTTAACCTTGTGTTTCATCTTCAACATCTCTTTATAAAATTAATTTATATTTATTTGATTTCATCCAAAATTAATAATCACATTTGTCAACTCATATAACTATTTAAATACTTTCTCTACATAATTTTTAGTACATAAGAGAGAGAGATAAAAGAGAAAATGGGGGAATGGTGGAGGAAGTAATGTCTATAGAGTTAGTAGATAGAAAGGAAGCAAGAAGAGAGAAAAAATACAGGAGAGAGGGGCTAGAAAAATAGAAAAGTGAAAGGATATATTGATATAGGAAGAAAGATATAAGAGAGGGAGATAATGAAAGGAAGTAGAAAAAAGGCATAAAGAAAGATGGGAAAGAGAAAAAGATGAGAGGGAGAGTAAATTTATATAATGAAAGATGATTTAGGAAAATAATTTCTTTTAATTAAAAGGGAAAATCATTTTCCATTAAATATACTATCACTTTTTGTTGATTATAATTTATTTTTTGTTGACCAATTTTCCTATTGCCACTAAACATAGGAAAGTTAGAAAATAGTTTCCAAAAATGCTCTTACTTTTGAAACAAATTAACTTTTTTTATGGGAAAATTAATCTTACAGAATGTGATAAGGAATTTATACCTATCATATTTTATTTAGTTTTAGAATTATTTTAAATTCTAGTTATTTGTATTTTTTTATTTTTTGAAGTTTTATATTGAGTGAAGTAGAAGTTTTTTAAGTTTAAAAGATTAATATAAATAATTAAGTCATATGTCACTTAAGTTTTATGGATTATTCCTTAAGAATTGCTATATATTTATATACTATTTGGGAAGTATGTATAACTTAGTATTCATTTGGTAATTAATTCCAAATTTGATTTCAATTTCTTATTTATTCCCGATTACTGTAAGATTATTTTTGCACATTTAATTTTCATCCTATATCAAGTGGCATCAAAAGCTTGGTTAACAATTTAAGATTCAACAAGAAGCGATAGATATAGTGACAACTTTCTTATTAATAATGACTTGACCATAGGCTTTAAGCTCTTTAGGTGATAATCTAGTTTCAAAAGATGTCAACGTGAAATCAAGAAAGAGGTTAGCTTGGAAATTCTGGAAGATTTGTGACATGCTTGCCAATTTCCTAGTTAGTGACACTAGGTCTCGTCGAGTGATAAATACAATTGCATTAAAGAAGGTGTCTATAATTAATCTGTCAATCATCACAATAATATGGATCAAGAAAGAGAAACCATCTATGAAGAGTCTAAAGACAAAGTTATAGAGAAGGTTAACTATGAAAGATATCACAACCATATCCATGCTAAAAGGTAAAACATGTAAACTATGTAATAATAATTAAGCCAACATTCATCAACGAAGGCCATATATTTATGATGTAGATTTAGATTATAAAAAAGAAAAATTTTAAAGACAATTGCATAACAAAAAGATAAAATTGAAGGAGCAAAAACTATCACATGAAGGTTAACATCTTCCCAACTTTAACAACAATTAGAATAATGACTTATTTATGCATTGAATAGATAACACATAAGACTTTTTCAGCGTGATAAATGTTCTTGAAGGTAAAGAAGTTAAAAATAAAAGCCAATAACTTAATAGGACAGGTATTTATACGGTGGAATTATTTACAAATTGATAGAACTCATCAAGGTAAAAACAAGATTAAATTATGATATAGATGAATAAATGTTAGCTAGAAAATATTTCCTAAATTATAATGATGCAATCTTATTTGAATCAAGCAATGATTATCATCTAATTGAATTGATTGGAGAAAACCATTATTATGCAAAACTATTATATTTAGCCAACTATGAAGAGTTATTTTCACCAATCAATCTTGAAAGATAATATAAAGAATTATGTAGCTTAGCATATTAAGATTGAATGTCAAAATTATGACACTCATCCTAGAATAGAAGACAATTTTTAAGCTTGTTAAGATATTAAAGGAATTGATAATATGGATGATCAAATTCTTGCGAACCAAGTTTACAAATATTATATTTTCATTATGTCTAATACTTCCAATTTCAATGATAATCATATAAGTGCAACCAAACCAAAATTTATCAATAATGGAGAGAAAAACTTGTTATAAGAGTATTATGATAAAGGATTCCACACAATCAACATAGAATAAACTTGATGAAATATGTTCCATGTATGACAAACCAAAAAATCTTGAAGAATTTATTAATGTTACCAAAGAAAATGATATTGACAAGGAAGAGAATAATATGGAAGTGTTTTTAAAGAATTGGATAAAATAAAAGTTCAATGATTAAGACGGTTGACATATTGCTGAAAGCCTAATGGAATATGAAGAAAAGCTAGATAGTAAGCCCATAATTCAACAATAAAAAATGTTATTGATTACTTAGAAAATTGAACTAATGGATTTTATGGAGTTAAACACTTTATCTAAATGAAGACAACACTTCATCAAACTTGTAAATAAATTGAAGTTTATTATTTAAGCATTTTTAAAGAATACTCATTTCAAAGATTGTAATTACTTCAAGAAGTCAAAATTACAAAAGTATTTTAAATATTTATTTTGGTAGTACAAAAGAATTTAAGTTTTACATATGGATTCAAGGTTAAGTTCTTTTGAAGTGGAAAGGAATGGTTGGGGAGTAAAAGCCAAAATATTTTATGAAAAATTCAACATGCAAAATGTGATGAGGAATTTATAGCTATAATATTTTGTTTAATTTTAGATTTATTTTGTTAATTAATTAGTTAATTGTATTTATTTTACTTCATTTTTATAAAGTTTTATATTAGGTTGAATAGGAATTTTAAATTTACAAGATTAGTATAAATAGTTAAATCTCACGTTACATAACTTTTGTGGACTATTCTCTAATAATTGCTATATATTTATATTCAATTGAGAACAATTGTGGATTATAGTGTATGCCATGGCCCCCAAATTTTTTTATAATTTTATAGTAATATAGTGTGATTATGTGTAAAATTTTTTTATATGTGTTATGTAACCTTCCAAAATATTTTTACTCTTTGTATATTTAGAATTATGAAGCTCAATGTAACTATAATATTTTTTAACTCAACATGACATAGTTCATAGGATACAAAATAATTTTACAAAGTTGAAGTTTAAAATACCATTTCAAAAACTCATTTGAAGTGCACAAAAAAAATTAAAAAATGAGAAATAATATAAAATAAAATATGAATAAATAATTTTATTATTTCGTTCAAGTTGACTAGTTAAAAAATAATATAATGCCAATCTTTTTGCCTTAAGTTAACTTGTTTAAGAAGTTAAATTTAAAATATTTATAACTTTTTAAAATCTTTTGCATAAAGATAGGATAATGGTGAATAGTTCTAACTTCTATGAATATAGATGTAGAACAACGCATCTCAACCAAATTTTTTTCTAAATGCTTAACTATTTCAATGTCATTCTTTGTATTTCATTTATATGAACTTACTATACTATTACTTCTTATTTTAATGTTTATATGAGTTATTATGGTTTATATTTAATTAATTAATTTTTAGGTGACTAAGAATAAGATAATTAATAAAATTTTTAGGAAAAAAATTAGTGTTATGAAGGAGAATAACCCAAGTGAAAGTTTAACATTGATTATATAATAATTCATATTTAATAAGAAGTAATTAAAAGTTTTAGTTTTGATTCTGTTATTGATAACTTCAAGTTCTTGAAGAATAAAGAGATTCAATTTAAATAAAGGTAATCTTTATTATATTATAATTCAATAGCTTATTCATCTCTCTTAAGTTTTTTAGTAATGATTAATTATAAAATCATATTTAAAATATTTAGTAATAAATAAAATAATAAAAACCATGTACCATCATAAATTTTTATATATTAAAAATATTTTTAATTTGATCCCAAAAATTTTAGTCGAGCTCTGATCGAGAAGTTTTAAACGATTAAGTAATCATTCAATAATTAATTCAGTATTTAGTTTAAATTTTTATTTATTTATAGTGCACAGGATTTATTTTCCTATTTCTGCCTCCAGTCTTGCGTCAAATTTATTTTATTAATAGTGTGTAGAGATTTGGAAACTTGTATGGCTGGTATGAACATTATGTTTAAGGTAAGTATGACCTCGAAGCGGCTTTTGGTTGGAATTTTTGTCGCATTTCTAAAAATATTTTTAAAAATTGTTAAATTTTTCTATTTTGTTCAACATTAAGAAAAATATACATATGACTAGGAACCTTCTTTAAAATATTTTTTCAAAATATTTTTACAAGACAAGTACATACCTTATATTCTCATAATACATAATTATTTTAATTATATAAAAAGATTTTTTTACCTATCTTTTATTATTTTACCCATCACCACTTATCACTATTTATTTTTATCGATTATCATCCATTGTTACTTATTATTATTAATTATTATTTATTATCACTTATCATTGTTGATCAATATATAGCATTATTATTACTATTAACCATTGCCCTACCACTTCTTTTATTATTGGTTGTCATTCATTACTACTTAAGAGTAGTGTGATTCACACAAAAAATAAATTCTTATGAAAATTAAACTTTTAAAGAAGTAAATTTTTTTTATAAATTTTTCGATAAGTACTTAAAATTATTTAATTAATATTAACAAATTGACACTTTTAAATAATTAACATCTTGTGTTTCACTTGGTCTAACTATAAACTTTGTAGGAAGTAATATCAGAATGACTAATATATCATTCAAAATTTTAATATAAAAAATAAAAATATCAATAGATTTTAATTATTTTTAATTCTTTAAAGCTATATTACTAATTTTTCTTTCCATTACAATCTTTCTAAATTGGTAATTTTTAATTTATTATAAAAAGTAAAATAAGATATTTTTATATAAAAAATTAAGATGACTCCTATAATATAATATATGTAAATAAATTAAATTATTTTAATATAATTAAAATAGAATATAATTTAAATAAAAAATATAATATAATTATATTTTAATCCTTATGATATAATATTTAATATTTACTTTATATAATTTTGTATAATACTTATTCTAATTATTACATGATTGATTAATAAATTATATGTATTATAATTTTTAAATGGTGATAATAAAAAACTAAAATAATCATTAAATTAAATAAAGATAATTTAGCATTTCATCTATAAAAGACATGTGAAATTTTCCTTACCTAAGAGGTTAAGTTACTTCCCATGATTTATGGAAAATAAAACTTTTCAAAGAAGTTTTACTTTCTCCATTTTTGTGATTAGTAACTAACGAAAGGATTTCAGAAAGTTCTACTTTTCAAAATGTAGCACTTCCCATATTATTTTTACAAATCGAATAATTTTTTATTAATGTTAACCAATCAACTTGTAGTGATCATTATTAATTAGCCCTTCCCATAATTTATGAAAAATAAAATCGCTTAAGAAGTTCTAATTCTCCATTTTTGTGATTAGTAACTAACTAAAGGATTCAAGAAAGTTTTATTTTCCATAGCACTTCCTATATTATTTTTACAAATCAAATGACTTTTTATTAATATTAACTAATCAACTTGCAGTAATCATTGTTAATTTCATAAATTTTCCAATGTTGACTGCTTAATTTCCAAAGCTTCAAAAATTATATAAATTAATTAAGATGTAATATTATAATTTTTTAAATTTTTTAATAAATAAAATATAGTAATGTAATATTTTTAAAAATTTTCAAAATAATATATATATATATATATATATATATATATATATATATATATATATATATATATATAATTTCAAGAACCAAACCGCCATATCAGAATTCTTC
This sequence comes from Sindora glabra, assembly GCA_020226215.1. Taxonomy (NCBI): domain Eukaryota; kingdom Viridiplantae; phylum Streptophyta; class Magnoliopsida; order Fabales; family Fabaceae; genus Sindora; species Sindora glabra. The sequence goes on along the minus strand of CM035230.1, from coordinate 44,627,107 downwards.
AAAATGCTGGTAACGTAGTACAGAGTTCGTCTTTGTAAAGAAACTTGGTAACATAGAATGGAATGGAATTAAAAAAGGAAAAGAATGGATTAAAATAATTATTTCATAATTATATTTAATACATATGGTTAAGTTATTCCATTCTATAAATGTATTTGATAAAAACAAATATCAAAGGAATGGAATGAAAAACATAAGCCAAGAACAATAATACCTTTAAAAATAAAGAGAAAGTATAAAATTGAATTTATATTTATATGATTGGTTATAATGTTATTTTTTATTTATTTATAACTGAATATATATAATTTACAATCAAATATGTGTATTAAATAGTAAATAATATATGTTAAACAAAAAATATATGATATGATTGATGATTAAAAAATACTATATTTTATATTTAATTATTAAAATTATAATTAAAACAAAAATTTATATATAAAAATTTTAATTTATCAATTTTTTATATAAAATAATTTTTATAAAAAATATAAAAAAAATTATTTTAAAATTTATTATTAAAAATAAAATTATTGGAAAATTTAATAATATAAAATTGAAAAAATAAAATTTATTTTAATATTTATTATTAAAATATATTATTAAAATATGTGAAAGATGTAAGAGATATGATTATAGAAAATTTATTCCAAAATAGAATAGCCATTTTATTACTTTTGATATGAAATGAAAATTCTATTATTGGTTGGAATGGACATTCTTATTTATAATACTTATTCAACAAAATTTTTTCATTTTGTTCATTTGTTATTTTTTGAAATATTTTTTATTTTTATAAATTAAAAATAAAAAATAATTTTTATATATTTTATCAATTTATTTTTTATCTTTAATAACAATTTTGTAATCAAACGTATCCTTTCCATATTTGTTTTACTCATTGCTATTTATTTCTTATTTTTCTTGAATCCCAAAAAAGAAAAGATTTTGAGAATAATTTTTTAAAATGAAAGGACAAAAATATATCCAGACATCCTAAATCATTCAAGACACTTTTATTCCGTGTAAAACTAGTACTTACTCATTTACCTAAAAAAGAAAGTACTCTCTCATTTGATATGCTTCACATTAAATTAAATTAAATATCTACACACATACATGCAAAAATTATGAGTAATAGGAACAGTAGTAATATCAGCAGGAGCAATAATAACGATAATAGTAGTAGCAATAGTAATAATAGTAACAGTGACAATAACAATAACAATAGTAATAATAGTAGGAGTAGTAATAATGGTAGTAGGAGGAGGAGGAGGATGAGTAGTAGTAGAAGAAGATTAATAATAATAATAATAATAATAATAAATGATATTGAAGTCATTTTATCATCGTTAATAATTTTTTAAATTAATGAGTGCATATATCATAAAAATGAAAGGAAATGAGTGAAATTGATTTAAATATTTTAAATTTATATTTCTGAATCAAAATTGCTTAAATGCATTTAATTTTTGCATTACTTTTTAAATTAAAAATGTAATGATTAGTAATCCTCTCTTTATATATATATAAATTTAATTTAATAATTGTTAAGAAAGATGAACTTAGGCCATAAAGGCTTATAATGAGATATAATTTTTGCATGAGGATATTATTCATCTCAAAATTAATGTCCAAAAATAGTTCTATTACATATTTAGCAGTCACATAATTTTTAAAAATGTTTGTGTCTTGAGTTGTGATTTGATATTTTTAATTGTAATAATTTGTGTCATATAATAACATGTCATTAAATGGTAATTAGGCATGAAAATAAAACAAATCGTTCATGAGTGCTTATAGTTCACCTTCTTAAAAGTTTGACTAAATTTATTTATTTAATCAAATAAATCAAGCTTAGGTTTATACTAATATATTAGCCTATTTATTAAGTAGTTTAACATATTTAATTTTAGATTTTACTTGTTAGCCTAGAAAGTCATCCTATTTGAATAATAAATTATCTCAATTTAATTCACTAGAATTAATTGATTAGTTACATTTTAATTATTATTATTCTTTTATTTTTTTACCATCTTTTTATTTTTGAATTCAATCATCAATATTATCAAATTTTAAAGTTTACGAGTGATGAATTTATATTATTGTATTATTTTATTTTTTTATTTTAAATAAATATAATTATAGTTTATTATGTTAAATTATTAAGATATATATAAAAGTAAAGATAAAATTTTGTTTAATACCTTATTTATTTAATCAAATTATTATTTTTTATTAAGGGCCTATTTCTGATATGTATACCTAAATTTATAAATTTATTAATAATTCATTTAGATTTTAATAATTAAGCCTAAATAGGCTAATAAATTGGAACATATTTCTTAAATTCCATAAACAAACTAGATTAAGCTAAAATTTTAGCCTACAAATACATTACAAGTTAAGTTCAAACTAATAAACTTTAAAACAAAGCTAACCTATTTGTACAAAGTCTTGACTTAACTTATTTTTGTCGTTGGTACTTAGAGAAGTAAAATTAACCTCCACAATATTTTAATTTCTAAGAGAATTTTTCTAAGTTTTCACCTTTCTTAAAGTCATGAAAAATATAAGTTCAATCTCGTGGTTTTATACTACAATTTTTTTTTCATTTTTGAGCTATCAACGATAAATAGACAATAGAGGGCTCATAATTTTTCTAAAAGTAAAAATATGTATTTGATCAACATCTTTATATATTAAAAAAATGTAAGATTATTAATTTCATCTTAAAATTATATGGTGCCAATAACATAATTTTTAAATTATATTAAATAATTAATTTTATCTTTTTATAATGGTCTGTGCAAATAATTTTTTCTCTATATAGATATTTACCAATAAAATGATTTATATAAACTATTATTTAAGAAAGAAATTAATTATTTAATGTAATTTAAAAATTATTTTATTAATATTATATAATTTTAAGAATAAAATTGATAAATTTTATATTAAAAAATTGTCCATGAAATATTAATTTATGTAATATTCCCATTCGCATTCCAATTATTATCGTTATATTGCTTTTAAGATAAGTATGCAAAATTATTTTTATTTTTTCGCAGCTATCGGTAACAACGTAACCAACTGATTCTCCTGTTTACAATAAATGACAAGCGTATACATGAGATCCACTTCCTACGTCAAAAGAGTCCACATAGGAACAAAATAGATTGCAGAAAAGAGCAAAAAGGTGTCCACCAAGATAATGACTTGTCCTAACATTGGAGCGAGTTTGATTAAAATCCATACTCTCGCGTCTGTAAAAAATTCTCAACCTTTCATCAATACGTGAAAACGAAGTCCTCAATAGTCGGCGCTCGGTTGTCCTCTGATCCTACCTCCTTCCTTCCCCTTCTCTCCCACTTTGCTCATCCACGAAGAAAAATCGATCCTTTTCTCTCTCCCTCCTTCACTCGTACCTCTTTCTCTCTCTCTTTTCGTCTTCACCTTCCTGCATTCAATGTTCTTCCAAAGAAATAATGAGGCACAGGTTTTTTATTTGCCGTAAATAATGAGGCGCGGTGGAACCTTGAACTATGCCATGCCGATAACCTGCATCTAGATTTTTTTATTGGTACGTGCTTACTATGGGTTCGTCGATTCATTTATGAATCTCGTTCGGCATTAAAGGAACAAAAAACCAAAACTTTGTAATACCCGCTTGCGTTTTCGTAGATTCTTCCGGTATTTAGTTATTGGTTTTGCAGCTCTGCTTGATCCCAAGCTTATCTGCGGTGTTTTCTCCGTCTTCTCTGTTGTTCCTAGAACAAACACTGAGCAACGGACAAGTTAATGGGCTATATGCAATGATTTCTGTTATTGATGTCTCTGCATTGTTATCTGTTAGTTACATCGAAGTTAGCGCCCGCTTCATATATTTCATGTGATTGGGTACTTTTATCGGGCGATGGGTTTATTGATAAGCGAATAAAATAAAAAAGATTTCCATGTTTGCTTTCTGTTATCCTTCCTTATTTTGGCTTCTCGTTTGTTTTTGTTGCCTGTCAGGAGGATAGCCGGTAGCGTTTGACAGGGGGGTGACTGGAGAAACTAAATTACTCCTTGCCCAGCTTATAAATTGCTATATAGCTTTCTGGTTGTATTTGAATAAACTTGTGGAATTGGATCATCAAGTCTTTGGACAGTACAAATTGCTGGTTTTGGTTGACTTTCCAAGTCTTTTTCTAGTTTGGGATTCAATTTGTAGCCCTGATTAGCTCTCTTCTCTGTGTGTGTGATTCAACGTGATGTCAAATTTCGGTGTTCATGTCTCTGATCAATGGCTTCAAAGTCAGTTTACTCAGGTCCAACTTCGCGGCCTGAAATCTAAAGTAAGTAACGTTTCATTGATTCCTTATAGATTCATTTGGATCTGTTTTCAACATCATACTGAATTGTGCCTTTCTTTCTGGTGTGGTGTTTTAGTTTACCTCAATGAAGAATCAGAATGGTAAAGTTACTGTTGGTGATTTGCCATCTCTGATGGTGAAGTTGAAGGCACTCAGAGAAATGTACACTGAGGAGGAGATTAAGGGGATTTTGGGCGAGTCAGGCAATGACATGATGGATGAGATTGATTTTGAAGCCTTCTTAAGGGTTAGTCAATTTCTTTATTTTTCTCCCATTTTATTGGAATTGTTTTTCCCAAGTTTGTGGAACTACTATTTTGGGGAACATTGAAAATCAGTTGTACTAAAAGAAATTTTTCATGCTGTAAGGTTACAGATACTCTGTTACACAATGGGATAACCTTTTAAATTCATATTATTTTTGTCATTCAGGCATATTTGAATTTGCAAAACCGAGGTACAGGGAAAGAAGGTGGTACAAAGAACTCCTCATCCTTTCTTAATGCAACTACAACCACCCTTCTTCACACAATTAGTGAATCAGAAAAGGCATCTTATGTTGCTCATATTAACAGCTACCTCGGTGATGACTGGTTTCTAAGACAATTTTTACCCTTGGACCCGACTACAAATGATCTATATGATTTAGCAAAAGATGGAGTTCTTCTATGGTATGTAATCAGTTGATAAAGTGATTAGTTATGTTTTGTTTACTTATGTCTGTGAAAGCTGCTAATATATGCTGGTCTTCATGTATTCCATGTTAGTGCAGTAAGCTTATCAATGTTGCTGTGCCTGGCACTATAGATGAGCGGGCCATCAACACCAAACGGGTACTTAATCTATGGGAGAGGAATGAGAACCATACTCTATGTCTTAATTCTGCCAAGGCAATTGGCTGCACTGTGGTTAATATTGGCACACAGGACTTGGTTGAAGGAAGAGTGAGTTTTAGCTACCCTAGCTTTCCATAATTGTTTTTAATGGTATACACTGGTGAGTGGAGACCAGAAGGTTCTTAATTTTTAGTGTTTCTAATATTATTGGTTGTTTTTTCTTTTTTTTTTTTTCAGCCGCATCTTGTTTTAGGGTTAATTTCTCAAATCATAAAGGTAAACACTTGAATTTCACATATTATTTGCTCACCTGTTATTAAGTTATCAAAATATGGCTACATGCTAAGAATGAGGTTGTCATTGTAATGAATGTTCTGGCTTTAGAAAAAGATTGCTTACTCTTTCTCCTCTTTCTTCTCTGAACTTGGTGTGGTCATTTCAGATCCAACTGCTAGCAGATCTTAACCTGAAGAAAACACCTCAGCTTGTGGAATTAGTGGAGGACAGCCAGGTAAGGACAACTTGTCTCTGCTGCTTCTGTATTTGATCAAATATTAATGTTACATTGTACCTAATATTTGAAATAAGGATAACTAATTTATTCTGGATTGCTTTTGTCTCAGGATGTTGAGGAGCTTCTTAGTTTGCCTCCTGAAAAGATTCTACTGAAATGGATGAATTTTCATCTTCGAAGGGGAGGCTACACAAAAACTGTCAAAAATTTTTCTTCTGATCTGAAGGTATATGACCACTCCTCTAATAACATTTTATGTATAGAATGTACTGTTTTTAACTTGTTTGCTAATAAGTGATATGCCAAAAATTTCTCGTTTTTTTATTCCCCATGTTGAAGGGAACTTTTGTTTATCTTTGTAAAGCTTTACGCAGACAGGAATATGAATTGAAGACATTATGTCATAATTACCTTTTTATGAACCATGCTTTATTTTTGCTTCATTTTTTTGTACTCTCAATCTTAATTCCTACATCTCCACATCTGCCATATTTCATTTTCTTATCTGATTTATCAGTACTTGACCTCTTTGCCAATGTCCTTACAATGACACTTGTTTTGTCTCAGTATAACTTGAAATTGAATCATTATGTTATGAACTGATTGTCCTTATATTCATGCCCCCACATATATATTTACAGGATGGAGAGGCATATGCTTATCTACTTAATGTCCTTGCTCCTGAATTCTGCACTCCAGCTACCTTGGATACTAAGGATCCCTATGAAAGGGCAAAACTAGTACTTGATCATGCAGAGAGAATGGACTGCAAAAGATATCTGGATCCTAAGGATATAGTGGAGGGTTCGTCAAATCTAAATCTTGCATTTGTAGCTCAAATATTTCAGCAAAGGTATGGATTGAGCTGCAAAATCCATTGTGCAGAGACAATTAGGCATGAACATATGTATCTCTGTCTCTGTGTTAGCCTTCAGAAAGCAACATAAGCATACACATGGCAACAGTGACATTCAGATATGTGTACATAATGTTGTGTTGAATTTCAAGTATTATACCAGTTATGAGGGAATTGGAAATTCATGCTTGATTTTGATTGGCCTAGAGAAGTGAAGATCTTTTCTTGCTTTGCAGAATATATGTTGGTTTAGCAGCATTAGATATGTTGATTTCTTGGTCTTATGTCTCTGTCTCCACTTTTGTTAACTTGGTCGTACACATTGCAGGAGTGGCTTGTCTACAGATAATAAAAGGATGTCCTATGCTGAGATGGTGACAGATGATGTGAAAACATCTAGAGAAGAGAGATGCTTCCGGCTGTGGATAAATAGTCTTGGGATTGCTACTTATGTCAATAATGTCTTTGAGGATGTCAGAAATGGGTATGTCAATGTGCTCCCTTCTCTTAAACTCCACTCTACACCTACTATAGAGAGAAGTTATATTATATTTGTCTAGATTCTAAAATCAAAAGAATATTATATTTACTGACTGATTCTTTGCAGACCTTTGATTGCTGTTGTTTTGCAAAATAAAATCATTGATTTTGTGGTTGCTTATGAGTCTAATATAATTCCCTGCTACCCCCATGTTGAGAAAAAAGAAATGTCATAAATAAAAATCTGTAACTTCGTCAAGTTCACAATTTGATATCTCTTGCATTTTGCAAACAGATGGATACTGTTGGAAGTGTTAGACAAGATATCTCCAGGATCAGTTAACTGGAAACATGCAACAAAACCTCCAATTAGGATGCCATTCAGGAAAGTAGAGAACTGCAATCAGGTCGTAAAAATTGGGAAACAACTGAGATTCTCTCTAGTCAATGTTGCAGGCACTGACATTGTGCAAGGAAATAAGAAGCTCATTCTTGGTAATACATTAATCTCAAAATTAGTTAATTGAGATTTTCAACCTTCGTTTGGGGTTACTATCTATCTGATGATTATTTTACATGCTGGTAAAAATTTGTAAATCAAGTTAGTATTACTTTGTTGCTGACCTGACCTCAGTTAAGATTCTTAAGTGCATTTTTGTAATGATGAATTAGTGCTGCCAGGAAATTTTCAATTCAAATTCTGATTTTTATTTTTTACTTTCCAGCTTTCTTGTGGCAGTTGATGAGGTTTACTATGCTTCAAGTGTTAAAAAACTTAAGAACTCACTCCCAAGGAAAGGAGATCACTGATGCTGACATTCTGAAATGGGCGAACAGAAAAGTCAAGTGTATTGGCAGAACTTCTCACATAGAGAGTTTTAAGGTTTTTATTTCATAAAGTTACGCGTTTTGTGTCCCTACAAAATTGTCCAGCAGTAGTACACAAATGATGATTTATCATTGATTCAATGCGATTTTTTTGCAGGATAAGAGTTTGTCAACTGGAATCTTTTTTCTTGAGCTCCTCAGTGCTGTAGAGCCCAGGGTTGTCAACTGGAACCTTGTCACCAAGGGGGAAAGTGGTATAATTCCTCGCAAATTTAAATGTTTTGCATTTTAGGATTCTGTATGTGGATGAATACATGAATAGGTCCTTTTACAGGACATGGTCACATTGATGTTTCAGTTGTGGCATTCCTGATAAACACTCTTGCTCTTATTCTTTGATTTGTAGATGATGAGAAGAGGTTAAATGCTACCTATACAATCAGTGTTGCTCGAAAGCTTGGTTGTTCCATATTTTTGCTACCTGAGGATATTATGGAGGTAAGGCTGCTGCTTGAGGGGTTTCATTCATGTTTTTATACAACTTCATTCACAAAATATAATGGTTAGATACCAAAGGACTTAGTTGATACCTTCTCCGCTGTTTTGTCATTTTAAAATACAATCAATGATCATGACTTTGACACTGATTGTTGAAGTTGCAACGTTCAACTATGTGAATCCTGGACGCTTCAAAAAACAAGCTGTGTCTGCATTTGACACTCATTGAACACTTCACACTTATGACACTCATGTTGACACATTCCAATGCTCTGCCTATACAAAGCACCTAGGAATTAAAAATGTGTACAATTTTAATGTTTGACACTAGTTGAATGTCTACAAAAAATGATTTAACATGTTGTAGGATTATTTGAGATATAAGCACAGTCCATCCTCAGCAACAACCTACGTAAATAGCCTCTATGCACAACGGGCAAGGAATAATTGAACAGGGAAATGAACAACTTCATTTTTATTGATGTGTGCCTCATTATATAGTTTAGAGTGTGTAGAGAATGCCAGGGCCTATTGGCACTAGGCTAAGGATGAGAGTGTGTTGGCTGATGCTTTTGTACATAAATAACACGTATTAATGTTATTATTATCAATATATTTATGCACTGTCATCTTGTATCTTTGGATTTTGTCACTTTGTTGTGTTGTGCCTATGTCCATGCTGCTTAGTCTACAAGAGATGCTTCGTCAATAACAGAGTTTTCATTAACCATGATAAGGTTTTGTTTTCAATCATATGGCAGGTTAATCAAAAGATGATTCTCACTCTAGCAGCCAGTATAATGTATTGGAGCCTGCAACAGGCAACTGAGGAAGTAGATGCATTTCCTTCACCTGCTGATACTGCTGCCACTACTACACCGGATGTATCCCCGCCCCACTCAACCAGTGGTGAAGATGAATGCTCTTCCCTTGGCGGAGAATTCTCCAGCTTCGGCATTGATGATGCCACGTCGGACACCACAGTCTCCTCGCAGCTCGAGTACGAGGTGGTGGAAGAGAACTCTTCCACGCCCTGAATGTCACAAGGTGAATCGATATGGATGAACTTTTTTTTGGTTGAGCGGCAGAATATAGCAAGGCTTAAAGAGAGGCATCTCAACAGGCTTGCGAAAGTTATGTATAATCTATAGTGTAGGTGTGAATATTATTAATGAAAATGAAAATTTGTACAAAAATAGCTGGTCGTTAAGATAGAGATTCCTTCTTGCATAAATGGAAGACGTAAAAGAAGCTTTTTAACATTCACTTTTTTCTTACTGCAGTGATTGTATTATTTTACAGTTTTCTTACTTCTTTTTGTCAGCAATAACAACACTATTTTCCCTTGAGATTAATGAGGGGAGATTCTCATGGCAGCCAAGTTGGATAGGCTATGACTAATATCTTTTTGTTATATGATTTTTGGTGAAATGTTCATTCTGATATGGTCATTTTGCCGCAATTGCGCAGAAGTAATGATATTTGAACTAATATATAATGAGAAATATGCTAAACGCATAAATGCAAAATTTACTAAAGCCTTGCAATTGTGATTGTGAGACTGGATTAGAATGCACAATTTTAAGGAGAGGGTTGCATAGTTTCAAATTTTGGATTAGAATGCTTTTAACTTAAGTGACACCTGCTCTTTGAAAGTTTTGTATTATTTGCCACACTTATGATTTGACCTTTAATTTTTAAGTATTTGCATTTAATGATTTAACTGCTCTTATAATTATTAAAAAAAAAAAATTTGGACTGCAATGTTGTTGTGGTTGTAATAACCTCTGCTGTCATTCAGCAACTTGTTTTGTAACAGTTGTGTTTATCTGCAAATTTTCTAATCATAATTGCAATGTAGAACCATGGATGGCTAGATTTTATGTTTGATTAAAACACAGATAACTCCTCAAAGTAAGACTTTTCAAATTTTAACTAATAAATTCTTTAAACTTTTTAAACCAGCGTGGAGGGTAACGCATTTTTTAGGAGGCTAAAAAGACTGTTCAAAAAAATGTAGTAGTTGAGTGGAAACCTAATATTATTAATGATCTGAGTCAAGTTAAATCTTCATCCACTTGTTTTGATAAAAATAAATTAGCTCAAATTTAAGATCGTTGAGTTTGCAAAATGCAACTTCGAACATGACTATTACGTGAATTTAATCAGGCTCAAGTTCAAACTAGTGCAAGAACTTAATCCAGCTTAAATGGACTATGATATATTTAGTGATCATTTTTTAGCAAATAGTAATTGAAAAAATGACGACAAATTTTATTTTCACACTATCTCTCATCTATAATTTCTCCAGCTATTTTTATTTTGTTTCTTCAAGAAGAAGAAAATATAGTGATGGATAGAATGTATTTGATAATATTAAAGCACACAAAATTTTACTTGCTAAATTTATTAAGTATTAAATTTGTGATGTTTAAATAATTTTTTATTTTAAGTAATAAATTTAATTTTAATTAATGTTTTGAATTTTTTATTACAAAATATTATAATTTATAGACTTTTAAAATTATTCTTCATTATGATTTTAAAAATTCTATGTATTAAATTTTTTAAAAGATGTGATATATATTATATATTTAATTTAATTGCTATCTCAAAAATAGAGATAAACGTTATATATATCTATCTTGCAAAATTTCATCAAAATAAGAATGGTCATTGAATGTATCTAGCGAATTTTCACATAAGTGAATATTAAGATTTTATTTTGTGTAAATAGTTAATAAGCTAATTAGTACATGGTAAGTTAGTTAATAGTTGATTGCTAATAAATTAGTTAATTGTATAAGAAGTATTTTACAAAATTAGTTATTAAATTAGTTAAAAATGTAAAAGGACATGTTAATATAAATATATATATAATTTAACTTAATTCATATTTATTTCAAGAATGAATTATATTAAGGCAATCAATATATTATTCAAATAAAATTATAATAACCTAAAATTTAATTTAATTAATAATATTTTATAACCTTACATATTTATTTACTTATATAATGTTTATTTACTTATATTTTTTATAGAAATATAATTATTTAAAATATAATTAATTGTATCATTTAAAATTATATATTTATTTACATACATATTTTTATATATTAACATATAGGACATGCTTATAAGCTTTTATTTAAAATTATATACTTTAATTAAAAATATTAATTATGTTATAAATATGTTTCATTACAATAATGCTTAATGTATCATCATTTATTAGCACTGATGGTAAACATATATTAATTTCTTTGCACATATTTTTCACATGCCTAAAGCTTTTTCCCCCTTTAAAGAAATTAAAAATTCTAACCAATAGTACTGACTGGTTCCTATTAATTATTCTATGACAATTTTATCAATAATTTTCAAGAATTGTTGTGCAATGAGGCTAATATGAACTTAAAAACTAAATAGGAATATAATTTTATTTACTACAAAATATGAGACATTTGAGTTTTAGGAAATTATAATCTCCACGTGAGGTTCCCTAAAATTTTATTTAACCTTTTTCTAATTTTTTTATCCCCATATTTTCATTATTTCATACATCTTATTTATAGAAATTTAAGTTTGGTTCTCCAATTGTTGAGACATATTCCCCGTAATTGTTAGATGGAGTCTAATCTACCCATAAATTGATTCATATGGTCAAACTCTAAATAGATTAATTCACAAAAGATATGTAATTTAATTTTGAATGTATGTGCTTTATAAAGCTTACAAACCACCTTGTTTTCCCTTCAAATTATCATGTTAAATTCTTTTATACAATTTGGCCATTTTTGTACCTATTACAATATATATAATTATCAATAAAAAATCATGAACTAACATATTCATATAATTCATTTTTACTTTAAATCAAGTTAGAAAAAGGAAATATATTTTCACTTTTGTGAGAACTCTCATCCTTTCTTAAAGAGTTTATGCATGTCAAAAGGGGGAGAGAAAACACATTAAAGGAGCAAGCAAATGTTCATGCAAGATTAAGGGTGAGAGAAAAACGGAAGAACATATTGAGAGAAATTAGTTTTGGAATTTACTATATCTTGGGAAAGAGAAGAATTGATTAAAATAGATAAGAGATAAGTAAGAAATCCTATTTTATTATTTCAAGTGACCTTTCATATAACAATATTATTCATTCCTCTCATGAGAGAAATACGAAGAGTATCCCATAAATCTTGGTTAATAAGTATCAATTCATCCTAATATGAGAGTTACACAATTATGATTATGATTATTTAATAAATATATAAGCAATTTAATATGGAGGAAACTATTAGATTGCTACTTGAAAGATTTTGTGGATATTAAATTAGTATTGAAAGATTTTTTTTACACCAATTTAGTGTCAACGTCAAAAATTTTAACACTAATTTAATCTTTTGCAAGATTTTTTTGTTACTAAACTGATGTAAAAAATCTCTTGGTATAAATTTGAGGTGAAAATTTTGAAATTAATACTAAATTAATGTAAGAAAATCATTTAATATTAATTTGATGTTAACTAAATCTTTCAAATAGTGATTTGATAGTTTATTTTTTAATATATTCACTATCTAGTGGTTACAATAATTGATAGGACTTAACTACATAATTAATAAGATTTAATGACATACTTAATGGGATTTAATCCCATACTTAATATGATATAACATTATATAAAATAAGAATTAATCTAGGATTTTAACCCATACTTAATAAGGAAAATTATATTTTACCCATCTATGATTTTATTCATTTTTATTTAACTCACATGTGTTTTCAAATATTAGAATTTGTTCATTTGTAGTTTTTACTATTGACACTTTGCTCACCAATTTTTTTCATCTAATGAAAAACTTTATAAAAGGCAAGTTAAGTAAAATAAGATGAAATCACATGTGGATGTATCGTAATTTTTTTTATAAAAAAATTTCAAGAAGGACTTAAATATATTAATCTTGTAAAGCATAAAACAATAACATGTAATTTGTAAATTTAAATTAAGGAGAAAAGGCAAATATGTTTTTTAGTCCTAATTAAAAATATTGAATATTAATTTACATAAATATGAAAAAATTATAATTTACTTCCTAATGATTTCCTTCAAATTTATTTTACTTACTTGTTATGAAATATTTTGTTAAAAATTGGACAATAAAAAGTTTAGGTAAGTAAAGCATTAACAATAGAAAATACAAGCGGGCAAATTGTATCACTTGAAAATACAAATAAATAAAGTGAAAATTAGCAGAACCACAAATAGATAAAATATAATTTTTCCTACTTAACAAAATTTAATTGCATATTTAATAAAATTTAATTCCATAGTTAATAGCAATATTTTATGTAATCCGGAAGCCCATTAATTCTAACATCCTTATGAGTGATGTGATTTTAAATATTGAAGTATAATCACTAAAACATTAACTAATGTAATAGATTAAGGATGTAAACTATTGAAAAAACTCATGTATTAATAAATAAAATCATAAGAATAAAAGAGTGAAATAATTGTGATTTAATTGAGATCACATGATAAGAGTACAAAGTTATCATTATCGTCTATTCACTTATATACTATAACAAAAAAGACAAATGAATTATTTAAAATATTTAACTTAAGTGATATTTGATATTCCTTAAAAGTTTTATACTTTCTTTTGTATCTAAGGTTCCATATTTAATTATTAGGTGTATACGTCTAGTAATTTGACTACTCTTATTGCTACCAACAAGAAAAAGATGGATGAATTAAATATTTCACTTCACAATTATACCTCAAACTTATAAAAATTAATAAATGAATCATAATGGGTTATCATGCCTGTATGTATATAGAAAATGACCTTAAGAAATCAATTAATAAAAATAGAATGATGAAACACATTATATTTCTTTACATTATACCTCATGGTAAACTTATTCCTAAAAAAATAAAGAATAATAAGATATTTTCAAATATACAACAATTTGATTCATACGTAATGCATGTAGCTTTCACTGATGTAGTCCTTACCATGAAGGTGCAAAACATTAGATGGTAGTCTTATTAGAATTCATCCTCTTCCAATAGCTTTTTAATAATAATGTCATAGGTTTACTTGATGTTGATTGTGCCATATATATAAAGAAGGAAATCATATAAGCGTATAGTTACTTGAAAATCCTTTTACTCAATTTTGCTAAAAACATTCCTTGAAAACCACAACTTTGTTAGTGTTTATAGCAAATTAAGATCATATTAGAAATAGAAAGTTTTCATAAGAAATTGGAATGATTTGAACAAAAGAAAAAAAAAACAGAGATGGGAAGTGGATAATTTACGTAAACACTGTATTTGGGGAAAGAGTTGAAGTAAGGGAGGAAATCCTGGAAACTACTACATCTTTGTAAAAATTAATGTAAGTGGGAAGTTATAAATTAACTATTATTAAGCAAAGATGGATAAGTTATTATTGAGCGCTTTGTTTGTAATCAAGTAATCTTTTCTTATGATTAGTTTTTTGAAAGAATGAATTGTGGAGTTCAAATCTCCTTAATATATAATGAAATAATGGATCACACATTAACAATAATGCACTTTCAATTTTTTAAAGGATTTTTTTAACACTTTTCTTTATGTCTTTATTTTAAATTTTACTTATTTTGAGATACAACTTTCTTTTCAAATGCATTTTTTTATTTTTTGATACCTAATTGACAATTTCTACTTTCTTGATTTGGAATACATTAGTTTGATTCATTTCATTTTTTTTTCATCGTTTAATTTATAAATTATAAATCACTTAACTTAATTTATTTTTTTCCAATTTTTTAGGCTTGCAAATTACTTAAATATATCTATAAAAGTGCATTTCTCAAAATCTTAAAACCATAATGTCCACTAATAAAAAAAATGAAAGAAAGTAGATTTATTTTTTAATAATTTCCTCTTTAAATATATACCATTGAAATCAATGCTCTAAACTATACATCTTATTAGGTACCCATGTTATATTGCTAATTTCAAGAAATAATTTTATTGAAATAAAATAATAGAAAGATTACAAGAAAGAAAAAGATAAATTAGGTAGAATTATTTTTTAATAATATTCTCTTTTAAATTATATCATACAAATCAACACTATAAGTCATAATGAGATATCCATTTCATTTTAACTAATTTTTAAGGAAATAATTTTTTGGAATAAAATAATGGAGAGATTACAGAAAAAAAGAGAGATAAATTAGGTAAAAAAATATAATAATGGAAAGAAAGAGATGAGTTAATTAATTTTTTAATAATATCTTCTTTAAATATTGATCATACAAATCAGTGCCCTAAGTCACACTCCTTATTAAATACCCATGTCATTTTTGCTTTAGGAAAATAATTTTTGGATTAAAATAATAGAAAGATTATAGGAAAGAGAGGGATAAATAGATAAAAAAAAATACATAATAAAGATTGAAGAGTAAAGTTAATAATATATTATCAAATTTAAAATATGATGATGTATTATTTTCATTGAATTATGTAGATGGTTAAGTGAAGTACGAACAAACAAAAATTGGATAATACATTATCTAGTAATATAAAAATTAGTTTGGTTTTTTTTATTATAACTTCTTCAATCAAATATTAATTGATGAATAAATTTTAAAAATTTTAAAAATATTTGAGACTTTGCATTTATATATTAAATATTTTTATGTTTAAAATAATATACGTAAGCTTTAGCTATAAATATAAGTACATATATTTTCTCAATGCTTCGTTAACTTTAATGGCTTGAGATTGACTAACATCAATATATATTGATTATTAAATTGCTTGACTAAATATTGGAACATGTGGATTTATTCATGATACCACCAAATATTAAAAAAATTAATCAACTATTAAAATAAACAACGTATAACTACATTAGGACCAATGAAAGATAGAAAAAAATAAAAAAAAATTTTAGAATTAATTTTTGGTTGAAGTAAGATAGATAAAAAGCATAATATAATATAATTTAAAGGTTTCTAAATCATCTCGGCAATCAAAATATAGTACATTCCCTTCTCGTTCAAGAAGGTTTTACTCTCATAAACAAGGCATATAACAATTAAAATATTTAGAATATCTAATACACACACATTAACCAAATTAGCTTAGTCTAATTCTTCTTTTATATTGTCAGCTTAGAATAGTGGTTTACTTTTCTCCATATTTTCTATTTATAGCTGCTTGATATACTACGTTCATAACCACTCTAACATATTTTGCACCACCTACAATTATTTATATAACTCTGTTTGCTCATTTACTATCATGACTACCACAACAACTATAATTATCATTTAAATTTTTTTCTATTGTGTATATTTATTTGTCTTAAATCATAATCTCTTTAAATTAAAAAAAACTTCTAGGTATATGTGGGAATGCATGTGGAGAGACTTGTTAATATATAAATCTCATCTAAACTTTCTTTATAATTTATGATAAAATAAACTATCTTTATAATTTATGATCAAAGTGCTTGTAGATGAGGATATTTAAAAGATGGATCAGGTCAATCCAAATCAAATTCTATACGATCTTAATTCGTTTAGACTCAAATATTTAAGAAGTATATTTTAAGTGATCTCAGAATTATGTCTTTAGGTAAGCAAATAAGACACTTACCTTAGGTCTTCAATTTTTCCTAAGCCCCACTTATAATTTTTTTTTATATTGTATAGTCATTGGTCAATTAGTTGTACTTTAAATCTAACAATAATTATTCTCTTTGAAATTATTTATATAGTTATTACTATTAACTATACAATCTACAATTAATTGAAACATAATTAGGAAATAATTACTATTTTATTCCCTAATTAGTTTCAAATTTTTATATGATTATATAAAATAAATGACTAATAACTATAAAAAAATTAGTTATATGTTAGTAATCTAATAGTAATTACTCTTTTTAAAATTATTTTCATTAGTTACAGATTTGAATGTATTATTAAGAAATTATATGTTAGTAATTTAATGGTAATATTGTGTTTGCACATTATTATTAATTAACAATTTTTAATATTATAATATATAACATTCATTTATTTTAACTATATATACTATAAATTTTCAATATTTTTCCTTCAAATTTTCCTAACTCTCATATTTTATTCTCTCTTCTCACTCTTATCTTTATACTCTTTTAAAGTGACTTTTCAAAATAAATTGATATCAAATTGTTGCAATAGATAGTATAATATACAAAACATGCAATTCTTTTTGTTTTCAAATTTTTAAGTTATATCATTTCATCGTTTTTTCAATTTACTTTACACATCTATTTTATTTATATTTTTATTATTGTTATTATTTTATTTTATTTTTATACTTTGTTGTAATAGAAGATGTCAAATAAAAATTATTAATCTGGTTTTGAAAAATTAAAGAAAAAGAGAAAAGTTGAAAAGTTAATCCAATCTTAATGTAGTAATCTTGATAAATTTGTTATTATTTATAAAAGGGATATAATAACTAGTTCAATTGATAATTTATATTATAATAGATCCCTTTAATAATTTTGCCTAAAGCTTCGAAATATCTAGACACAACCTTGAGTGATCCAATCCATTTTTGAAGCTTGCAAGATTGCTTTGCGAGTTGGCCTACCTTGTTTTTAATTTTTAATTTTTATATTTTACATTTTATTATTTGTTATTTTTTATATTTTATATTTTTATATTTGTTCTTATGCTTATTAATTTTATTTTTTGTTTTTTATTTTGGTTATGTTTAATTATTTTGAGTAATTGAGTTTAAATTTTTTGACAATTGAATTATATTTTATATTGAGTTGTAATGTAAAAATAATTAATATATTACCTTATTCTTTTAACAAATAATATTTAAATCATTAATATAATTTTTTTTCCAAAAAGTAATCAAAATCCTTTTAAACTCACAAACAAGTTCAATCTGTTTAGATCTACGGTTCATTGAATTAAACTCATTAATTTTTTTTTTATAATTATAATTTTTTCTAATTCAGTTTATACAAAATTTACAAATCGACTCCTTTAATCCATGAATCCCAATCTCGTTAAGCACCCTACTTTATAGACTCGAATCTATCCCCGTACTTCTCATTGATGCCTTTCTTGGATTTTGCCGCAAGGGATCGCTTGGCCCTCATATCTAAGAATATGACATTGCTTGAAAGCAGCATTTTGTTGGAACCTTGAAGACTAAAATGTGGTGAGAAAGAAGAGTAAAGCTAAATGTAAATCAATCGCTCAAACCGCATTCTCCCATTTTTTTCACGATTTGCAGCACCGGTTTGGTTCAATTATGTTTTATTTGATATAAGGATAAAAGTAATTATTTGTAATAATTAATTATATACAATTTATTTTATATTTGATTCTATATTATTTAATAATTGATTATATATAATTTATTTTTATTTGGGTGTTGTATAAAAGAATTAATTTTTAGTGTTAAATTATTAAAAATATAATAATAAAATATACAAGATTATATTAAAATTATTTTTTTAATATTTTTGATATTATTATTTGTAAAAGAAAAATATACATAATATATATTATTTAAAATATGTTTACTCTTATTTAATATATATTCTCATTTACTTCACTTTAATTTTTTAAATTAAAATAGAACTTGTATTTATTTGAATATTCACTAACTTAAAAAATCACAAATAATTAAATTATTAAATTTTGAAAGTCATTTATAAATTTAATATAAAAAATGAAATCAATATGACTGCAAAATTTAAAATTTCTCTATTTATAATCACGATTAAAAAACAAGTTATTCTAAGTGGTTTATTTCTTAATTATAATTATTGTCTATAATTAATTATTGCAAACTTTGAAAAAATGCAACTAAACATCTTTAAAAAAAAAATAATAAATTATTTGATTTAAAATTACTAGTCATGATTTCTAATCGTTATATCAAATAAGCCATGTAGGAAGTGTGAGGATATTATATGCATCGTTTATTTACTGGAATTTTGTTATATATACACTTGTTTGGAGACACTTCAAAGTAAATTTTAATTAATTCATAGTGTGGATAATAAGATAAATCACAATATCCTTAATAACAAGTGAGGCTTGAGATAAATTATTCGACCCATTTTTAATAGTAGATGCAACCTATTTTGCTGCTGCATGAACCACCGATTACAAAATTTAGGATACCAGCTTTGTTTTTTCCTTCTTCAAAATAAATTTTAATTAATTCATAATATGGGCAATATGATATATCAAAAAATCCTTAATAGCAGGTGAGGCTTTAGAGAAACCACCCGAACTATTTCTAATAGTAGCTGCAGCCCATTTTATTGCTGCATAAGTAGAGGTGTGGTCGCCCAGCCCGAAAAAATAGAATATTTGGACTCTTTTTTTTTACCCAATACGCCCGATGAGACTTTTTTTTATGGTTCCATTAATAATTGGGCCGGGCTCGGGTCAAGGCAAAAAAGCCCGATAGGCCCGGCCCGATTATAATAATTTATTTTTAATAATATAATTATATATTAAAAAATATAATTATATCTAATTATTTTTAATATAAAAAATATTAATTTAATATTTTAAATATTTTATATATTTAAATATCATATTATCTTTTTAAAAATATATATTTTTTATTTTAAAATTTTATTTTTTATTAAAAAATAAAAAAAATTATGTTTCAGGCTTTCGGGCCTTTTAATTGAAAATTCAGGTCGGCCCGGGGCGGGCCAAATTTTTTTAAAACATAAATGGGTCGGGCCGAATTCAGGCTTTCAATTTTTATGATTTAGTCCGGATGGCTCGGCTCAAAACCCGCCCAACCCAGCCCATATACACCTTTATGCATAAGCCACCCCATTACAAAATTTAGGACACCAAAAAAATCAAAAATATTATTCACTAGACTTTTAATAATGGGAAAAAATCAGGTTAGTATTATTTATTGCAGCGAGATACCCTAAGCTCCTTTTCTGTCATTTAAATGCATTAACAAATAGTAATTTATCAAAAAACTTAAAAGATAAAATGATACACTCATAGCGCATCTTGGAAAAAATAAAGTACCAAAATGAAAATCTCTATTGTCGTATATTAAAATTAAAGAATTTTTAATTTTATAAAAATAAAAAAATAGAAGATTAAAAATTTATAAAAATTAAAATTAGAAAATTTTTAATTTTATAAAATTAAATTAATATAAAATTTTAATTATAAATAAAATTAATAAAAATAAAAATAAATAAGAACTTGAAGGTACAGAACTTTACATAAAATTATAGGATAGTCTTTTTCTTTTACCCTTTTATTTTTTTAAAAAATAATTATTCTAAATGAATTATTATTTAGATACCAAATAGAAATATATTATTATTTGATAGTTTGATTGTTAATGAGACATAATTTATCCATTTATTTTAGATTTTTAATTAATTTTGCTGTTTGGATATAAAATAATAATATGTTATCATCTGCAGGCTAAATAGTAATATATTATTATTTAGCAATTTGTTATTAATGAAACTTAATTTATTTATTTAAAATTTTTTATTGATGTTATTATTTGAAGATGGAATAGTACCATTTTCTTCTTTAACAGTTTAATTACTAATGAGACTTAATTTATCCATTTATTTTAAGTTTTTAGTCGATGTTACTGTTTTGAAATGAAACATTAACATATTACTATTTAGAGATTAAATAGTAATATATTGTTATTTGATAACTTAGTTGTTAATGGGATTTAATTTATCCATTTATTTGAGATTTTTAGTTAATATTATTACTTGGAGATGAAAAAATAACATATTACTGTTTGAAAATTAAATAGTAATATGATGTTATTTGATAGTTTGATTATTAATAAGATTTAAATTATTTATTTATTTAAAATTTTTAATCAATGTTATTGTCTCTAGAAACTAAACAATAACATCATCTTCTTTAGCAATTTAATTGTTAATGAGACTTTATTGATCTATTTATTTGAGATTTTTAGTTAATATTATTATTTGAAAATAAAATAGTAACATGTTACTTTCTAAAGACTAAATAGTAATATGTTGTTATTTAACAATTTGATTATCAATGAGATTTGATTTATGTATTTATTTTGAATTTTTAGTTAATGTTACTATTTATTACTATTTAGAGATTAAATATAACATCATCTTCTTTAACAGTTTAGTTGTTAATAAGATTTGATTTATTCATTTATTTTAAATTTTTAGTCGATGTTATTATTTTAAAATTAAATAGTAACATGTTATCATCTGATGGTTGATTATTAATGAGACTTAACTTATTTATTTATTTAATATTTTTAGTTGATGTTACTATTAATAAGAAGTTTAGTTGACTAAATAGTAATATGTCATTATTTAATAATTTAATTATTAATAAGACTTGAATTATTCATTTATTTAGAATTTTTAGTCAATGTTACTATCTAAAAATTAAACAGTAACATCCTTTTTTTAGCAATTTAATTATTAATGAAATTTGATTTATCTATTTATTTTAGGTTTTTAGTCAAAGTTACTCTTTGAAGATGAAATAATATTATGTTATTATCTGAAAATTAAATAGGAGACTAAACAGTAATATGTCGTTATTTAGCAATTTAATTATCAATGAGACTTAATTTATTTATTTATTTTAAATTTTTGGTTGATGCTATTATTTGAAAATGAAATAATAACATTCCTCTTCTTTGATTGATTGTTAATAAAATTTGACTTATTCATTTATTTTAAATTTTAGTCGATGTTACTATTTTAAAATCAAATAGTAATATGTTATTGTCTATAGACTAAATAATAACATGCTCTTCTTTAGCAATTTGATTGTAAATGAGACTTCATTTACCCATTTATTTTAAGTTTTTAGTTAACAATAGTAACATCATTTTCTTTAATAGTTTGATTATTAATAAAACTCAATTTATTCATTTATTTTAATTTTTTTTGTCAATATTACTGTTTAAAAATAAAATAATAACATGTTATTTTTTGATAATTTTTTTGTTAAAGAATTGTTATGACACTACTGTACACTAAAAGACTAAGGGGAAAAATTTAATGTGGGATTCGAATAAATTTAAATTGAGAAAAATAAAGTTAAGGTTGGCAAAATGTTGAGAAAATGAAGAAAATTTAAAAAAGTCATCGAGAAAGGCCTTTTTTCACTTATTAGAGTAGGTAAAATGCTTTCACTGATTAGAGTAGGTAAAATTCTTTAGCATTTTATAAGTATGTAGATCTTGAAAAGTTACATGAAATTGACATCTAATTTGCCCTAATCGAATAATCGAGTATAAAGTTAAGGTCGTTTAAAGTTTTGAACTCAATTTAAATGTTTCACGTTAGATGGACCCCACTAAAATGAATTTTTTTTATTTTCTATTGAAAAATCATAAAAAGATGAATAAAAATAAGTGGTCATTTATAAAAATTAATTAGCTAATCATGAAATTATACCTTTTCGAAATTTCTGATTCATGATTATATTTTCAGGGTCAAAAAAGGATATTTTGAAAATATAATAATAATAATTCATAAAAATTAACACTTATTTGAAATAAAGATTGGCGTTAGCACCTCTTTAAAAGGAAGTTTAGGACGTGACATTATACTATAATTTTCTGTTTAATGAACTATAAGACAGATAAACCCTTTCACTTCAAAATTACTTTTACTAATACTATTTCTCACTAAACATGGAATCCAAAGTTCTATACGACCCAACAAAAAATGCATCAACTATTTCTCAATTAACGATGGATTTGGCCTTGGAATAAAGAATGGATATTATTATACTATAAATTATACACAATTTACATTTATCATCAAAATTCTATTTACAATTGAAACTGAAAATCTTTCTCGGTGGTTCTTCCATTCACATCCAAGTATTACTATAGTAGGTGTCTAATTTCTACTTAATAAAAAAATCAAATATAATTTCTAAAGCCTTCAAAATTAAAATATATAGTAGAAAAAATGTATTAACTTCCTTGAAGTATTAAAAACTTATACAAACCTTCATTCTATTTTTAAAACCTGCACCAACCTTCCTTAGATAATCAATTTCAACTATATTTTCTCCCAATTTAAAATTTTGTATCCATCAATCACTTAGTTTTTCATTAATGTGCGGTCAAATGACATTTTTGACAAAAAATATCAATTTTATCCATAATTGCATTTTATAGATATATAATTTGGTTTAGAATTATTTTGGATGTGCCTATTACTTGTAATCTATATTTTGTAATTCACTTAATCAAAATTGAATATACTATATTTTTAATATTAAAATTATTTTCCAATTATTACGAAAATATTATTTTTATTATTCACAGATAGATATAATATATTTCAATATGAGTATTATTTTTCCATTAATATGATGATTAATTTTCCATTATCACGAAAAATATCATTCTTCTATTAATGAAAAATAAAATATAATATATTTTAAAATGAGAATTATTTTTCTATTATCACAAGATAGTTATTCTTTAATTAACGAACAACAAAATATAATATATTCAATTTTTTGCGTATACTAAAAAAATAAAAATTTATACCCACATGAGAAGTAAAAAATTGAAAAAAATAATTTTAATATAAAAATCACTTTTCTATTAATTAAAAACAAGAATCACATTATGTGGAGCTAACATATTTTTATTTATGGACATATTTGTTGTTAAAAATAATATTATTTTTAAAACAGAAATTTAAAAAAACTTTTAACATTTAAAAAGAATATTCTTAATGGAGAGGTGTTAAATGAGGGAATATGTAGTTTTTGAAAATAATAAAAACATTTGTATAGATTTCGACACTACAGATGAGATCAAAGTATTTTTCACAACTCTTTGCAATCGTTATTGGGCTCAACGTATAAAAAACCCACGTCTAGAAGAACTAGGATCAACTAGGATCATCTTCATTTTTCCAAAAAATGGATGCAGTGAATTTTGAAAAAAAAAAGATAAATATAATTTGTTATTTAAAATTATATATTTTAATATTAAAAATAATGATTTTGAAAGTAAAAAAGCATATATCATTAAAGTAAAATTGGCATTCATTTTGTACATGACAAAACCTTATTTTAATTATTTATTTATTACTTCACCTATTCAAATTAAATCTAACTCAACAATTATTGAGTAAAATACTGTGCATAACAATTAAGAGTAATCAGTATTATTGCTGTGATTAAGAATGTAAACATATTTTCAATTACCCCTAATATTTATATATCCTTTATATATATTTTTATTGTAATAAGTATTTCCATTTGACTGATAAAAGATTATTTTTTTTAAAATACTGTAAGGTGTCAAAGGCCAAAAAATGGGAATCAAACTTAAGCCATTTTATTTAAAGCGTACGAACTTCTTTTATTCAAATGAGTGTCCGTTGGTTTAATCTTCTATTCTTCTATATATTCTAAAACAGAAGGAAACGTGAGCTTACTTTCCCCAAGGGTGGCAATTTCTGTGATAATTTTTGATGCGGTATGATAATTAAATATAAATTTAATACGTTTATTTAAATTTGGGTTTACACGTTAATGCGTTTAGGAAATTTTATTAAATTTTTAATAATTTTATTTAAAAAATAAATAATATTTTAATTATAAATAAATGTATATAATAAAAGTATAAAATTATTAATTTAATAAAATAATAATAAAAAATTAAAATAATATTTTATTAATAATTAAAAATATTTTTATAAAAAATAATAAATAATTAAATTTAATAAATAATTTTATAATATATATTTTATTATTTAAAATTATTAAATAAGTTAAATAATTCATTAGTCGACCTGAATAATACCACGATCGGTAAATGGGTCGACTCGAATTACAAACCATTCCTAAACCCAGCCTTCGTTTTCCGTTTCAGTTACTGTCGGGCGTCTGTCACTTCAACTTCTCTCTTCTTTCTCGTCCCCTCGCAGGGAGATAGAGAGCGAACAAAAACATAACTTCTTTTCCCGTCGCACACGAACCCATATCCAAATCCTTACTTCAGAATCTGTCAGTCTTTATTCAGGAACTGTGGTTCTATCGCTGATTGTAGTTTGATACTTAACAAAATTCAGTGAGTTCTTGCTTTTGCTTTTTTTTTTTCCTGTTTCAATTTAATCGTTTTAGGTTAGGGTTTGATAAATTGGGGTTCTATGGTTTTGTTGGGCGCTTAATTGTTTCCTTCTCTCACTCTATTTTGTGTTTTTGTTTTGGTCAGTGTTGATTTTGATTACTTTCCAGTTTCCATTTCCATTGTTTTGGTTGATTGCTGATCATTGATCGTATTACATGTGGAAAATGAGTTATAATAGTTTACCTGTCCGAACAGGCATTTAAACCTGCGCTGTTAAGCCTGATGGGGGCGGGAATTTCTTGTTTATATATTTAGTTTTCTTGGCTAATGGATACCATTAAATATGAAATTTGAATGTCACTTACCCTCATAAGTCATAAATATTGAGAGAGCCGAGGATGACAGGAATTCCATGGTAATATATATTAGAAAGGAAAAATATACAGCCATGGAAGTATTTATAGGGTTATATTTTTCCTTTGTGATTTTTTCTTGGGATTTAGACTTACTTCAAGCGTTTGTTTAGGTTTGGAGAAAGATTTTGAGGTGAAAAGGGATATGGCATCTTCTGATGATGAGGCTGAGGCTGTGGTTGTGTCAAATTACCATTTTGAAATAGATAAAGACGAACCTGTTTCTTTTTCTGTATTGCCAATTCAATGGAGTGAATTTGAGAGTATTGGAAGAAAGAAAGAGCAAGTATTTCTCCGAGGTTTTGCTGATAATGGCCTCAAGAATATCTATATGGAAGTCCTAGCATGGAAATTTGATCTATCCACTATAAAACCAGAGATATCAGTGCTATCAAAAGATAAAAAATGGATCAAACTTCAGAAACCAAGGAATTGTTTTGAGGAAACCGTAAGGACAATCTTGATCACTATTTATTTTCTCCATTATGTGAGGAAAAATTCTGAAACATCAGCTAAGTCTTTGTGGGATCACTTGTCCAAGGTTTTTAGGTATCTTCCTGACTTCTAAACTTCCTTCTCAATTTTTCTTCTTTTAGTATTTCTACATTGTGCATTTTATGACAAATTTTGAAATACATCTGCAGCTCATATGAGGTTAGGCCTTCAGAAAATGATTTGTTGAATCACATGGATTTAATACGTGAAGCTGCTAAAAGGGATGCTATCTTAGCAAAATGCAAGGTTTGTAATTTTTTTAAGGACCTTATTGTAGTAAAATCTGGAAATGAAAGTAGCATGTGATATTTTACTTCTCACTCTTTTGAAATCAAATTAGTTTTCTTTGCAGATTCATTATATTATTTGCCAAAATTAAAAAATTTACTCGGTAAAAATACTTTCTTTTTTAGATGTTTCTGTTTTGTGCCTTTCAATCCTCTAAGATTCATCTCTTTTTCTTTGGATTTTTTACTAGGGTTTATTTATCCTGTTATTAATTTACTTGCTTTATTGCTATAAATGGTTATGACTATAACTGAACCTAATTTAATCTTTTGCATCTATCTTATATGCCTTTTCTTCTGTAAATGTATTCTTTGCTGCAATTACAATTACATGACCTGAAGTCCTGAACAGTTATTGCACTTGATTCTTGAGGGGAAGTTGGGGAATAAGAAGCCGTCTGAAGAGGTCTGTTATCTTTTTACTTTATTTTTATTATTAGGTCATTTTTCTCTGGGTCAAATGATTTGTCCTTTAGTTTCAGTTATTCACTTCAAATGTATTTTCTTTTTAAAATGTTATGTTCATTTATCCAGGAAGTTAAAAATTTAGCAAGGCCTGCGTTTATAGTTGATGATGCTGATGATGATGCGATAGACGAAGCTCATGCAGAGTCAGATGATGATGATGTTGAGTGTTTTGATTCTGTCTGTGCATTTTGTGACAATGGTGGCAATCTTTTGTGGTATGAATTTGTTCTGTATTAGTAATTTGATCTCAGTGCACTATTTCTCTACTCTCTACTTTTATAAAATTATGTACATCCTATGGTATGCATGATTGTACACAATATATTAGAAAAACCTTTTGTGACTAACAGTAACGTCCTTATGTTATAATATAATTAAAATTTTTTAATCAAGAAAATATAATTTATTTACTTTTTCATAATAATAAATTACTAATGGTAAATGCAGTTGTGATGGAGAGTGCATGAGGTCATTTCATCCTACTAGGGAGGATGGTGCAGAGTCTCTATGTGATTCTCTGGGTCTTTCTGAGAAGCAAGTTGATGTATGTTAATGTTATCCTATTTATGTGTATATTTTTATTTTATTTTTATAGTTTCTTATTCTTTGTATATACAATTTTGTGTACAAATTTGTATCCTGTGATTAACTTTGCAGGAGATCCAGAATTTCTATTGTAAGAACTGTGAATATAAACAGCATCAATGCTTTGCATGTGGCAAGCTAGGCTCCTCCGGTAAATCTTCAGGTTCTGAGGTATGACTAAGCCAAAGAAAATGAAATGTTGTCTAATTCTGTGTTTAATTTAATGTTATTATTTGCCTTAGCTGTATATGAAGTGCCTCTCAATACTTGATGTTGTCTAATGTATAAATATGTTTTTATGATCCATATTTATTTTTTTATAAATAAAAAACCTTCAAACACGTTCTTTCTTCCTTCTTGATGAAAAGAAAGGCAAAGTTTGTGGCACCTTGGGGTTTGTACTATTGACCCTTCTGGGACCTTAATTATTAGGTTGGATTTTTATATTGATAAACATCTTAATTAACATAATTAGATGTTCCTCTTCCCTCTCTTCACAAAGAAGGGCAAAGTTTGTGGCACCTTGGGGTTTGTATACTTGTTCACTTACCTTAAACAATTGAACTTAACTCCGGGATCTTAATTACTAGGTTGGATTTTTGTATTCTTAATTAACATAATTAAATGAAAATACATTATAGCCTATCTTTGAATATGTAAAATTCTAGTGGTTTTTGCTTTTGACATGCATTGCTTTGTTGTTGAGCCTGCTTGTTTGATTTTGAAATGCATTTGGTTTTCCATTCTTGTGTCGCTATGACTTTGCTGCATTTTATTGCTCCCTTTTTGGCTTTCGATGTGATATTTATGAGGAAGCTTTCATTTCAAGGCTAAGCTATGCTTTGGTTTTGTTATGTAGGCTTCTCTCTTGGAATTTAATCATTCACATAGGGAAAGACGCATGCGGATTTTGTTTTCAAAAAGACTTGCATAATCCCCTCCTGATTTTTACAAAACATCCCCTTCAAACCCTTTATTGTTGTCTTTTTCCCTATGAAACATTAACCACAAATATATCATGCTACATGGCTTCTTCAATGTTGACCGTTGAAAGTTGATGTAGCAGTTAACAATAAGGGGGGAGAGAGGGAGGGAGGGAAATTCTAGTGTTGCAAATAGGGATAGTATCTGACTGTGCAGTTTGACTCTTTTGAGTTAGGCTAACTTGAACAACTTGGAAACATGTTTAAGAGGGTATGAACCCTAAACAGATACATTGGGGTGAGAGGAGGGAGGGAAAAATAAATGTTGCAAGCTTGCAAATAAGGACGATTGTTTGGTACATTGTTTGACTCCTTTGAATTGGATTGACTTGATCCTTGCAAGAGAATGTGTTAGCCTTTTTAAGTCAAATGGTGTGAACCCTAAACAAATAGATTGGGGAAAGGGAGAGGAGGGAGAAATAATGTTGCAAATAAGGATGGTTTTCGACTGCTTGGTGCATTGCTTGACTTATTTGAATTACGCTGAGTTCAACATTTCAAGAGAATGTGGACCATGTTTAAGTACAAAAGGTGTGAACCCTATGCAAATAGATTATCATTATTATTATTATTATTTTTGGCACAATTCATTGGAATAAGCGATATTTTCAATTTTACAACTATGAGAATTTAAGTTTGGAATCTCAAAATTTGGTTGTGATCAATGGCTTACCAAAGATATTTTATATATCACTTTTTTTTATATATTTTAATATATAAAATTTCATATGCTGTTATCATAAATAATAATAATAATAATAATAATAAAAATGGAGAATTGCTATAATTGATAAGATGAACAATAAAAGAAACTAAATAGCTAAATACTAATTTCCTTGACAAATGAATAATATGTAATAGTATGTAACATACTTTTTGTGTATCATTGAAATGGATAGTTTCATATTTAAAATTAAGCAATTTTTTATGTGATGTATTTTCAGACAAAATTTCAGTAGATTCTTTGAAAATATTAAATTTTGAAAAGAAAGAATTTGTTTATTAAATATCTAATATGGTCATTCTTGAAGTTTTTATTCAAAGTTCAATTGTTTTATGATATTTCTAAAGGTATTTTTGCCGTTTAAAGTTGATAAGTAGCAATTCATATCTATTAAAATATCTTAAATAATTTGAAATTAAATAAGGGACACTAGAGATAATAGATAAAATTTAGTGGGGCCATTCACTTATTTTTACCATAAATATAATTAAAATTTAATAATTTATTTAAATGCCTTAAGGTATTGTAGAAGGGAGGGGGTGTATCCCACTGATTACAATTAGGGAAAATAATACACAAATCTATTTGCTTTCAAATTTGCTTAACAGTAGCATCTCATCATGCTTGATTTTTATGCCAAGTTTCATTTTAATTTGTGCTTGTTTGCCTGTCAAATTGGTTCACAAGGCCAACTTGTGATGCCAAGGTTGTGATTTTGTTTTAAAGCTTACCATTCACTTGTTAAGTCAAATCCCTTGCAAACCCCTACTGTGGCCTATAATATTAGTGTGTTATTTAGCTTTCCTGCTTCAATACTTACATTCCTTGAACTGAGAGTTTCTTGAAATTCCCCCCCTTCAGGTCTTCCGCTGTGTTTCTGCAACCTGTGGCCGCTTTTATCATCCACATTGTGTTGTTAATTTACTTCTTTTGCAAGATGATCCTAATGCAAAGGAACTTGAGAAAAATATTGCTGATGGACAATCTTTTACTTGTCCCATTCATTATTGCTGCGTCTGTAAGGAGACAGAAAATAAGAAGGAACATGATATGCAATTTGCTGTTTGCAGGCGTTGTCCTAAATCTTATCATCGCAAGTGTTTGCCAAGGTTATTTTCACTCTTTCTTTTGTTTCTTGTTTGCATTTTGTGGTTCTAAATTGACTGTCTCTGGAGTGCTGATGCTCAAGTTGCTTTTATCAGGGAAATTGCCTTCGAAGACATGGAGGATGAAGGTATTGTAACAAGGGCCTGGGAAGATCTTTTACCATACAAACGTGTTCTTATTTATTGCTTGTAAGTGTTATAAGATACTTTTTTGTTCTTCACTCTGTTTGTTGAACCTCCCCTATAGATTTCATATTTGCTTTTTTTTTTTTTTATTGTTTCTTGGACCAGAAATCATGAGATTGATGATGACCTTGGAACTCCTGTGAGAGATCATATCAAATTTCCCAAAAGTATATCTACTGTTAGAGAAACTAGTACCACCAAAGAGGAAAGGTCAAAGCCTGGAATGAAAAAGAAAATTACATCAGACAAGAAAAATGTTGACTTGGATGATTCTTTCAGCACAAAAGCTACTCCTAAGATATCTAAATCAGCAGACAAATCAGCTTTCGGGAAACTTGGTACTAAAAAAGGGTCTGAAAAGTCGATTTCTGGATCAATTATCACAAGGAAACCCAAAGTAAAAGAAGCAACAAGGTGTCTGAATGAAAATAAGAAGTCAATCTCAAAGGAAATTGACAAAGCTGAAGATGTGGGAGCCCAATCATCATTAGGTAATAAACTATATGCTCTCATGTCTAAAGGTCCAGAGCCAATTAAGCCTGGGAAGCAGGCTGATGCAGCTAATAAGTCTCTGTCTGTTAAGCCTAAGAAAATTAAGCTAAGTGATTCATTGCCTTCATTGGATTCTGATTCAGAAAGGAGGTAATTCTGTTATTTTTCACTCCTGAATTGCTTAACTTTCATTGTCTTGTTTCTGTTTTTTTTTTGTTTTGTCTTCTCTAATGCTTGGCCTGTGAAATTTTCTTGGATGCTTGGTTGATACTTGGAAACTTTGCATATGATTCTGTACTATTATAATGATACTGCTCTGATGTTTGCCTCCCATGTAGAATTGCGGATTTGTTTAAAGAATCTATGTCATCGATTACTTTAGAAAGTGTCCTAGAAAAGCACAAGGTTGCTTCTACTCATGCTCAAAATGTGCGAAATGTTGTGGAGAAGACCATAACAGTTGGAAAGCTGGAAGCCTCAGTCCGTGTATGTCAATTTTTCATATGTTACTTTCTGTATTTATATTTATGTGGGTGGGGCCATTCTCACTTACACCCATTATTGCACCATCGCGTAACTTTTTATAGGATGAAATTTCTAATAATCCAACCACTTGATTACAAGTAATAATCGTAATATTGATCTTGCATATACCAAATTTTCGAAAAGTCAAACAAGTATATAATCAAGTGGTTAGCTTTTCTTATATTTGAAAAGTATATTTTACCTCAATTTTAAAGTCTATTGATGGAGTACCAAATAATAGCACATCACGGTGGAATCACAAGTATTATCTATGTATTCATAGTTTATATCCAATTGTCGATTTTATGTGAAATTCATCTTGTAAACAGTTAAGCAATGGTGTAAGAGTAGGTTTACGTTGCTGTCAATTGATACCTGCCAGACACACAAACACACACACCCCTTGTCTCAGTTAGTGGAAAACCTTTCTGAGGTTGTGTCATGTCATGTGTGCACAGGCTGTTCGAACAGCTTTAATGAAGCTAGAGGGAGAGTGCAGCATACGGGATGTTGAAGCTGTTTGTGACTCTGATGATTTAACCAAGATATTTAAGTGGAAGGTATTTTGCCTTAATGATATAAATTTGTGCATCTATGCATCTGTATTATTGGGCCTGTAGCATATCTCACAGCAATTATCTGTTTCTTTTCACTGTTATCCTATCCTAATGTGATTTTTTCTGTCCTGTGTTTCCTGGTACCTATGCTTACTGGGTCATGTCTTTTCTATTTGAATCACATCATAGATGCAATTTCAAACTTAGTTATAGAACTAATATTAGTTTGATTGCTTGTTAGTTATCTTTTATTCATGTGGTCATTTAAGAGTATTGGTAATTGCAGAAGCTGTTAAGCTCTCCTTCACCTTTTTAAATACTTATCAATTACTGCTTCACAAGATTGCTTTTTGGTATTACATTTAGCACTTGTCAAATATGATCCTATTATTTGTTCTGGATGATGTGCATCAAATTACATTGTCAAGTTTTCTTTTAGAAATTATTCAAATAGTTTTCAGAACTTATGGGGTGTATGTGCTGTAGGACAAGCTGAAAGTGTATCTAGCACCTGTTCTGTATGGTAATCGCTACACATCCTATGGTCGCCATTTTACACAGCCGGAAAAACTTGAAGGGGTACAAGCTTTTATTTTTACTCAAATTGTTTATCTCCTATTGTTATGGTTACTTAATTGACCTTTTTTAACTGTGATATTTCCTAACTTCTCTCTACATTGGTCCTTTTGTTGTTGGGTGGGAATACACAAAAAATGGCTTGTATGTCCATCTTTTTCCCATTTAAGAGTTTTGTTGATTCAGGGCTATAGTTGATTTTTCTAGGGGAGATAGGGTTACATTTAAGATAAATATCCAAGTTTAAGTAGTGTGGTTAGAATCTACGTACAGGAGTTTGTAATGATGGTTGTATATAGCATGGGAATGATTATGCATGTTTTGATCCAGAAACAGCTGCACTTTTTATTTCCCGATTGGCCACTAGAAAAAGCCTTGGAGTTTTGAGTTTTGAATGATCTCCCTTTATCCAAGTTTAGGAGGGGGGTGGAAGGGATGAGGGAAAAATGTTATGGAACAGGGCTATATCTGTTCTTTTATGATGTGTATGGAATTTTGGATGATGTTTGTATATTTAAGGGTTTCTTTTTTAATTCTGCTCTTTTATAGGAGAGTATTGTGTTCATGGCCTCCCTTTGTTGTGCCACAGTTTTTGGAGGCACTTTCATTACTGCCCATAACAAGTTTTAATTATCATAGGAGTTGTTCGGTTCACACATGAAATAACTTTTTATGTGAATTTCCTGTGAAGTACTTAAAGTTGTTTGGTTGATATATACGAAATGACACTTCCTAGAAAGTAACTTTTTATGTATTATTTGGTTCAACTTTAAATATCTTAGGAAGTATTAATAAAATGATTACTATATCCCTAATATTATTATAGTATAAAGTAATAAATTTTAGTTGTTATTAATTAAATTTAATGATAATAATTTTGTTTTTGTATTTATAAATAATATGAGAAATAGAACTTACCTACGGAGGACACATACTGCGGATAATTTTTTTATGTCTTGTTTGGTTTAACTTTGAATATATTAAGAAATATTAATAAAATGATTACTATATCCCTAATATTATTATAGTATAAAGTAATAAATTTTAATTGTTAATAATTAAATTTTATGAGGATAATTTTGTTCTTGTTTCTATAAATAACATAGGAAATAGAACTTACCTAGGGGAAGGTGGGTAAGTAATTTTCCATGTTTTGTGGGAAGTAGAACTTTCCAGAAAGTTCTATTTCTCGCAATTTGTGAGATAATGGCCAACTAAATAACTTACCAATTTTCTATTTTGCGGGAAATAGAACTTCCCATGCTATTAAGGCAAACTAAACGACCTTATGGTTTTGATTTCCTTAATGAGTGGGAAGGTTGTTGACAGAGTTGCTACTGTACAACTAGTTATTGAAAGAGAAATGTCAATTAAAGGGTGATTGCACTTGTCACAATATATGTCACGGACATTTTATTTTGTAGTAAAGAAGTCCTACTTTGGGTGTCACCGTTCTTGCATAGCGTTTTTACTAGTTGTATAGAGTGCTATTTTTGCCATTATTTGTTTCAATATTCACAAGCATTCCTTGAAGCCTGACTTTGCATGTGCAGATTGTTGACAAACTCCATTGCTATGTTAAAAATGGTGATATGGTAAGCACTCAAATGCTTGTATGTTTAATTTTGTGCTTTGCCTCCATTTGCATGATGTATGTCTGATAGTTCCATAATATTCAGTTTAAGCTGAGTGACCGTACTGAATTGGCTTTCAACTAATTCTTAAATTTGTAGTTTCTTCTCTCCCTCAAAATGTTTCTTTCTGAATACTTAGACTTTTGAACAAATTCAATTTAGGATGTTGTAGTTTTTTATCCTACTGGGCAATTTTTTTCTTGAAAATGTCACCTCTTGTTTCTTGGTAAATATTGGAAGGAACTGATTTTGTTTGAATTAAACTAGTCTACCATAGACCTCGTTTCTTGAATACTGTGTTGTGTTTCTGGAATCTTATGCAAGACAGTTTATTACTTACATCCTTTTGATTTTACCCTTTTTCAAGTTTTGGCAATCACCTATCACTGTGCACGAATGAAATTTCCTTCATGGTGACAAGAAAAGATCTGATCTGGCTTATGCGCTTTTTTTCTTGTGGATCTCCGTGTTGTTGTTGACATACATTAATCCACTTGTTAGGTTACTTGTTGATTACCTGATTGCTTAAATTTACTTTGTCAGATAGTGGACTTCTGTTGTGGTGCTAACGATTTTAGCGTCCTTATGAAGAAAAAGCTTGAAGAGACTGGAAAGAAATGCCTTTTCAAAAACTTTGATTTACTTCCAACAAAGGTGAACATTATCTTTTGTGCCTTTTTTTTTTGGGGTAATTTGGAACCTTCCTCTATGTCACTGCAGACAACAGCGGGTTTTAGTAATTCAAGGCAAAAGCTAAGGTTCTCATTATTGAGTTTTTCCTTTGTTCTATTTTGTTGTTTTCTTGACCAGGATGTCGTTTTTGTTTGCAGAATGATTTTTGTTTTGAGATGAGGGATTGGATGACTGTCCAGCCAAGAGAGTTGCCTTCTGGGTCACAGTTGGTAAGAATTGTTCCATTTTGCTTGATTGATATGTGTAAATTCAATAAAACTATTTGCAAATTAATCTTTATTCATCTTGCTTAATGTCCTGGGCAGATCATGGGTCTCAATCCACCTTTTGGGCTAAAAGCATCTTTGGCTAACAAGTTTATAGATAAGGCTCTTCAGTTTAAACCGAAGCTCCTTATTCTTATAGTACCGCCAGAAACACAGAGGTAAATGACCTTTTCTTGTTTTCCTCTTTTCTTTTCAAGGATAAGTTAGATAATAGCTCCCTACACAAATTCCTGGCGAGAAAATGCTTGATTTGTTTCCTGGATTGGAGGGAAGAAGCTTTTCTTCTGCATCCCCCTTCTTATTTATTTATTTTTTTTCACATTTGTATACTTTCTACAGGCTTGATGAAAAACGTTCACCTTATGATCTTGTTTGGGAGGATGATACTTTCTTAGAGGGCAAGGTGAAGTAGTATTTTCTTTTGGCAATTCTCTTTAGACTTTAACCTGAGCTTAAAGCCAACTATGGATGTTTTTGGTGGCTCAACTTTTTGTCTTCCCCTAACTTCTCTCTCTTCTTCCAGTCATTTTATCTGCCGGGATCAGTTGATGTTAATGACAAACAGTTGGAACAATGGAATTTAAGGGCACCCTTACTCTACCTTTGGAGCCGTCCTGACTGGACTGATAAACACAAGACCATTGCTGAGGAGCAAGGTCACTTGTCTAGTCAGCAAGAAGTATTAAAGGTGGAAAGCATTCATACTGAAGTGTCACCTGCTGGCCAAACTATAGATGGTAGTTTTGATGATAATATCAAGCCGAGTGATGGTCTCTTGAAGCCAACTGATGATCCTGAAGATTTTAGAGGTCATTCATCTGCCAACGATGTTCCAAATGAAAGCCCACTTCATTCTAGTGTTGATCAAGAGAATCAAGAGAGTCAGGGACAAAGGATGAGCAAGTCTGACAAGACATCATTGAAGAGGAAGATTACTGAGGAATATGATGAAGTAGCTGTGTCACGATCCAAAAGACAGGCTATAAATGAAACGTATGAGGGCAAAGCTCACTGTAGTCCACCTAATGTAATTGAAGGCAGACAGTCAATGGAAAGAATTCAGTCCAAATCTGTTGGGAATTCTCCACATGTTGAACCTGGTGATCATGGCTATCGGCATTTTGAGCACCCCTCTTCCTCTCGCAAAGACTTTGGAGCAGCCTATGGTACATCCCAAAAATGGTCAAGTGCTGCTAGTCCACTTGGTGAGTATGGAGCTAGAAATTTGGAGCAGCAGTGGAGCAACATGCGAGGAGGCAGTGACAATCCTATTGCATATAGGTCCTACATCAGTGAGGAAGAGACGTACAGGAGGGAACCCGAGTTATGGCAACAGGGTCGTGGTTATGGGCTTCCACATTCTGATCTGCCTCGGACTAATTATCCATCTGGTTATGATTCTCCATTTGGCCCTCTTGGATATGGTTATGGGCCCCGAAATTCAGTTACCGACTTGTCTTACGGGATGAATACATCAACTATGCAACGATATGCTCCTCGCTTGGATGAATTAAACCATTCTAGGATGAGAATTTTAGGTTCTCAACCTCCTATAGCTGGTCGAAATGGCCCCTTTGATCCTAATATGCCTCAGCCTGGGTATGGAAGCAGATCAACGGGTTTTGCACCTGGTCCTCACCCTGGTTATCCAGGCAATAATGCAGGTTGGCTCAATGAATAGTTGCAGCATTTTATCATCTTCAATTTTCTAGTTTCTGTTTTAACTATCTTCTGCGTAAGTAGGGGAAAAAAAAATCTGCCTAAAGATGCAGTGTTTCACATTGATTATCTGACATGGAATATGGTGTATATAGCCGCGCTCGACTTTGGTCCTTTGAGATGCATACGTTTTTCATAACAATACCTGTCAAAGTTGCTCATAGCTTTATTGTATTGTGATCCCCCCCCCCCCTCTCTCGGCCTACGATTTGGGAAGCGGTAATTTAAGTAGATATTTACCCTCTGACGTGTGATGTGATTGCATGGTTTGTGATCTCAGATACAGCTTTCCTTGCTCCAGAATAATTCATGGGGGTCCTCCACAAGAGCACTTACCCTATGTTAAGGCAACTGGGGGGTTAGGTTTGTTTACTATTTCTTAAAAACAATCTTTTATTTTTGTAATTTTAAAAGGTGATTATTTTATAATGTATTTTTAAAAATTATAATTTCAAATATGTAATTTAAAAATAAAAAAAATATTTTTTAGATGTTTTTAATTTAATTTTTATTTTTTATGGTAGTTATATAATTAAATGAAACATTTTCTTATTTGCTTCATTGACTATTTTTTATTCTTTGTTTTCTTTAGAATTTGAAAATAATTTTCTAAAATAAATTTTCTAGTACCGTTTCAAAAAAATAAAATAAAAATAAGAATATAGCCAAATAAATTCTAATCTACTAGAAGTGATATTCTTCTAACAATTACATGTACTCTTGATTTTGCAACTGTTTGAAATAAGTCTGGTTTGTTTTACCAAAAGGGGCAAATTTATATATTTTAAAGAAAAGGTTTTCACTTTTTTACAAATAATTGAGTCTTTTCATATCGAAAATGAAAATAACATTACAACATGATAAAAGCAGTCATATTGATTCTCCTATGAAAACCAAGTTGATGAAACAAACCTGTAATAATTACGGAAGGCCATAAAACAATACATGTGTGGGTTTGAGATTACAATTGCAATGGTTGGGTCAAAAGAAACCCCCCGGCATTATGACAGTTATGGTGGCATTTGGATTCTTCTCCTCCATTATTGCCACTTCTTCCATGGGCTTCATTCCAACAGGTTCTATCCATGATATATTTAGTCTTGTCTGCTTTTTATTAACAATCTTCCATTTATCTATATCTATATATATTATATTTGCCGTAGCCGTAGGTCCATTAAAAAGCCCTTCTTCCTTTAATATCAACATATATTACACTCGCCATCTAACTATTTCATTTTTAAAGACTTTCCTCAATTTCAATAATTTTTTTTTTCAATAGCAGCATTGTTTTCCTTCATTGCTTCAGTGCATCTAAAATCTTTTGTATGTGACCATCAATGTATTCTCTCATCTATTTACCCTATCTTTTATTTTAATATTATTTATTATATTATATTTATACTATTATTATTTTTTCTTTCTACCAATTATTTCAATGTTATTTATTCCAATTCCATGCATCATTTTATTTCCGTCCTTTCATTTAATTTAATTTTAATATTATTTATGTTTATGTTTATGTTTATATTATTATTTTTTCCTTCCTCCAACTTTTTCAATATTAATTTATATTTTTGCTTTCACCCAGATTTATGGTCACCGGATTTACGATCATCTATAAATTAAGTTTATTTTTTATACAATTTTTTATTACAAAATTTTAAATCCTCTTTTAATTTTTATCTTATAATATAATTTATTTTTTATTTTAAGAATATTTAAAATCTGTAAGGCGGTCCCAGCTATTTCTTTCTCCTTTTTATATTTTTATATTATTTATATTTATATTTATTTTTTCCAATTTCTTTAATATTACTTATATTTATATTTTTAATTTCATTATTTATGTGGACTCATTTATCAATTAATTTTAATTTTTGGTTATTTGATTCTCTTAAGTTTATTTTAAAAATTTAAATCCTCTTCTAATTTTTTTGTTACAATATCATTTCTTTTTATTCTTACTAAAAATTTAAAACAAGTTAAAGAATTGATTTAATAAAATTAATCAAATTTTAATGAGTTTGAATTTAATTTTTTAATAAGATATTTTTAATTTTGTAAAAGTAAATATTTCTTTTATTAAATCTATTTAAATAGTTAATCATCGCTCATTATATGCAACATTTTGTTTATAAAAGAGGAGTTCATTAAAACCATATGCATTAATATTATAATGTATTAATAAAAATTTAAGAAATCTCTTATAATATAATAATATATGAATAAGTGATAGTATAAATTTTATTTATATATTTAACTTTAAATAATTTTATAGATTTAAATAAAATTATAACAGTGGATAATAAAATTTTGAATATATAGAATTAACTAATTAACCAATAAATATGATCCATTTTAAACAAAATTTTTATAATTTTGTTTTAAAACTTTATTATTTGACCTGAAAAGTTTGTTTCAAAATTGTTTAGAACATATATGATAATTGTAGGACAATAAAGGAAAGAATTAAAATTCATGTTATTGGATAATGGACAATATTTGAATTTCAAAAGATAATACACACAATATATTCAGTACAATCGGAACATTTTTTTGAGGAACTATAGTATTATCTTTTATTTTACTATCATTATTTTATTAATCCATTAATATCTATTAGTATATCATACCTTTCACATTCGTCAATGTATCCTTTTTTGCCACCTTATATTTTATGTCCTCTTTAAGTATTAATTTTATTTTTGAATTATTTTTACCTCTTATCCTTTTTTTATATTAAATATTTTATTCATTTTTTCTTGCTAATCAACATAAAATATCTTATTATTAGATTGACCTTCTCCTAATTATATAAAGTAAAATTATTCATGATTATTGCTAGATATTGATTTTGTGAATATTTTTTAATTTTTTTCATAGTATTTTTATACCGTAACTTATACAACTCTAAAATTTTTGAATAATTTATTTTGTTTTTTCAATATTCGATTGGTATTCGACTAAGTATTTTTAAATTTTCAAGTCAATTAAATATTCAATTAAGAGTAACACAAAAAATTATATATTTTATGAAATATTAATTATCCCATTTTTGTTTTAATTATAGTTTAAAGTAACTTTTTATCTTTACATAATTTTATGATATGACTTAATTTGGTTAGGGGATATAATCATAACTTTAATTTATATATTAAAATTTTACTTATATAATTTTCTAAAAATAACTAAAATATTTGGTCATTAAAATATTATTTATAAAAGTATATATTTGCATAAATAATGTTTTGGGTTTCAAATCTAGTGTTTTCTATAATCCGTGATAAGTTTTTTCACATTTGATTATATTTTTTTATGTAACCAAAAAATCCTTTAAAGGGAGTTTTTAATTGATTTTCTTTTTTTTCCCTATATATAAATAAGTTAGTATTGTTTGTAATTAAAAGAATTGATACTCAAAATTATAATAGTAAGAAATAACTTTTTTTTTTGAGAAAAAGGAAATTGTTATTTACCAAACTTCATATATCTAATATTGAATGAATAATTTTTTTTTATTTTAATATTTTATAATTATATTTTTATAAAAAATTATTTTTACTCAAAATAAATGGATTGTGAGGAAGGAGATCGGTTCCACACATGGGTTGGAGTCATAAACTGGGTCAGTGAATACAAATTTTTATATTACATTTTAGATTTAGCTTAAAATATGCTGGGGGCTCAAGAGAGAGAATTGAAGGGGAAGAACGCAAAGAAAGTTCCATACTAGATGCTGGATTGCGTAGCACTGGGGGGAAATTTTTTTTTTAAAAAAAGAAAGAAAGAAAAGAGCACTCCAAACTAATTGTTTTGTCATTATTTAATTAATTTAATATTAATTACTTTAATTCAATTCATTATATTACATTAAATAAAATATATTTACAAGTAAAATATTATAATTTTTAATTTATCAAGAAATCGTGTATTAATATGTACTGCCATGGTCACAATGACGAGCAATATTGCAGCGTTGCAATTGCAACTCTGCAACTTACTGTCGCTATATATATATATATTTCTTTTGAAAAATTGCAGTTGCGGCGACCACAATACGGTCTGCAATTTGAATTTTGGACAACGAAGTTGGGGTTTGAAGGAAGAAAATGAATTCGTGGATATGCAAAATATTTGGGGACTTGTTCTACATTTGTTGTAGAATGTTGGGGAGCTATTTGTGATTTTCATTCTTTCCAACATCCCCTCTCATGGGATTGTTATATTTTTGCTTGTTGATGCTTCAGGGGTCTCTATGACTCATCATATTTTCTATTCTTATTATTATTATTTTTTATTTTATTTTAGGGCTTAGACGTCTTTGTTTCACTACAAATAAAAAAATAAAAAAAATAAAATTATCTGTCAATA
Source organism: Sindora glabra (assembly GCA_020226215.1). Lineage (NCBI taxonomy): Eukaryota > Viridiplantae > Streptophyta > Magnoliopsida > Fabales > Fabaceae > Sindora > Sindora glabra. Next base: position 44,585,505 of record CM035230.1, on the reverse strand, counting down.
TATATATCAAAAAAGAACCGTTCAATGTGATATAAAAAGAGAGAGCAGCGTCGAAGGGAATGCAAACTCCCGTGTTGGAGCAGCCTGTGCTAGGTCTAGATGGGAGAGAAGCACAAGAAAGAGGGAAAACAGATAGGCCAGAGGAAGAACAGCCTGTTTGGAACTGACCCTGAATAGGAAAACCATGAAATTAAATTTACATAATCAGACCAAGTTCCTTGGAAGCAATTTTAGGAACCAAAAGGCTGTCATATGTATGTGGAAGTGTTTGGCGATGGCTGCAGATTGGTGTCCAAGAATCGTATTATAGCTTTAATATAACTGAATGAGGAATATCACATCCTTTTTTTCTCGTTGCATAAAAAGGGAGAAGAAGCACTTCTCCCAATGGAAAGAGCATGCAATATAAGAACTGCTTGACCACATACTCTACTCATCAACTGTATCCGATCATCACAAAAACAAGAAAAATTCTAAAAGCAAATGGTTTTCTTGCTCCACCAAACGAGAAACAGACGCAATAGTTTGACCACTCTTATCATTATAAAGAAAAAATGGAAATAGACGCAATTAAAAGGAGAAGTATGAAGATTCTCCAAAAGTGGAGCACCTTGCATGTCTAAAAGTCTATCTATTACTTGATGGAACAAGAATCTTAATTCACTTGTAAAGTATATTAGAAGCTCTAAAAAATATACACTAAACACTACAAAAAGGAAAAGCACTTGAGCTTAGCTCGTTAGAAGACTAGTAATTCCTATTGTATTTCCCGCGCATTAATAATAAGACCGTTATACCAGTTGAAAACAGTTATTCCAATTCAAGTTGTTGATAGGCTAGCAATAGCAAAATAACCACTTGGTCCTATTATAACAGCCGTTTTACTAGGCAATTTATGTGGGTTGAATCATGTATGTAGTTACATGAATAAAACTAATTGATGATCAGCCATCATTGATCTCTATAAATATCTTGAGTATGCTTATATATGCTCTTTAAGTTCACTCACATTAGATTCACACAATTACTTTTATTTGATTTTGGCTCCGGAGTATTTTTGATGGTAACCACGGCCTACACTTTGTTGCAATACATTAAACCACCACAAACTACCATCCAGAGGGAAAGTATTCATCAAGTCTGAGTAAAATTTTGATTTTGAATCGTAACCAATTCCTAATATTACACTAATTGGTAATATTATACTATGAGACGTTGGCTCTCTTTATTTGTAAGAAAGAGGGGACAAAAAAAGAGAGTAACATATATGTATAACATTTTGGGATAAAATTTTGATAATTAATTGCATGATTATGTATAAGGAACTAAGTTATTGCATATAGTAATTATTTTGCAATAGATTTTAGGGGAAAGTGTCAACAGGAAAAAAAAAAGAGAAAAAATTCACTTGGATGTAGTTGGAATTTACCAAGGGTGAAAGTAGATTAAGCTAAGTTAGACTTCACTTAAAATAAGTTGGGCCTCCATAAAAGGAAATGGCATGACCTATTAGCCTATATAAACCTAATAATAATGAGTAAATATTCTTTAAAAATATTATTAAGAGTAGAATTAAATTGATTCAAATTGAATTTTGATATTATCAAGTATAACTTTACTAAATAAAAAGTTATTCAAACTTTAACTAACAATAATATTTAATTTGAACTTGCTTTAAGTAATTAAAAAATGTGAAGTTTAAAGTTCATTTTAATTCAAACTTGATTTAATCTCAAAATAAACATAAACATCACGATAATAATAATTATAAATCAATCATTTAAATAATTATAATATAATCTAACATTAAGAAAATGAGTATGTGTTAAAATTTTTCTTAAAATTATATATATTATATATAATTTAATACATAAAAATATAAGCATGCTTGGTAGGCTAATATGTTAGGCTTTAAATAATATAGACAACCTATTTTGTAAAATGAGTAAAGTTTAGCATGAATCTATTTTGTTTTACAAATAAGTGAGGTTAGGTTAAGTTAGAAATGGATTAAATCAGGTTAGACTAGAAATAGGTTAAGTCTACAAGGACTTGTAAGCTGAGTAACCTACTTTCACCCTTAGATTTTACCTATACAAATTTGAAAACTTGAAATTAAAATTTTAACTATACAAAATCTTGAAATTAATACCTACCATTTATTTAATTAAACATTTTATATAACTACACAAGTTTTTTGAGCTTTTTAAGTAAATATCATAGTGACATCAAATGTTGGTTTATCGTATCATTTTTTACACATAATTTATATATATATAATTAATAAGAATTAAATATATATATATTAATTTAATTCAAAATATGAAAATTAATACAAAAATATGTTTGAAAAAGATTATGTATTAAATTAACATATAATAATATTATGATTTTTGTTTAAATATTTTATGAAAGACATTTAATTAGATGAAGTATTTAATTAAGTAAACAATGGATATTAATTTCAAAATTTAGTATACTTTTAGAATTTAATTTCAAATTTCTAAAAATGTGAGGATAAAATCCAATTAACCTAAAATTAGGGGAGGATTTTTGCATTTCCCCCCTAAATTTTACAAATATAATACTACAATAATTTCATGATCGTAAAAATAATATTTAAGGTATGGAAGGAAGTTTAGAGAGAATTTGGTTTGTGAAATATTTTTAAAATTTTTGGAAATATTTTATAGAAATGCTATATTTCTATATTTGGTTTAAAATTTTAAAAAATTTATCCAAAAATATAATATTTTCAAAAATATTTTAAGACTCAACTTTTTCTTTAAATATTCTTATGAGAGGAGTGAATATTTTAGATTCTCATGAGAGAGAAATATTGATGCCAAAACAAAAAAATTAATTTTACCCTTATTTTTTATTAAGAGATTCCTATGGTACAAGTTAAACTTTGTTGCATATTATACAACATGATAATAAGTTTTTAGTTTTTGACATCTATCATTTATTTCTATCAACAAAACGAAGTCAATGGAAGGAATTTTTTTTTGAAAGTCTATGTTAATTTGGTGTTATTAATTTTGAATTATTTTATGATGTTTTTATAAAAAAAATAATATATAAATTATTAAAGTAATTTTTCTATATTAAATCTCAAATTTTTTTTATAAACTAGATAAATTTATTTCAATTTTATTTGCAATAAATATATGAAAAATCAAGATTCTATTATTTGAAATTGTATAAAAAATTTCTTCAATAATTTTTCAATTTTATATAAAACTACAACTTTAAACGAAAAGGTTAATAACATTAATTTTTCCCTTTTTTATGCAAAACTTGTAAAAGTGCAAATTGGTATATGTTCTTATAATTTTTTAAAATTATGTTTTATATATTATTTTATTAAAAGATGTAATTTTTGTATGAAAGAAAATTTAAAAGAAATTTTATACAAGTTAAATGATAGAAGTTTAATTTAATTTTTGTGCTCTTGTTAAGAGTGACAATTTGTATTTACGTCTCAAATTCGTATCATATCAAATGAATCAACCCAAATTTGAATTAAAATAATGTATTATGTCAAATTAACCATTTTATTAAACATATTAAGATATATTAATTCATTTAACACATTTAATAATTTTAATTAATAATATAAAAAGATTTTGATTGGAGTTGGGAATAGGGGTGTAAATGGGTTGAGCCGAATTAGGATTTACCTTAAATAGGCCAGGCCTGTATTGCAAAATATTAGCTCGAGCTTGACCTATTAGCCTATATAAGAGTTTATTTCAAGCCTGAGCCTGACCTGTTTTAAAAGTCTGGCCTAACTTGTTAACCTATTTAAAAGTCTATTTTAAATACAAGTTTTTAAATAAATTAACAACTTAAAACTTAAAAAGTCTATTATAAAAAAGCCTTAAATAAGCTAATAACTTATATAAACTTATATCAATATATTCTTAAAATGCTCCTAATAATACTAAAATTAATACAAGTTTAAATACTAAAACTTATATCAATATATTCTTAAATAGCCTGTTAGTCTATTTAAAAGCATGTTTTAAATACAAGTTTTTAAATAGATTAACAACTTAAGACTTAAAAAGTCTATTATAAAAAAGCCTTAAATAAGCTAATAACTTATATAAACTTATATCAATATATTCTTAAAATGCTCCTAATAATACTAAAATTAATACAAAATTTTATATAAGAACTAATTAACAAAGAAATAAATCTATATACTCATAACATAAAATTACTAATTTAAATATTTAATATTTAATTAAAAATAAAATAATATTAAGTTGTCATAACATCAAATGTTAACAATAAAAGTAAATTAGTTCACCATAAATTATACAACAAACATTCAAAATATTTAATCTATATAATAGACTTGAAAAAAAAAGTCTATATGTTATTGCCTTTATAGTAAATAAATTTAAATAAAAAATATTAAATAGGCCGGCCCGATAAACCTGTAAGCTAGGTTTAAAATAAAAAAACATGGCTTGTTTAATTAAAAAGGCTTTTATATTAGCCTTAACTTCGCTCATTTAGTTAAATAGGCCGAGCCGAGCCGAGTCGAGCCGAGCTAAGCTAGGCCTTAATTAGGCCAAGCCATAGGCTGCCCAGTCCATTTGCACCCCTTGATGGGGTTAATACACCAATGATTCGGGTTTGGAATGTAAAAGTGATTTGAGAAAGGTAGAAGTTACAAACTTGTAAGGTGTCTATGAAATCTTTGATCAATTTTTACTCGTCGTGGAGTCATAGCTTTATTAAAAATCATGTTATAACATAATTGCATTGTTGTAGATAAGAATTGATTAATGTTACTTGAAAAATCTTATGAATGTTCAAAATGAAATCATTCAATAAATTTCATTGAATTCATATAAATTACTTTATGATACTAGTTAATTAATTATATTAAAATTTTATATTCTTAATAGCTTTAATATCTTATACATTAAATTTATAATTTTTCAATTGAAAATATTCAAATTAATTTATTAAGTGATCAAAAGTCTATATTTATATAATTTTAATTAAAATTATGATTTATCACAATTTATAATGAAAAAAAAATTAAAATGATTATTTTTGAAAAATTAATGAAATTTTTAGGAATATAAAATATAAACTAAATATAAAAATATAACATATTTGAGAATTTGAAAAAATAATCCTAACAATATTTATATTAAGCTAAACATAGAAATATCATATTTCAAGAAATGTAATTCCCAATAATTAAATTCCAAAAAATATACACTTTTCCGAATACGTAAAATTCCTTGAATTTTTGACAACTTTAAATGTGTTAAGTACAAGCAACCACTCCTCTTGTGATAAACATTAAATACAGGTTTTATCTTCTCATAATTGTTGATGACTTGTGCAAATATGTTGTTCAAGTTATCAATCTCTTTCTTGGAAGTTGGCAAATGCTGGTGACCATGTTTAACGGCTGCTGAAGCTAACCATAGTACAGAAAATGGATGATAATCAAAAGCCAAAAGTAAAAGATGACAGTAACCAATACTGAAAGAAACTTGATGTAATTCGCACTTCGGAGACTCACTTGTAAGAAAACTGGAGTCACAGAGTTTCAGAGCTTTGATAAAGGTAAGTCTCCCAAGTGTATATTCTCCACTGAAACTGTGAGCTGTCATTAACGTCACAGAGGAACCCCCATAAACAATATTTACTTATTTCTATAACTATAACCAGAAAATAGCACTTCTTTCTGTAGAATGGTTCATAATACAAGCAAACTCATATGCCCAGCTCATATTCTACAGGTAAAACTGCCAAAAAATTGCAAAACTAGACTAAATTCTACTTATCACTGAGTTTTCTTTTCTCCAAGAGTTATAGTAAATAAGAAAGATGCATAAATTTTTGTCAATTTATTTGATCCAAATACATAACCAGTATCACTGTTCACGGACCTCAGAAATGAATGAGGATTAAAAATACAACAATTGTAAAATCTCAGACAGAAATGGAAAAGCCACCATAGTCCAACAGAAATACACACAGATCTAGCATTAGAAAACACCAAATAACAGCCGACACCATATTCTCTCCGGTAACCAATCTGCGATTTATATTTTCTCACTCATAAGGAACTAAATCTGTTGACGCAGAGAGTCATTCGCCTTCATTCAGGATAGGCACTATAAGTGGTTTCATCTGTGCAAGATATACAATTGCCCACCTAGAAAAAATAAAGACCAGATGAGTTTGACAACAAGAAAACAGAAACTAGAACATGGTTATTATCTCGTTTATATTATTGCTCGACTGAACAAAAATGTTTTGGAACACTGATCAACCAAATTTTATTAACTGGCAAAGGCATACATAGTCAAACCTTCGAAAATAAGCTCACTAAAAGGTTATACAGGTAGTCTTGGCAATGCATATACGCTGACACAATTCAAATTTTATCACAAACATCATACTTTTCAACATTTATTGGTAAACCATGAGGATCAACATAAGAAAGCAGGATCCAAGGAATTCAGATATTTGTTCATTTTAGCGACGATCCCTCTCCCCACCGGGCTTAGGGTCACATAGCAATTAATCCATATGATGAGGGAATAACATTCTCAATATCAGCATTGAATTGATCTACTTTTATCCCAAAGGATGGTAAAGTATGCACGATACTCAGTGGAAACTCAAAAAAGTGAGTACATTATTTAACCATCATGAGTTTCCACTTCAAAGTTAGAACTTGGCGCACAGCATTATAAATGACCAAGTATTCATATCCAAGAAAAAGTTAATCTTGAAAGAAAGATGATTCACAGACTAGACACAGTTTAACATAAAAAGGCTTTTCCTAACTAACATCAATCTCTGAGACCATATTAAGCTTGAGGAATTATGCACATCAAGCATGAAAAGAAATTCTAATCACATATTCTAATTTTTAAGCAAAACACGATAGAAAAATACCCACTTCACAACAGAAGAATTGCAACAAGACCTACACAAGTCCAGGCATAATCAACCCAACTATGGGAAATTTTACAGTGCAAATATTCCTCTTTCATAAGTTTTCCTTTTATCAGGGAAAATAAACCCTGGTGCACAAGTCCTATATGTTCCAGTTCCCATTCTCACTTGATACAGTCTAAAAAAAAAATCAATGCAAAAGAAATATCCACTTACATCATCCAGCAGCATACTGTCGCAGTAATAACCAAAGTTAGGTGAAATCTGCAAAAGGACAGACACCAGCAATATGCAAATGAGAATAATGGAAGTATTATACTAACACCAGTACTCTGAAGAGGAGACAAAACAATTCAATCAGAAAATCACAAATAAATGTTTCTATTTTCAGACCAAAATAAATCATTAAAAAAAGTTGGGATAAAAATCTTATGACAGTAGTCAGTAGCAACTAAAAGTACAAAATTTTCAATAACATGAAGCATGGAAACATGATGCACGGAACATCTTTTAACTTCCTAAATGTAACGTCATTCCATCAAAGATGCAAAATTATAAGGATACAAGGATGAAGGGATCAGTAAGCTGTAATAGTAGTGCCCTTTTCATTTTCGGTGCAATACTTCTAAAGGCATTAAAATTGATATCCTTACTAGTTTAACATGCAGAATGATTTTACTTAAGCAGTAACTGGCTTTTCCATGCTAGAATATACACTTCTAATATTATGATTAGTGAGCAATCCTATCATAAGCATAACAAGATCCCAAAATTCCAAATTCCTCCGCTTATTGCTCCTATTCGGCATGCCCAGCTCCGAAATCCGTAATACCTCTTACGTCCCCCCAGACAAAACTACGTGACAAAACTTATAGAAAATAACCGAATTTTATGAAAAACATCATTGTAACCAAAAAAGGAACACTAATCATTAGGTGACTACACTGATATCACAAAACAGCTAACACGGTCGTATTATGCTCTAATTCTAAATATAGTACTCTAAATCAGCCAATGTATCAATTCATGATTGCTAGAATCAACATCAGTATATTGAAAAATGAAAAACTCCAAGTAATTAAAACAAAAAATTAGAAGAGCAACTATAAGAATAGAAAATACGAAGCATACAAATTGGCAGAAGGTCCCTTGTTGCAGCAAATTCTGGTACAAAGGGAAGCAATTATCCCAATCACTAAGAAAATTAGCGTCGTTACCAAAAAACCCATATCGTTTGTACCAGATCTTGATCAGAGAAGATGAATTCCTGCGATCAATAGCAGAGAAAACAAACTCTATTTAAGTTTCCATTAAGACAAAAATTAAAAGAAAAAAAATTATTAAAGATCACCAAAACGCTCATTCTCTAAAAAATAAAACCTTATCTGGCTGCTTGGTTGCCAAGAAAAAGCAGGAAATTGATGAACGAAAGAAATTGTAATGATTTAGGATCACACCCCGAACTATGAAGTTCGTTGTTTGGATCTCAGCACACTGTTGCTTGATAATTTCGCGCAAATGGACGAGTGCACAACGGAGTCTGACTGAGTACGGACGACGGACCAACGTAGGCCCAAAACTCTGCTCTTTGATATGCATTTGGGCTTCTGTTTCCTCTAATGTAATTTTTGTAGAGCCCAAGCCCAACTAGCATCTGATAAATAAAATAGTAAATATTTAACTTTTTTAGGAAATAATGTTTACTCGTCTCGAACTTTTTATTTCGTAGATTAATTTTATAAATAATTTTAAAATTTAAATTTTTAGTTAAATTTTAATGTATAAATTTCTTTTTATGTGTTGTTAAATTACTTATTGTTATCATACATCACATGACATATGTCAGGTTCAATTAGAAATTTGCATGGTTTGGGGAAAAAAATATTGGGAGCCTTTTCTAATATACTACATAATTATAATTATATTTTTTTGTGATATACCTCATTTTCCGGATAAATGTTTCTAATTAAATATAGGATATTATGTTAAGTAATACTATTAGATATCATTTGATTCATTTTAATAGTATGAGAAGTTTTATTTTTTAAAAAATAAGAAAAATATGTGATATTTGGTTCATTATTATCTAATAAATTAGGAAAAATAAAACATATTAAGAAGTCCTACTTCTCGTAAAATATAAAAAGTTATCTATTTCCCTTTAGATAAATTCTACTTTTTATACTATTTATTAATATAATGATAAAGTTATCCTTATTAAATTTAATTAATTGTAATTAAAATTTATTAATTTATATTATAATAATATTAATAATATAGTAGTTATTTTATTAATATTTTTTAAAATATTCAAAATTGAATTAAATAAAATATAAAAAATTATTTTCTATGTATCAACTAAATAATTTTAAACACTTTTTAAGAAGTTTATCTTGAAAAATTCAAATTTTGTGAGAAGTTATATTTTATACGAACCAAATAATTCCTTAACATGTAGTAGAAAAAATTAGGGACAGATTTCTTTATAAAAGTTTAGAGATAAATTAGTTAATAAACTATTATATTTTAATAGGTTATTAAGCTTTTATTTAAAAGGTCATAGTATTATTTAATATTAATAAATTTAAACATAAAAATAATTAATTAGGGACAACTAAATTGGATAAATTCATTCAGAGTTATGCATAAGGCTGGTAATGAGTTAAGTCATATTGTAAGATATTTGAAGTTCGATTTGATTTTTAACTAGATGTATTAAATTCATGAATCATGTGAGTGATACATAAGTTAAATAATTTGACTCATATATTTAATAAGTTGAGTTTAAATTTAAAGATGTTTAATTCAATTATATCATAAATTAACTCAAATAATATATATAATTAAGATTAACTAAAGCATACATATGTATTAATAATTATAAATCTTACATTAAAATATTATAATTACAGATATTATTAACATCGTTTCAATTGTATAGTTAAAGTAAATAAAATTGAAAAGCATCATTTAAGAGGGTGGGAAGATATGAAAACTGTCCAAATAAAATCTTACATTAAATATTATAAAGTGTGAATACAAATATTCTCATTATAAAAAAAAGTGATAATACGAAATTTTGAAATTGTCATAATCATAAAATAGTTCATACCAATTAATAAGTTTAATATTGATTCACTAGTTTTTTTAATACGGTTTTAAACACTTTCAATTTTAGTGGCAAGTGAGGCCAAATATATGTTTAGTTTATGGTCATTTAAAAGGAGTGAAAAGATGTAAAAACTTTACAAATGAAAGTTGACGTTGAATATTATAAAGTACAAATACAAATACTCTCGTTATAAAATAAGAGTAATAATACGAAATTTTGAAATTGTAAGAATCATAAGATAATAATTAATTCATACCTATTAGTCAATTTAATTTTGATTTAATAATTTTTATATGATTTTAAACATTTTTATTTTTAGTGGCAAACCTAACTAAATATACGCTTAGTTCATTAGTTTTTTGGTTAAACCATCTAACTTAATTGGATATTTTGAATATTAGTTTGAATTTATTGAATCAAGTTAAAATGAGCTAACTATGAGCTCAATTCAAATCAAGGTTAAATTGAAAATTTTAATTTAAATTAAATTTAAGCTGATTTTTGAGTTAAATAAAATTGACTCGAGTCAAACTTGAATTAAGTTCAATTCAACTCTACTTAACTTATTATCTGTTTTACTTATACATTTTTCTATCTCCAACAAAGATGCAAAATAAAAGTCACAAATGAAGATTTAAATTTAACACTTTTATCGAGTAGTAACTTATGTTATTAAAATTTTATTAAATATATTAATATTAAAATGATTCAGTAGTATTCAATATTATTTTAAAATTTTACTTCTTGTTATATTTAGAATTTAAATCTAAGATTTTATATATATATATATATATATATATATATATATATATATTAAGTAAATAATTATTTCTAATATTACAAAAAGAACTTATTGAACATTTTTTTATTTTTCATTAAAAATTTTAATTATTTTATTTTCTTTATATTGCAGCAATATTCTAATTATATAAACAAACAATAAATTAAATTTTCACTGTTAAAAAATCTCTCATAAGTGCGTTACTTCCCCCACAATTTAAGCGTAGCTACATTTAACATTCATATTATTAATTTTTGTAATAAATTTTCTTTAATTTTGAATAGTTACATTTAATACTTAACATTCATCATATAACCAACCTAAGAAAATAATTTGATACACAAATATTGTGAAAAAATAAATATAATGTGAAGGTGTTGTAATTAAAATTTGAGAGATATTTATGTTGTAACTTAAATTTGCATCGAATGTGAATGGAAAAACACATGGTTAAAATGCTTATATTTTATCTTGAAGAAGTATGAGGTTTAAATTTTTTTTTCTAGATGAAATAATGCATTATGCAAATGCAATTTATCATTTATTCAAAATTTAACGTGGTTTGTTGAAGAAATAATAATTATATATGTTAAGTGGAATTATTTAAAATTAAAGGGGATAATTTAATTTTTATCCCTTAAAAAAGTGAAGTTCATTAATATGCTTTGTTTTTTAAATTTTACAAACGGCGTCTCTGGTCTTTTCCTTTGGACGGCCGATATTCATTCAATCAAATTCTAACTAAATTAAAATCCAATTTTGATCAAAACGATTCAATTGGATATTTTTTTTCCCTCTAAAACCCTAAAAACCCAGATTTCATCTCTTCCACTGCCATTGCTTAAACCTTGGAACTAGAAAAAGGGGGAAATGGCCACGCTTCCCATCACAAATCCGAATGAGCTTTTCTCGTCATCTTCCTCAATTCCCACTCCGATTCACCGCAGTACATTCTCTTCCTCTTCCACTCTTCTCAGACCTTCTGTTTCGTTCAACCCCAGAAGAAAATCTGTCCTCCGAGGACAGTATCGTCGTTCTTTGGTGTCTGTCAGCTGCTCATTCTCGTCAGTGGATAATGCCAAAATTAAGGTAGTCGGTGTCGGTGGTGGTGGCAACAATGCTGTTAATCGCATGATTGACAGTGGTTTACAGGTGGGTTTTCTGTGTTATGGATTAAATTTTGAAGCATTCTAACTCTCAGCCTCCTTTTCAATTTAGAAGTCTAATTGGGTGTTATTTTTTAAGCTAATATATTTGGGATTTTGGTTGCATTTCTTAGATAAATTTTGCCTTTTCCTCACTATCACAGTCACTGAAAGTCCAATTTGGTAATACGTTTGGAGCTGGAAGGTGTGTTTCTTTTGCACCACCTAATGAAAATGGAATTGGGTATATATTTGAAGCAAATATGGTCAACGTGCTACTCTAATCATATGGTTGTAGTAATTCATATGTTTGGCTTCTTGCTTTGGGGGTGGTGACGAATGTGCATTCCTCGTGCTTATTTGGTAGATATGGTTTTGCTTTAAATTCATTTTTTTTTTCAAATACCAATTTCATGATGAAGCTGATTAGCAGTGGCACTAGAAGTGTCTCTGTTCGCTGGAACTATTTGATTACTATACTAATGGTAAATTCTGCTTCATTTTGATGCAGGGTGTGGACTTTTATGCAATAAATACAGATTCTCAAGCACTTGTACATTCTGCTGCGGAGAACCCACTTCAAATAGGAGAACTTATGACTCGTGGATTAGGTCAGGAACTTCTGACTTATATATATTAATGCGACAGATTATAAGATGACAATCATATGGTTTGTTTTCAATTTTCATGTGTGTTTGTATCTCCGGTGCTTTTTCTTTGTTGATATTTGTTTCGGATTTTGAGTGTGGACTTTGATTGAAATTGCTTGATAGAGATGCAGGTACTGGTGGGAATCCACTTTTAGGGGAACAAGCTGCAGAGGAATCAAAAGAAGCTATTACCAATGCTCTTAAGGGCTCAGATCTTGTCTTTATTACAGCTGGTATGGGTGGTGGAACAGGGTCTGGTGCTGCACCAGTTGTTGCTCGAATATCAAAAGAGGCAGGTTACTTGACTGTTGGTGTAGTTACCTATCCCTTCAGTTTTGAAGGACGCAAAAGATCATTGCAGGCAGGTGTCATTTTGTTTCTAATTTGTGAATATAAGTGCATTATTTGTCTAATGAATTATGTCTATAAACTGTGTAGAAGCTATTTCTATTACTACTTCATACTACTTGAAAATTTTTTTTTTTTTGGGGGGGGGGGGGGGAATTTGCTTTTTCAGTTTTACTCATTTTCTGTCTAGTCTCATTTGCTTTTTCTGCAGGCACTAGAAGCCATTGAAAAGCTGCAGAAAAATGTTGATACACTTATAGTTATTCCAAATGACCGTCTGCTTGACATTGCTGATGAGCAAACACCTCTTCAGGATGCCTTCCGTCTTGCAGATGATGTTCTTCGTCAAGGAGTTCAAGGAATCTCAGATATTATAACAGTAAGCTTACTTGCAACCACACTATTCTTAGTTCGCATTTGACCACAAGAGAAACCATGGAAAAGTTTCCTTGTTTTCCCCCTAGATGGCTGACCTGGGACGTGAAAGAACGAGCAGGAAAGGCTTGAGCTATACATTTTTCTAAGAAAAGGAACTTATAATATATCTCTTTCCCTCTGGAACTTGCATACATCTTTAGCTTCCTGGTGTGGCATTCCTCCATCCTGATTGGACTTCTACAGTTTAAACTTTACAGTGTTATGGACACATCCAACGTTGGGCTTTCTAGGTACTAAGAACTGTTGTGCTATTGACTTGCAGATACCTGGGCTGGTAAATGTGGATTTTGCTGATGTAAAAGCTGTAATGAAAGACTCTGGGACCGCAATGCTAGGTGTAGGTGTATCCTCCAGTAAAAATCGTGCAGAAGAAGCAGCAGAGCAGGCTACTTTGGCTCCTCTAATTGGATCATCTATTCAGTCAGCCACTGGGGTGGTGTATAATATCACTGGAGGAAAGGACATTACCCTGCAGGAAGTCAATAGAGTGTCTCAGGTAATCTACTTAACAGTGTGCCACATTTTAATGCAGAATAATCTGTTTTGCTCCTCTTTTCTTTTCTTTCTTTTTTTTTTTTTTTTTGAACTTTGCTCTGACCAGATGTCATCATCCATTTCTTTGTATATTTTGCTCTCATGTTCTCAACACTTGTAATTTTTCAGGTTGTGACAAGTTTGGCTGATCCTTCTGCTAATATCATATTTGGGGCTGTTGTTGATGATCGATACAATGGTGAGATTCATGTGACCATCATTGCAACTGGCTTCTCACAGTCATTTCAAAAGACACTACTAACGGATCCCAGGGCTGCAAAGTTGCCTGACAAAGTAGTCAGCGGCCAAGAAAACAAGGCAATGCCCCCTCCTCTTAAATCTTCAAACTCACCATCAACAGTTCCATCTAGAGCATTGCCACGAAAACTCTTTTTCTAGTGCCCTAGGTTTTTTTAACCCCCTTTCATTATTTGTTTTCGCCACTCGTCTTTGTAATGAGATCTTGGAAGCTTAATTAAGATAGTCATTCTCTTTATTGCCTCTACCCTCCTTGACAATGCACTGTTATTTACATACTTTTTTCCTTCTACAAGTTTGCTACAGCCATGGCCAAGATGAATTGGTGCAAATGTGGCTATTTTGATTGGTGCAAATGTGCAAAAAATAACTTAGAAGTATATATTGGCATGTTAATTAATTGTTTAGTTCATCTTGATAATACAAGAAGTTTTATTTTTGGGGAAATATGAAAGATATGAATTTTTTGATTGATCATTATATAATAAATTGGAGGAAATAAAATTGTTAACTTTTATGGTATCTTCAACAGTTTAGAATTCAGGATGATATGATAAAATTTAAACCATTTGATGAAATTATCAAATTTATTAATTATCTCATCTAATGGTTAAAATTTTATTATATCACTTTGAATTTGAAATTTCTGGGAGCATTTTAAAAATTTTTAATAAAATTTTTTTAAAAGTTTTATTTTTTATAAAATATGAAAAATAACTTACTTGTTATTTTTTTAAGTAAGTTTCATTCTCTATATTATTTATAAATACAATAATACAATTATCTTTATTAAATTTAATATTGATAATTAAAATTTATTAATTTATATTATAATAACATTAAAAATATAATTACTTTATTAATATTCTTTAGAATATTTAAAATTAAATTAAATAAAATATAAGAAATCATTTCGTAAAAAATGTGAGAAATAACTTACTCACCTTTCTCTTGAGTAACTTCTATTTTTTATGTTATTTATAAATACAATGATAAAATTATTTTTATTAAATTTAATTATTAATAATTAAAATTTATTAATTTATATTATAATAATATTAAAAATATAATAATTATTTTATTAATATTTTTTAAAATATTTAAAATTAAATTAAATTAAATATAAGAAGTTATTTCCTAAAAAATATTATTTCTTATGTATCAATCAAATAATTTTAAATATTCCTCAAAAAATTCATATAAAAAATTATTTTTTTAGAACTTTAATTTTGTATGAAAAGTTATTTTCTATATAAACCAAATGACTTTTAAAAAAATAATTTCTTCCACATTTTCATAAAAAAAATTGAATTCCAATATCTAGAGTCAATGCGTAAAGATTTTGTTAACACCTGGCCTCCTATCAATTTTCAGCTCTCAATGTCATATTAGCACAGAAAAAGGAAAGGAAGGAAAAAGGAAAGAGACGGGAAGAATTCCGTCTAGAGCCAAGGCGTCAAGATTTTGCTAACATCCTAAACACCTTTTGACCTATTATCATTTTTCAGCTCTAAAAGCAATGGATACAACAAAGACAAACGCATGCCTATATAACAGTTGTGCAAAACACTCAGCAGTAGTCTAATAAATTTTACAAGAAAACGGATGCTTCGGCTTTTGGAATAAAGGATAACACACTTTCGCCAAACAGTTCAAACAATGATGACAGCAACTGTCCTGCATCTGTGTCATCCTTCCATGCCTGGGCAAGAACAGCAGATGTCTTGAATTGCTGGCCTCCAACGTCTCTTCCTGGTGTTTTATCATTTGTTAATTGACGAGCCATTGATGATATACCGACATTTGAAACTCCCATCGCGGCAGAAAATCCACCTGTTGGCCCTTGCATGTCAACAGACATGGAGTTCATTGCTATCACACCCCCAGGGCCATCTGCAGCAATTTTCTTCAGTGGAGGCTGCTGCATTAGATTGTCTGTGCTAGCTTTCCGTTTGTCTTCATTATTGGAAAGTGATGATGGGGACAAGTAAACAGTAAAGATTTGAGATAAATCTAATTGAACTGATTATCTAGTAAGAGGCAGCTACTTCAAAGTAAAAATACAAACTTGGAACGTGATCAAAAACTCATGCTTTCAGACTTTCAGTGCACTGTCAAGGAATGCTGTCTCCAACATGAAGTTTCTTTTTTTTTTCTCCGAGGTTCAGTTAAGTTATAACAGAAGAAAGCTCCAATGTCCTGATTTATGCTTTCAGTTGGATGTTTGTCAACTTCTGGATTTGCTAGAGAACATTATTCGACTCATGCTAAGAATTTGTTTGTATATAATTTAGAGGGGTCGGTTTTTCTAGTAGAATAATGTTAGCAGTGGCCTAAAGAAGAAATTCTGATTCACTAAGTTCATCCATAAAGGTGCAATCAGTACTTGCCAAACTTAGGATAGTGTAATTGGTAAGCAATAGACAAGCATATAATCCCAAAGCAGAAACGTATTGCATTATGCAATAATTCCTATTTTTAATGAAACAAAAGAAAGTCATATTGTGGCCCCAAAAAATAAAAAAGGATGAAAGCCTTACTCGTTGTTGCTGTTACGACTTTTCCATTGCCTTTCAAAATAGCATGAGTTGGAGATGAGAGCAGACTGCCAAACATTTTACCCCTTTCATGAATACATTGGCCAGCTGCGCACTGAAATGTTTTACTTTATTAATCAGCTAGGGAAATGTTTTCAGGAAAAGGAACCCATTTATACATACATATCAAGAACCAGGTATCTTAAAAGATTAACGACTAACCAGCAAGGCCCCATATACTTGCCATGCTTCATGCCTCTTTATTTCATTTTTTTGCTTCTCAAGTTGCATTTCGGGCTCAAGAAGATGCAAATATGGCTCAAGATTCGGAAGTATAAGCAGGCGAACCTAAATAAAGCCAATGAGAACTATGAGTGCTTGAAAGTTGAAGCAAATATTACTGGAAGTATTACATCCCAAAAAATAAATAAATAAACACCCAAGCAATGCCAAAATAAAGAAATATAAACACCTCTTTTTCATGGTTTCAGAGAGGACAATGGTACAAGACATTAGCAAATGGTGTAAGGATTGGATATGCTAAAGTGCCATAGATGTAGGCAACAGAAGGGAGAGATAGGTGTATGTCAGAAAGATGTGGGAAATGAGTTTGTTATCGCTGTTCTCAATAACCAATAGGTAGATGATAATATGGCATCTATTCAAAGAAGAAAACAAAATATACCTTTTTTTTGTGTTATCAAATAATTCAATAAAAAATTTTCACAACTACAAGTGATTAACAACATTTTTTCTGATGATTAAACATAAGTCAGAAGATACCATCCAAGGTCCAAGAGCTGCTATGCCTTTAATTGCACCGTAATGTTGAGGCAGAGCTTTTGTAGGGTCCAAGAAAGCATGAAGCAATGTCTTAGTCACTCGTGGCTGAAGATTATGATAAACATGCCCAAATCTACAAAATATCATTAATCAGAAACATAAGAAGTTGAAATGAGTGCTCAATCTTCTTATTCTTCAAAAATTTGAACTTTTGAGCTATCTACATTCAAAGTGACAAAACGTGCAAGAAAGTCTCTTCAAACCAAGGGATATAGAATGTTAAAATTAGTAAAAGGTAATGGTATACAAGTAATGAAGCCACTCGTGTAATTTGCACTTACATCAGACATATCATTTAATCCATGCATCTACACCAGAAAGACATGTAATTTTTCTTTTTAATACCAATGCAGAAAGATATATACATTTAGGTTGTTCATTTTATCACACAAGCATAAGTAACAGCCTAGGCAGTCAGCATTAAAAAGCAGAATCACATTGTATAGAAACAATCTTGGAAAATACTTAAACTTTCTACTTGCTGGTTGGTATAATAAGGAAAAGACAAATATATATCAGAAATACCAATACTTCACTAGATATATGCACCACATGCCTGTCCAGAGAAAGTGTTATATAGCCAATACCAGTAATATCATAATCAAAGGGACCCGCATACAGTAATTTATGCTTAATTATTAAATGGAAAGAAAGTCAAAACCTTTGGCATAATGAAGCAACCAAGTTTGCACTGAAATTCCTAAGCTCCCAGTGATTATCAGATAGCCTATTCCCTAACCTTTTTGCGACCAGGCACGTGATAATAGACGGCATCAATTGATGTAGCTTTCAGAATTTAACAACCATTAGATACACAGTAAAGCCCAAGTAATATATTAACACACACAGAATAAAGAATAAATTACCCTTCACTCTACATTGATTCAGACACAACAAGAAAGAGTGAGATAGCTGTTAGACATAAATATAATTAGAAATTATTAATTAAACTCATCAGACTTTGCCACACAAGGATGCCAATGATCAAATGAAGCTGATGCATCATAGGTGTAAAAACATTTACGGCATACTTACGTAAGGTTCTATGTGCAGGTGTGGATTTTGCACAAGGCTCCGAGCAAGACGCATCAAAGCAAATAAAAGGTTAAAGTTATCTAAATTCCTTGTCACCTGAAATGATATTGAAAAGAAATTGTGTAATGGAAGTTTATCTTGCACAAGTTTCCTACGCAAAAGGTGAAGCATAACAATGTCTATGATTTATCAGTACCTCATCAGCAATAAAGTATGTCAAATAAGGAACCAAAGGATGGAGTCCTGAGTCTGTTGCCAAGCTAACTAGTGCTCTTTTAAGGAGAATAGAGCCAGGCTTATTCACTATCAAGTCAGTTATTTTTTCAAAGTAGAGCTGCAGAGAAAACAAAGCTTATTGCAAAGTTGATCCTTGAAAGGAAACTACATTAAAGATGTACATAATGCATGAGATAGTATACCTGAAGCTCCCTTGATACTAAATGCTTTACAGGTAATTTAACATCAACTGGAAGTCCATCTTCCTTATATTCAGATCTTCTGATCTCAGAGGGAGCTGCACAATATAATAGTACAAAAATGCCAACAAACAGAAAATAATAAAAACTTAGAATCATTATGTGCAAGCTTATATTGAAATGAAAAACAATAAAAGGAGCAAAACCATGCGGATTATTAGACATGAAATTCTGAGACTAGCAGATTATCTTCCATTATAATAAAAAATACATGTAGGACACCTCATAAACAAGTTTGACAATTAGAGAATTAATCATGTTTTCAACGAATGATACATACTTTAATATCATAAGAGTGGAGTATTTTGGGGATTTCAGAATCCCAGTCCAATGTAAGAACAAGAATTCAGTTTAATTTGCAATCTGGAATACAACTGAATTCAGAAAGATACCTTCAGCAGGGGCATTTTCTGGAATTGCTGGTTGTACCCCTTCAATTGCTAGCCAATGAAAGGTAATGGATGTATCAAGAGGTGCTTTTGGTAAAGGTGCCTCAATCACCTACGCACACCATGGAAATTTGAAAACATCATATCAGAAAGGAATCAACTATTAATCTAAGAATAGCTGCCTTGATTTACATTACTAAATTTTTACATCTTTGAATTCCACGTCTTTGTCATCAATGTAGAACAAATCCTTATGTCCAGCAGCTCTTTTAAACCGCACAGGATCTCTGGAGGTGAAACCATATATTGGCTGACACATAAACACAAGAGTAAGCAAATGAAAACCAAAATCTACAATTGAAGATAAAATTTTTAACAAATGGAGGATAACATAGATTTGGCACCAAAGTTTTAAAGTGGACATAAATACAAACAGTCAAATGGAGAAAAAGTGCTAGCTAACTTAAAAAAGGTTAAAGCCAAGTCAACACCTCTACCACTAGTAGAGAACTGGTATCTTATCAACCATTAAGAGTCCCCAAAAACTTCTCAACAAAATTTACAAGGGAACAGAGAAGTGTCTAATGTTTCCCTGAATTTTACTCTCAACTCACGCTCAGAATGACAAATATGATGCCAAATTGGACGTCATTCCCTCTAAGGCTGACCAACAATATAAATACCTCAAAACTGACTTATTTAGGAGATATTATGAGCACAATGTTTAAGCAATACAGAAAGACGGAGACATAAACAACCATGAAATTATCCAGATCTTATTCCCAAAATACTTCAGCTTTCTCAATCATAAATATTAAACAGGCAGTGAAATAAGCACCCCAAAAGTAAACAACTGACCTCTACATTTCTTAATTTAAGTGCACTGTCTACATCATCTGTTGTAAGAGTAGTTCGTTTTCCGTGGCGCATGCATTTTATGGCCTCCTGTTTATCCAGAATGAACAATACAGATATGCCAATCATCATACAAGTACTACCATATTACAATGAACATCAATTTAAGCAAGCTATAATCAACATACACATCTCAATTTAGAATTCAGCTTCAGGGCTTACAAAATATTGCACCATACTTGTAAGATGCAAACTGGGTGTCAAGAGAGTTCTAATGAAAATACTAACACGGTATCAAACTGCATTGGATTTTATGAAAAAAAAATTAAAACATTGTCAGGTTCATGCATTGAAATGACTACAGCCATATGGACTATATCATTCTTCACAGCAAAATTGGCCATTTAAAACTTAAAATGGGCAAAAGCACTGTGGTAGCTTATATTTGCCCACCTGCATGATTTCCCGAACCCGATATTCAACATCTGGAGCAAGAGCATTCGCGACATCTGGGGACAAATTTGTGATGCCAAGACTCTGCGCAATTACTTCAATCGTCTCCTTTGGCACTGAACTCATCCCTATTCACCTTTTTCACTCTTCAATTTATCGCAGAGAAGAAATCCCTCAAATTCTGACGAGAAATCATATAAAACCTAACAGAAGAATTTGGACCATAGAAATTTCAGTTGAAAAGGCAAAACAAGCAGGATGAAATCAAAACGAAACATTAGTATGCTTCAAAGCTACAGTACTGCGTGGAACTGAAACTTGGCTGCTTTGATTCTCCGAAACAAAGGATTATTGTAATTGGACTTTGTTGCAGAACAGGTCGGACAGAAAATAATCCGAAAGCGCTGAAGCGGTTTTCGTAAAGCAAATTGGTTTGCATTGCTAATTATATTATATTTAAAGAAATTCTCAATTAATTTACCAATAAATACTTTGCTAAAGCATTTTTTATATAATAAAGAATAATTCTGCTGCATTTATTTACACCTTTTGAAATTATTGGCATTTTTTTTATTTATTTACACTTTTTTAGTTTGATTTCTAAATAATTCTTGAATAATTGTTATAAAATCAAATTTATAATTTTTTCTTTTGCTATTCAATTTTTTAAATTGTCTGTTCTAACTGTTTACTTGTCACAATTTTTTTGAGTTAACAATTAAGTTTTTTTTTTTTAGAAAAATACAATTCATCTATTTTTAGCATGGCTCTACTTTGTCCGTTTATGATTTTAAGTTTCTAAATTAATCTGCTTTTTATTGGCTCCATCACCATTTTTGTCCATCTCAACTTTCCATTTAAAAACGAATAGAATTTCATTTAGGAGGAATTTGGTTGATGGAATGTTTATTTATTTACACCTTTAAAAATTATTGGCATTTTTTATATTTATTTACACTTTTTTAGATCGATTTCTAAATAATTCTTGAATAATTGTCATAAAATCAAATTTATAATTTTTTCTTTTGATGTTCAATTTTTTAAATTGTCTGTTCTAACTGTTTACTTATCACAATTTTTTTTGAGTTAACAATTAAGTTTTTTTCTTTAGAAAAATATATTTCATCTATTTTTAGCATGGCTCTACTTTTATGATTTTAAGTTTTTAAATTAATCTACTTTTTATTTGCTCCATTGCCATTTTTTGTCCATCTCAACTTTTCATTTAAAAACGAATAGAATTTTATTTATGGGGTGTTTAATTCACAGAATGTTTATTTATTTACACCTTTTGAAATTATTGGATTCTTTTATATTTATTTAGTTTAATTTCTAAATAATTCTTGAATAATTGTTATAAAATCAAATTTATAATTTTTTCTTTTGCTATTCATTTTTTTAAATTGTATGTTCTAACTGTTTACTTATCAATATTTTTTTTGAGTTAACAATTAAGTTTTTTTCTTTAGAAAAATACAATTCATCTATTTTTAGCATGGCTCTACTTTGTCCACTTATGATTTTAAGTTTCTAAATTAATCTACTTTTTATTTGCTCCATCGCCATTTTTTGTCCATCTCAACTTTTCATTTAAAAACGAATAGAATTTCACTTAGGACATTTGGTTCATGAAATGTTTATTTATTTACGCTTTGTGAAATTATTGCCATTTTTTATATTTATTTACACTTTTTTAGTTCAATTTCTAAATAATTCTTGAATAATTGTTATAAAATCAAATTTATAATTTTTTTCTTTTGCCATTCATTTTTTTAAATTGTCTGTTCTAACTATTTACTTATCACAATTTTTTTCAATTAACAATTAAGTTTTTTTTCTTTAGAAAAATACAATTCATATATTTTTAGCATGGCTCTACTTTGTCCACTTATTTTAAGTTTCTAAATTAATCTACCTTTTATTTGCTCCATCACCATTTTTTCTCCATCTCAACTTCCCATTTAAAAATGAATAGAATTTCACTTATAGGCTATTTAGTTTGCAGAATATTTCTCACATTTCTGAGAATATATTTATAGGAATGTTATATGTTTGGTTTAAAATTTTAAAAAATTTACTCGATAATATAACATTCTTAGGAATATTTTAGAACCTAACTTTCCCCCATAATATTTCTATAAGAGGAGGTGGATATCTCACATTTCCATCTCATGAAAATATTGATACTAAAATAAAAAGATAATTTTATCCCTATTCTTCTATGCCCTAATTTATTTTAAAAAAATTTTGTTTTCATTTTTAACTTAAATTTCTCATTTTTAATTTTTTGTAATAACAAGTATTATTATACTAAATAAGTAAAATAAGTAATTTAGTTTAAAATTTTTTTATGTTCATCTTTCACTTTTAACTTATATTTTTTATTTTTTATTTTTTTCATCACAACAAGGATAATTATATTATAAATTATATTTTAAATTGCAAGTATTTTAATAAATTGAGGTCATGAATTTGTTCTCTAAATAATAGTTATATTTTTAATTGAAATTTTTTTAAAAAATTTAATATTATTATATATATTATATTTTAATAAATAGTAATGAAATTTTAATATTACAGCAAAATTAAAAGGTGAGAAATAATTTGACTATAAATTTTAGAATATTAATTTAGCGAGATTAAAAATTCTAAACTATGATATTCTGGCCGAAAGTTAAAGGGAAATAAGTCTTTCTCAAGATATTACCCTATTAACAACCTCAAATCGAATCTTTTTCTATTTATAATATATATCAATTCAAGAAGTGGGAAAAAAATAAAAAATTTATTTACAATATGGATAAATAAATCATTCATGAGAGTCAATAAGTAAATAACTACTGAAATATTAAAATTAAAATAAAAATATTAAAATTAAGAAATATTTTTTATTTAATATTAAATATAAAAATCTAAAAAATAATTTTTTTTATTTTAAAAAATTTACTTATGTCTATTTTTAAATTTTTAGATATTATTTTTTAATTATCAATATAAATAATATATCATTCCTTTATAATTATATATATAAATAACATTTTCTATAAAAAATATGTATCAATAAAATAAATGAACCCTTAATTTTTTTTCTTATTTAAATGAAAAAAAAGGAGAAAAAAGAACATTTGAAGTTAAAATGTATAGTTATTATATTTTAATTATTTGAAAATTTAAATTTTTTTATTTTATTTTCAATTTAAATTTAAAATATATTATTTCTCTTCTTTTCTCTTCAAAGAAAATAAAATTTTTTTGTCAACAATGGAGAAATTACTTATTTATTTTATATAATTAATTATATAAAAAATTAAAATTAAAATTCTTAAAAATTTTAATATTTTATATATTAAATTATTTATTATATTTTAATCAAATAGAATTCAAATTATTAATTTATTAAGTCTTCAAAAGTCTTTATTCATATATTTTTAATTAAATCTATAATTTATTACAATTTATAACAAAAAATTAATAAGAGTATTTTTTAAAAATGTAATAAGATTCCTAAGAATATAAAGTGTAAACTAAACATGGAAATATAATATATTTAAAAATGTGAAAAAATATTCTCAAGAATATAATATATTGAAGCAAATATAAAAATTTTACATTTTCAAAAATCACATACTTAGGAATGTGCACTTCCCCATGAATATAAGATTTTGCAAATCAAACACCCCCCTTACTTTTATCACATGATCTTCTTCTTTCTTTCTTAAATCCACGAAACTAAATTCAATAGCTAAAAACATGTGCCTAAAAGGTAAGTTTTATGTTTATCATTTGAATATTTTATTTTATTTTTTTATATTATAATAGAATTTTATATGTGTACATTCACTAATTTAATTATTCTTATCATTGAAAAAAAGTTTAAAAGATTTATGGCAAACTATAATAAAAAGTTTTAAAAAAATGAAAGGTCTATTTAGATATATTTTTATTTTTATTTTTATTTTAAAAAAATAAAAATTATTTTGAAATTTAAATAAAATAGAGAATAAAAGATGTTTGGATGAGTAATTAAAAATGTATTTCATTTAATTATAAAATTAATATCAAAAATAAAAAAATAAGTTAAAAATAAAAATTTTATTTTTATTTTTTATTTCTAAGTTACATATTCAAAATTGTAATTTTTAAAAATATATTATGAAAATAATTTATCAAAAAAAAATTCATTTTTAAAAATAAAGAGGAAAGAAAACTGCTTTTAAAAATAATACATAAACATACCTAAAGTTGATTGTTTTCTAAATATAAGTTTTCTTCACACCATTAAGAATTTTGTATGTGGGCCTTACATTAATTTGTCAATAATTGATTAATGTTAATATTTATTTTATACCTCATATTTATGATGATTATAATTTATTAGGTTGTATTCAGTATTTAAACATGATATGGGTTAATTAAATATGAATTCCATTATGGGTAGAATTTATAATTCGATCTAATTAATTAAATGAGATTCCCTATTTCTAATACCCAATTAGATTGCATTTTGTTTTATCAAAAGTGCAAAGACAGTTTCTTTTATGAAAGAAAAATATGAAACTACAATAAAAGAAGTGAGGGACTTGTAACAAAGTCTCTTATTTTGCAGTTGAATTCTAGATGATGAAATGTTAATGAATTGGGATTCTCTGAAAAAGAAATTCAAAATGTAATTGGCTGATCAAGGACTTAGGAGATATTTGAATAGAAGTACATGAATGGGAATTCATGGAGAAACCAGCAAAGATACTTACAATTATCCTATGTTCTATTTTCTCTGGAAGATAACTTGTGTGTTGCTCGTTACATCATATTATGATATACAATTGGGGAATCCGAAATAAAGAATTCATATTAGATTTTTCCAACACACTCCACATGTAGAAAAGGAATGAGAAAATTAATTAATCCTGAAAGGCTTTATAAAATGCACTTTTATGAGTTAAATGTCCATTTGTTCATATTTCAGGAAAAAGTTCAAATCAAATAGTCCGGTTACAAATTCACACTCACCATGACTTTTACTCAATTTAATAATTAACTGATTACATCAATAGTTAACTAATTAAATTAATTATTAATTAATAATTAATTGTATTAATTAATTTAACTATATGATATTATTAACTATTTACATAAAGATGTTTAGTAAAATTAGTTATTTATTATTAGTTGTTTATATATAAAATGACATATAAAGATATATGTATATTTTATAATTTATTGTAATATTATTTTACTTGAATAATATTTTAGATTATAATATATTATTTATTATATTAAGTTTTTTTAAAAAATTATATCATTATAATTTATTATATTTATTATTTTTTTTAAAATAGATAATTGTAATTTTTATAATTAAGAAACACCCATAATATTTTAGTTGATACAATAATTATTAAAATTTATTTTATAAGTATTTTTAATATTAAATTTAAAATTTATATATTTATCATTAAAAATATTGATAAATTACACATTTTAAGTATAAACACATATCTTTCACAAGTAATATGATTCTGTTATTTCTTTTTTTTAATATGTATTATTTTTCAATTCAAAAAATATCATTTAATAAAAAGTTAATTTTTAATGAATTTTTTATTATTTCCTATGAAATGAAATATATATATTCTCTTCTTTTTTATACAATTTGATAGAAAATACATGATTATATTCAAGTAATTTTATTATTATTATGTAAATATTTTAATATAATTTGTTATACTTATTTAATTTTTATTAAAAAATAATTATAATTTATTATATGTGTTAAAATTTTCTCTAAAAAATAGATAAATATATTGAGTATTTTCTTATTTATCATGGAAATGTAAAAAGTTTTATAATTATGAATAAGAATGCCTTTTTTATATTAAATGTAAATTAACTATTTTAAAAAGTTACTATTTTTAATTTTTTTTTCCAAAATGGCTGCTTGAATGCCAATAAGCTGATTAAAATAATTATTTATTAAATACTCAAATCAATTAATTAAATTGATCAAGTAGTCAAAGGCATTCAAAAAAACTATTTGTCAAACACACTCTATGACTTTAATGGGGAAAGAAAATCACATGATAAAAATGTTCAAATTCTGCTTCTTTTTTAATGAAAAAATTACTTCATACTTGTAAAATGTTAATGAAATACATCATAAGGATCCAAACAATTAATTTTATTTTAATAAAAATGTTTTCAATTCATTTATAAATAAATTTTGTTATTTAAAATTTTTTTCAAAAATAATTATTTTAATTCATTTGCAAATGAATTTCTTTATTTGGAATGTATTAAAAAATGCATAAAATTAAATTAAAAATTAATTTTGATTGTATCATAGTCAATACAATGTTAGAAAGAGAGCAAATTTTTATATAGTATGTGTTTTAAGTCAAATAAAATAAATTCTAATAAAATTTTTACTAAATTTAATAAATTTCATAATGACATAAATGTAATTAAAATATAAATTATAAATAAAATGAAATAATTTTTTTATAAAATCAAATATTATTTAAAAAAATTATTTAAAAATAAAATAAAACTTTATTTTTAGTTATCTCATACCTGGGGTAAATGGTTAATTTGGATGTTTTAAATCAAATCTAGGATAAATTAATTTGAGATATATTCAACTGTGGCTTAACTATACTTTCCCTTTTTATTATCTTACAATTGGAACCAGAACCTTCGAAAAGGCTTGATAATTAAAATCTTAACTTTGGAATTCCTAGCTTAGAAGCATATTCCTAAAGAACAAATTAAAACATGAATGTAAAATCCGTAAATTCTAATTTATACTTTTGAACTTATGATATAATTTGCTTGAATTAAACAAAAAAAATTACAACATTAAGGCTCTATTTATTTTGGCCAAAAAAATATCTTTTCTAAGTAAGGGCTGATCTAAAAATTTTAATTTATGAGAGCAATATATATATATATATATATATATATATGAAAATAAAAAATATTATAAAATAATTAAATATTGAAATAAAAATAAAATATTAGTTAAATTTTAATTTTCTCCTTTATATGTATTAGTGCATCAAATAAGTTAAACTTCATATTTTTTTACATTTATTTAATGTAAAATCTCTCTTTTTTAACTGATAAAACAAATTTATGAAGGCAAGATCATTTAAATTATGAGGGAGATAACTATAATTAATATATACATGTATGTAATTCTATTTTTTTGAGGCAATTGCCCCCCGCATGAATTCGGCCCTACCCGTGTAAATATAATTATAAATGATTAAGATAACAAAAAATTAATATATTTAATATTAAATATAATAAATTTAGTAAAATTTAACTTTCTCTTTTTCAAATAAATTATTTTTTTAACATAATTCTGTAGATCTTATATATATATATATATATATATATATATATATATATATAAAGAAATGAAATTTTCTAAGGAAAACTATCTTTCAAAAAATAAATGAACTCTAAATGTAACAATAAATTAATTAAGGGGCCGTTTAATTCGGGGTCTTCAGAAGGGGGAAAGGGAATTGCAGGATTTCATTCCCTTTGTTTTTGTTTGGTTTAGAAAAAATTCATTCCCTTTCCCCTTCTTGCCTTAATGGGATTACCCCATTTAAGGGAATGGTGATTCCCCTCCATTCCATGGGGAATCTCATTCCCTTTCCCTATCTTCTCTAATAATATTATTAAATATTAAATATATAATAAATATTTTATTATTATTTAATTATATTAATAATATTATAATATTTTAATACTTGTTATTTTTAATATTATAATATTTTTTATAATATTATTAATATTAATAATTAATAATAATAAATAATAAATAAATAATAATTATTTATTTATAATAATTATTACCATAGTTAATTTAATAAACAAATAATTATTATAAAATAAATAATAATTATTATATATTAATAATATTATAAATATTTATTTAATAAATAATTTTATTAAATATTAAATAAATAATTATTATAATATTATTTAATTATGTTAATAATATTATAATAATTTTAAGTTATTAAAAATTAATAATATTAATAAATAATAATTATGATAAATAATAAAAAATAAATAATTATTATTTTATATTAATAATATTATTAATATTTATTTAATAAATAAATAATTTTTATTAAATATTAAATAAATTAATTATTATTATAATATTATCTAATTATATTAATAATATTATAATATTTTTAATTTATTAAAAATTAATATTATTTATTTTTAAATAAATATTGATAATATTATTAATATATAATAATAATTATTTATTTAATTATTATTTTAATAATATTAATTTTTAATAATTTAAAAATATTATAATATTATTAAATACTAAATAAATAATAAATATTATAATATTGTTCAATTATATTAATAATGTTATAATATTTCTAATAATTATTATTTTTAATATTATAATATTTTTAAATTATTAATAATTAATAATATTAATAAAATTATAAATATTAAAAATAATAATTAAATAAATAATAATTATTAAAATTATTATAATAATATTAATTATTATTAATATATTAATAATAGTTAAAATAGAGTATTAATAAAAATAATATTAATAAGATGTTAATAATTAATAATAAATAATTATAAAAATTATAATATTAATAAATAAAATAAAAATAATAAGATAATAATTATAATAATTATTTTAAAAATAATTATAAATATATTATTTTTAATATAATAATTATTAATAAAATAAATTAAAAATACTTGATTCCCTTTTCTGTTTGAACCAAATAGATTGGGTAATCAGGAACTATTCCTTTCCTTTTCTTCTAATTCCCTTTCATGATTCCGTTCCCTTTCCCCAGTTTGAACCAAACGGCCCCTAAGTATAACTTATAAAAAAGAAATTCATTTAAGATAAATTTTAGAAGTCACTTCAAAATAAGAGCGAATACGCAGGTGTTTCAATAGCCCTGCTGTATGGTTTTCGAGAATTTGGAGTACAAATAAGCTACTACCATCATAACCTGTAGTACGAGGAAAAGTAGCAATGAAACTTTCGATCATTCATGAAGTAGATGGACGGTTGAAAGTTAATCTGAAGGCATTCATGCATTCATAAGAGCAGAAAAGACGGGCAAATTAGAGGTTACACAACATAAGAATTCCACCAAAGGAATACAGTTTCTTCGTTCAACGCTGGACGTGCGGTGTGCCAATCTTTTGAACTTTCCACATTTTTACAGAAAGTAAAGAACCCACGGAAATCAACACTCACACCTGCTGATGACATCATATTTGTGTTTACACACCCTTTTTTAGGGTATATTCCATGCCACTGGCAAAGCACCAACAGAACTTAAGAAACCCAGTTATGTTGTTCAATAACTCGCATATCAAGTTACATCGACCCTAACAGGAATTCCCGTATCATTATCTACAGAAACTTGATCAACAGAAATACGACAATGACCAAAACAACTACACCAACAACTGCTAAAAGCAAGCACAAGCAGGAACAACCACCCTTTGCACGTTTGTTCAGAATTGCCAAGCTCTTCTGCACCCGCTGTTTTTACCATGAGAAACAGAAAAAGTATGTGTAAGCAAATTTACATAGTACTAGGATGTTTAAATTTAAGATATTTAAACCACATGCTGCTCTTCATAGAGTCATATCTACATCAAACTAGAGCTATGTTGATGCATCCTTGTGAAGAACATTTTACATCATGCATTACTATGGCTATTCGGCTCAGATTGGCTTTGGAGGTCAAATTGACCGTGCAAGTTTAAATTGTAATCATAACTGTCAACAAGACCCCCATCAATCTGCAAAGGCACAGCCAGTAGTTATAATGATTTGTTAGGACTGCAAGCCTTTTATAATTTATCCTTCCCAATTATTATTATTATTGAGAGATAAGAAAATGTTATTACAAGAAAGAAAAGATTACAAGTAAAGAGGTTGAGCCATCCTCGAATGAAAACCTTAAAGACTAAATGTTACATAGTAAACAATCAATCAAATTTCTAAAGCAAATTCCTAATCTTTTTACAAATCAGTAAAACTTTATCCCTTGAAAAGAACCATAAGTTAAGCATAAGCTAAGCCCAAACGATCATCTTGTCCCAATTATTATACAACCCACAAGTATTCAACACATTCTCAATCATGTTAGCCAAACAAGACAAATTTATATCTCCCATTGGGACTGGAGTGAACATCCAATTTTCCCAATACGTGAATTGCCAAAACATAGCTTTAGAAAGCATTTGTAATATTTAATTTATAGGTCAAAATACAAGTATAAAGAGCAACAGCCCCAGCCAGAATGATATTTGACAAAGCTTACCACAAATACAGGCATAAATATATTTTGCTCTTAATTGTTCACTTTTGTTCCGGAACACCAGACTAACATTAAGAAAATTTTTAAGAAGGATTTTATATCTCAATATCCCACATGTTGGTTAAAGGGGGGAAAAAGTATAACCATCAGAAATTGGGAAGTTCATAAACCAAAAATTGAAAGCTATAAGTTTCAATAAGGGGGATGTTACGTGATATAGACCCCATTTGGATACAAACAGTTGTCATAGAAGCTTATCTTCTCTGATAAATACTTATACAATATCATTTTAGCATTTGGATTAGCTAATTTACCTTGAATAAACTTATTTAGGATGATAAAAATAACAATTGAAAAAAAAAAAAAAACTGTTGTAAAAGCCAAAAACAGTGTAAGCATGATCTTTCTTTCCCTTATTTTTTTTTAAGCAAACCCTCTTTGTTATCCTTCTAAATTTTTTTCCTCACTTTCATTGCTGTGAAATGTTGATGTCCCTAGAGGGACAAAATGGGACAAATTAATCTTCATATGGACAACAGCAAAAGGACAAAATTGGATGAATTAATATTTCATAGAAAAAAATTTGATATAAAATATTTTACAAGGATGAAAGTAAGAAAAAATGAATTTTACAGGAACAAAAAAAGGGGGTTTCCTTTTTTTTTTCAATGTTTTCAAACAAACACACTCTTAATTTAAAAACAGCTTGAAAGCACACAATGCTTTTAAATGTGAAGTAGTTTACTTTTAGAACACACTATTATAGTAGAGATTATATGAAAAGCTCTTATCCTAATTACATTGTTAATCCAGATGGGGCCATGTACTGATGCTAGAAGCAGGCTTTTCTATCAG
This sequence comes from Sindora glabra, assembly GCA_020226215.1. Taxonomy (NCBI): domain Eukaryota; kingdom Viridiplantae; phylum Streptophyta; class Magnoliopsida; order Fabales; family Fabaceae; genus Sindora; species Sindora glabra. The sequence goes on along the minus strand of CM035230.1, from coordinate 44,553,505 downwards.
AAAAATTTCTCCCTTAAGGCCTAGAAACATAAATAAACCTGAAAAATAGGGCAAAACTACAAGTACCTTTGTAGTTTAAATTATAACGGAACAAATCCTCCTTCAACCTCATAAATTTTTTATCATTTTTTTTTGGTTTCAATTGAAAAAAAAATCTAAATGATTCGACAAAATGAGTGACAACATTATTGTTATTCCAAAGAAACCCTCTGTATGTTGTGAGGTCTCTGATGCAATTTGCTGTCAGACAAAAACAGAGTGAGAAAATGAGGGCCCAACGAAGGTCTGTATCTTTTTCCTGCGAGGAAGAAGACTTTCGATCCTCTGCAGTCTGACAGTGGCCAATGCAGTCAAAATTGTAATTTCAATGAAACATTAACTTTCTTGTCCACTCACAAAAAAGGCCCTTTTTGTAACTTAACATTTGGAGGGGTTATTTGTAAGTCGTAACTATTAAAACCATAAAGGATGACAAATATAAATACAAGAGAAAAATGCAAAATACTCCCTTCAAGTCAGGAGTGGGTACATTTTGCCCCCATTAACTTTGGAAGCTTGCAGATCAAACTTTTAAGCATATAAAACTAGGAATTAACATCCATTATCAATTTAATTAACCCTTTTATTAGATTATGTGATTTTTTTCAAGAAGCAGGATCATAATATTATAATGTGTTGGTTTATAACATCGTTTTTTGCACATAATTTCTATATTATATAACTAGCCTCTTCACATGCACTCTCATGCATGTTCAAAGGCTTTTCTTTTTATTTAAGAAATTAAAAATGAAGATGAGCCTGTTAGTCTTTGGATAGCTTCTGCCTAGTAGTGCTTAGATAATTTTAAATTTTAACTTTTATCAATTGATGTTTTTAAATATTAATTGATACAAAACCTGTGATTGATTGGATTGTGAAGAATGATTGAACAGTTTCCTTAACTATCAATTAAAGTGATTAAAACTTCACATAATTAATCTTTTTTAAGCTTGTGATATATGAATTAAGGTTCGTGAAAAAATAGAAATTGAGATGGATAATATATGTGTGTTTGTGTGTGTGTGTGTGAGAGAGAGAGAGAGAGTTGCATGAGAGAAAGAAAAAGAAGTGGTTATGCATGGTATACGGAGAAGTAATCTTTGGAAATTGATAAGAAACATTGGGGGGGGGGGAGGAGGGGAGAAAGAATTGTATATAAATGAGTTAGTGGGGTAGTTTTTACAAGTTATATTAAATTTTTAACATCTAATAATTGAATTTGAAATTATAGAATTATCCCTCATTTTCTTAAAATTTAAAACATGTAAATGTGAGCTATTTAGGGGGAAAAAAATGGAATCCACTCCTTCAAATCCTCTTTCTATTAGATTAATAGAAAATTAGATTAGATATATAGAATATCAATTAAACAATTGAAAATGAGTTGTGAAATTATGTGAAAAAAATGATGTAATAAACCAATATATAATAATATTGTGATGCTTGTTTAAAAAGTTAATAAAAAAATACACACTTTAACAAGATGGTTAACTATATAAATGATGGATGTTGAGTCTAAGTTTTTTTTTACAGTTTCAGGATTTAATTTGCAAGTTTTTAAAGTTAATGAGGCAAAATGCAACAAGCCTAAAATTGAAGGGGGTACTTTGCATTTTTGCCTAGATATAATTTACTCTAAATTTTAAATATGACATGAGTAACAAGATTCAATGCTAGTCTTGAAGTGGTTGAAGATTATTACCTGCATTCGAGAACCTGAAACTTCCACATGCTCATCCAAATCATCCTGGAAGTAGAAAAGAAGAAAATTAATTTCATATGGGAGGGCAAAATATGGGCTAAAAATAAAAATTGAATATAACACTTTAAACAGGAACAGAGTATACAATGAGCCTGGTGTGTAGATCCAGTTCTTCATTAACTGCCAATGCAATATGTTTCGTGCTTGTGACAGTATGCTCCAACTTCTCAAGGCCCTCATCTTGTTCTGATTGAATACCATTCCACATCAAGTTCTGAAGTAAAAGAATACAAGAAGTATAGTTCGAATAATCCAAATTGTTACCTCTCATGATTTGCCGTTGAAGTCCAACAAATCCATGGTTGTCCAAGCCTTCAGTTCTGCTCATTGCATCAGTTGACTTTATTTCAGGCCCTAGCAAACTATCCTTGTTTGCAAAACTTGACATGTTCAATGTGGAAGCCATTTGGTTAACTTTTGATCTCAAATTTGCAAGCATGTCCTTGCGACGATTCATCTCCTTCTCAGTTCTGTGATGTGAACCATTTAAAATAAAGCAAGATTCAGATAATAAACATATAAACAATAGTTAACCCTCCTTAGACATGATACACATTTACATCTGAAAAGAACACATTGACTGTGTTATTGATTACAAGTACTGAGAAGTTTCAAATTAACTCGGCAGGAAACTTTCCAAGGAAAAAGCAAATAAAGATTGTGATAATTTTTCAATGATATTCATTTCAAAATATAAAGTTTCAGGAGACTGCAGTACAGAGTGTTCCAGGAATTGCTCTCCTGTAGTTTGTAATGATTTCTTAATTGGCAGGACTCACATAGACTGCTTTCCAGGAAGCTTTGACAAAAGGGATTGTAAGCTATCAAGTCTCGTCCCTAAGATTGTAATTTTCCTTCTTATAGCAGATGCATGACGTTGGCTTTCTGGTCCAGCTGCAGAATATGAATTTCGCTCAGAAATCATGCTGCTGATATCATCAGCAAGTTTTAGTGCTTCATTATATTCCTTCATCCACGAGTCTGAAGACGAAGCCATTGGCCTGTAAATGAGTGATAAAATAAACAATCACGTGAGTAAAAAAGCAATATGATGCTTTTATGTAATAAATGATCAACAGATCTTGTAGACATTCAATTCCCATTGAATGTCACAATAAATTGTATCCATCAGAAAAGGCCATGATGAATTGTAAACAAAGCATGAATTTCTCTGTTGCACAGTTGCACTTGATAACTATGAGGACATCACACTAATCTTGCTTAATCCAATTTTATTCATGAAAAATTCCCTCAGATAATAGCATATAACTATTAGGTAATGACTCCCAGCTTTCACTAACTAGACACCCAAATCCATGACCTATTATCAACTTAAATATCTCAAAACAAGCACCAGTATTCAATAGATCATGCAATGTTATCAAAATTGATAACGCAGATATGATATGTTATGCAATTGCAGCCACTTGTATGACACCAAACTATATAACCGGCCACCATGAAGTTAACATAGGTAATCTTAACTAAAAAGTGAACAATCATACACCCCTGCTTTAATGCCACACAAAGTCTCAAGGTCATAAACATCACAATTCAAAACAGTGATTACAGAATAAAGCCTCATCACCAATAATTAGCTAAAACTACTTCTCCATCGGCTAACATCATGAAAAATCCATTGCAGTTTCTTTCCAGAAAAATTGCATAACAAAGGGTAGGACTTCCTAATTACAGAGAAATCAACCATTGACACCAAAAAGTATGGGAGGGAAAATTTGCTATGCAGAGATAGTCAGAAGAATCCGTTCAAGATGAACTCAAAGGGTGACAAGAGTCATAATCCGTAGAATTCCCGTGTATGTTAGCGTGCCCAGAGAATTAAACGCCCAAATGGTACAATCAACTTCAAAATTGCAACAGAATCAAACAAAAATGCAAAATTTCTCATAGCGTCACCCCGTCCAAAATAAGAAACAGAAGAAGAACACACATCTTTAACCCGAGACTGGAAAACAGCACTGACAGCTCAAGAATCACAATTCCGAACGAAATAACGATCGCAAAGCAAATTGATTAGATTAAATCGTAAGAGACATAATTGGAAAGTATGACAATTACCTTTATAGAAAGTGCTATTGGGGTTTCAGAGAATGGGGTTTTTTAATTTTAGACGGCGATCGGATAATAGTGTCGTTTACTTTATTTTAGATCAGCCTATAGAAGGTGGCGTACGGCGGCACCACCAACCGCCCAAGTTTGTCCTCCCTGGTCGTCGTCTACCTTACAGAATTATAAAACTAGGTGCTTGGAATTTTCCTCCGCTGCGGGTGACAACAGCGTCTACGTTGTTGTACTACACGCTTTCTCGGGCGTAGCGTGTAGTGCCAACCACCTGTCGTTTTGGTAAGCAAACTGAAAAGTGAAAAGAGAGTAAAATACCAACTGCCTATCGTTTTAGTTTCACGGATGAACACTGTTGTAAAATCTCTATAGTTTACCTCTTCAAGAAATTAACTTGACCTGGAATTTTTGAAAAAAAAATTCTTAGTTTTGGAGAAACTTTGCTTTTTATGTAACAAATATAAATATAAATAATTTTAAGTTAACTTCCTTTTTGGTCCCAATATGAATTTTTTTTTCCATTTTTGTCTTTTGTGAGATTTTTTTTATTAATTTTACTTTTGTGAAATATTAATTTATGTAATTTTATATTTTAGTTAATACGTATATGAAAATTAATCTATCTAATTTTATTCCTCTAAATATAAAATTCAATAATTTAATATTTTATGAATATAAAATTGATAAAAAATTTAAAAGAACAAAAACGGAAAAAATAAATCTTACAGACACAAAAATAAAATAATTTTTACATAAATAACTAAAAACAAGTTACCCTTATCTTGTAATAACATATTAAGAGTAAGTTCGAAGGTTAAGAAATAAATGAAGGAAAAAATTTATAAGAGACAAAGGAAAAATAAAGCAAAGGGGAAGAATTATTAAATGTTGGTGGGTTTCACGGAAAATGTTTCCGTACAAATATAATTTTATTTATTTATATTTATGGTTATAAAAAATTAAGATAATAAAAAAAACTTTTTAATATTAAATGTAAAAGGACTGGTGAAGAACAATATTTTTTATGTGAAAGAGGAGTTGTTTTCCTATTATTTTACTTCTATGCCTATAGATAAGATATTTAAAAAAAAAAAGGAAATCTTTTGATAAAACAAATGAAATCTAAAATAATGGTTTCCTTATCATTATATGTAGATGTTAAGAAAATCTTTCAAAAGTAAAAAGTCAAGTATGAAGAGCAAAAAAAAAATATTATGATATTTTGGATAAAATGAGAAAGAAGGGGGGAAATTTTATTGGATATTATTTCCCTTGCTTGAAGCAGGAAAGGAAAATGGAAAATTTATCCTCTAAGACTTTGTAAAATTGCTATTTCTTTGTTGAGATTTTTGAAAAATTTTCTACGTATTCAAATGAATAGAAAAGTCATTCCATTACCATCAATCAATTCTATTAAAGATCCAAACCAACAAGGACCGCAATCTTCCTTCTCATCATTATTTAAACCTCTCAAATAAGAAAAAAAAATTATTCCATAATCTTTCATTATTTAAATATATAGTATTCACATTTTTTAATTTTCACTCTCATACTTCCATTTTTTTTCATAAAGAAATTTGACATATACAAAAAGTTCTAAATTTAAACAAAAATCATGATGAGAAATTTTTCAAAAATAACAAAATATCATTATAATGTTAAAATATATGAACAAAAAATGAAAAAAATATTATAATACCAATAAATCCACAAGCTATGTAAGCACGTTGGAAGTGAATTTAGTAACTCTTGCAATATTAAAATTAATAGCTATAACTGAGCATGATGATGATCACCATTATAACTCCTTAATAATAAAGTTGATGATCATCACAAAAGGCATACGAGAAAAGAAAATCATAAAAAACTAACCAATTTTGTGGTAAGATTATCATTTTGTCAAATTGTACATTGCTATGTTTGGACAATGAGAATGAAGGAAGTGGGAATAAAATGTTATATCATAATCTTCTTTTTATTTAAAATTTTGATTAAGAAAGAAAAATCGTAGATGTTTATACTTTATTCTTCAAATTCCTTCAAAACATTCCACCACTAACTATTCTTCCAAATTTGATAATTTTAAAGGATTTTTTTGAACATTTAAATAGCTTCTTCCTTTCCATTCCTTTCCATTATCTTATTTTCTCTTTCTTTTCTACTCCCAAACATACTATAATGTTTGTATGGATTATTAGCTTTAAGTCATCCCATGCATATTACAAATTAACACCAAGAAAATCTTAAATTTCCTTATATTTAAGACATAGAAATAAAAGATATCCAATGGTTTCCACATAATTCAAACACAAAAGGCATTCTAAAGAAATATAGATGCCTTTGTTGATCAAGACATTTCTACATAAAAGAGATTTATTAGCCAATAACCATATAAAAATTTAATCCTTCAACAACAATGCAAATTCCAAACTTACACCTCATTATCCTTAAGTAATGGTGGAAATAAGTTAGGCAGGCTAGGCTTTGGCTTAAACAAATTAGACTTTTTTTACTAAAATAATGGCTTGAATATGACTTATTAGCTTATATAAGACTTTAATATAGGTTTGGCTTGACCTTTTTTAAAAAGCTTAGTCAACCCTATTAACCTATTTAATAGTCTACATTCATGAAAAATCTTATAAATAGGCTAATAGGTCAAGGCTTAAAAAGCCTTATATAGGTCGAAGTCTTATTAGAGGCTACATATCCATAAACATGCATGTATTAAAAAATATATTTTGCCCTTCTCAAAAGGCACCTTTAGTAGTATACAATCATAAATCACTATAATTTATTGACAATATCCTTCAAAATTCAAATTAAGAAACAAAAATTCAAGTGACATCAAGTTCAAATATGGTTGTTCTTTTCACCAACATTGATAAATACAAACTAGTTTGAAATGCATATTTCAAAATAATAACAACTTTGAAACTTTATGGTAGTGACACTTGTGAATTGGCACTGAGTATTGTTAGCATTAGCAACCCACACCCAAGAAAAGGTGAATTTGGTGTTTTTAAAATTTTTCTTATTTTTCAAACTCTTTTTAAGAAGCCTTTTATTTTGGAAAGTCATAAGAATAATTTTGATTCAAACACTTTCAAGAAAGCCTCATGAATATGTTTGCACTCAAGATATGATAATTCAAAGAACTAGTGCAAATTTACTTAGTCCATTATGCAAAAATAAATAATTAAAAAATTAATCCAAGATAATTTAATAGATAAGTTTACACATAATATATAACCATTCAATTCACTTGTGCAAAGCAACTCATTCAATTATGCATAGATAAGAAACAAGAAGTCAATGCATAAATGAATTTCTCTTTCAACCATTAAAAATCAAGATCAATATTGATGCATAATGTATTTAACAATTAATAACAATAAGAACAGAGCATTCAACACCATATTTTAGCAAACTGCAATAGCAGAATGGAGATGAATTTCTCTTTCAATCATTTAAATATCCAACCAACAACATAAGCATTATAGCATAAATATGTCCAGCAAATAGCAACAGCAAAATAGAGTATACATAGTAGAAAAACATAGCAATATTCCAGAAAAATAAAAGGAGAAGGAAGAGAGATTAAACACAAGGATTTATAGTGGTTCCTCCCTTGGATATCTTCACCAAAGTGTACATCCACTCTCCAAGCTCTCCAAGCTTATGTATTAATCCACTATCCCTTTATGTTTCAATTGACACTTAAAGAAGCCTTACAATCTTTACTCTTCCTTAAGCAAAAACTCTCTTACAAGGGATACCTCACCCTCTTTAAGTTTTTCCAAGGGATACCTCACCCATAACAATTAACAAATGATAAAAGATGAAGAATAATTTATAGAAACTCTCTTAAAGAGTGAATGAAACAAATGAAGTCTTAGAATAGAGAATTTTTACAAAGATGAGCTCAAATCATGATTTGGATGAAGAAGGATATAAAATGATATTTATAATTGAAGTTTAGGCTCTCTTTACATTGTATTTCATATTTCTTAGCTTATATATGAAGCTCATGGAGTATTATAGCCGTTTGGGGTTGTTAGGAATGAAAAACTAACCATTACTAGCCATTATTCACGCACTAGAACACTCAGAATTGATTGGTGAATCGATTTAAGATGTTTAAAGTGCTTTCTGGATATCCAGAATTGATTGGTGAATCAATTCACCTAAACAGAAATGCAAACTCAACTTTAAAAGGTCATAACTTCTTTATTTTAAGTCCGTTTTAAGCAAATGACCTATCATTGGAAAGCTAATTGAGTCTACTTTCAAATGGGAGTAATTTCATGCTCATATCTATTGTAATTTTTAAGATATGTTCATAATGAGCAAAGGTTAGAAATAGTGAATATGTAAAAATCTGATTTTGAGACTCAATTTGTAAAATTCATAACTCTTTCATATCTTAGTCATTTTAAGCAAATGACCTATCCATGGAAATTTCTTTGAGTCTATTTTCACATAAAAATAATTTCATACTTATATCATTTTTATTTTTCAATATATGATTAAAATAATGAGCACATGTTAAAAAAGACCAAATTGTAGAAAAATGATTCCTAGACTCAAATTGGCAAAATCATATTATTTTCATATATTGATCATTTTAGGCAAATAATATGTTCATGAAAAGTTCTTTGAGTCTATTTTCATATGGAAAGGTTTAACAATTAAATCACAAAGTATTTTTTAAGATTTGATTAAAAGAATGACCAAAGGTCAATATTGAAAATATTATAAACTCATATTTCATTGGTTTTTGAAATGTCCCTATAGGTCATCTTGTAAAAATATGATTATAGGCTATCTTTTAAAATATTTTGATCAAACTAAGAATTTTAAAAATATGTTTGAGCTCTTTATCATGAAATACTCTATTTTACAAGAAAGTCTAAGCTTTAAGATGAAGAACTATACTAATTAAGTCTTTGGGCTTCTTCTTGATACTTCTAAGCTTTTAAACACTATAGTCTTCTCATCCTTTAATGCTTAGATCACACCTTCTTTCTTATTTTTCTTCCTTTTTCTTAAGTTGAGCACAATATGATCTTTCATTCCTTTGCTTTAATGCTCACTCTTCTTCATTTTAGACTTTCCTATATACAAGTTCATGAACTTTGCAAACCATATACTTAGTCAAATCTATATGTCAACATATTGATACATAATTCATATATAAAACAAATTAGCACAAAAACATGCATAATCATCCTTTTATATATCTTGATTAATCATATGCTTAGTAATACTTGTATAAAATATAACTCTTTTAGCATATAATCAAGCATATGTATTAACCATAACATAGTATATCTATTAAAGCTTGTATAATATAGATCACTTTAGTACAAGATATACAATGCTATCATAACATTCATTTGTCATCATTAAAACTCATCACATAAAATCTTAAAGCTAACAAGTATTAGCATAAAGATCCTTCATAACACACTAGAGAGGAAAGATACAAGTTTTTAGTATTAAAAATAGGTGCATTAAGGAAAAATGGAATTCAACACTTAATTAGAGATATGTTATATTACATTAGAATAAGACCTCTCAAGTTGTTATTGCTATAGTCATCATCCTTAAATAGATATAGTAACAAAAAATTATTAAAATCCATATTGATTCCAAAAGCAAGAAATGGAAAATAAAAATATGGATAAATAAGTATAACAAAAAAAATTTACCCTTTAACCAAATCATATATAGTTGATTTCTAAAGGATGACTAAAGCTAAAGTTATACACTCTTCAAATTGGACTTGTAATTTTAAAAATATAATGAACAAATTTCTAACATATAAGAGAATGTCTCCTATTACTTAATATAATATGAAAATTGAAAAGCCATGCATCTATAGTTATAGTAAATGAATATGAATTTATTTTTAATATAGATATAAATGCAGAATGAAAAACATTAATATAGGATTTGAGACATGTTTTACTAAATTAATATAGAAAGAAAAGTGATGCATCCATATTATTAAAGAATTTGATAACCAAATCCAATAATATAGGATCTAAAATAGATTTTTAATAATACATGATTTAATTGTCAAATTCTTTACTTTTCTATTCTTTATTTAGAAAAGGCTATAGTTAAGTAATCCTATGCAAATGTCATGACCAAATTAACATTAGTGGAGAAATCTAAATAAATATATTTTTATAAGAATTTTTTTTGATAGTTTGCAATTCAACTTGATTAAGATAAATTTGCACCAAAATGTTAGAATCTAATGCTCATTCACACATATAGAAATTTTAGATAATTTTATTTTTCTATAAAGAAAGGCTAAAAGACATTATTCTTCAAATTAAAATTGATAATGCATACAGAATAGATACACCACTCAGTCACTCATAACTTTCAAATCCAACTCTCCTCATTTCTTATGCTTCCATTTTTACCTTTTTAGACTTATGAATTTTCAGTTTATAGCACTCAAAAGTAGTAAGCTTATAAATCAATATATATATAAGCTAACCTTTCTAAATGATATTCCCTTAAACTTTCCATAAATTCATGGATTTAATCACTATCGAAAATAATATGATATCCTATTCTCTTTTTGAAATATTGAAATGTTAGATAACAAATAATGTTGAACATTTATTTATACATAGAAAATTCATTCTATCACTTGAGCTTAGTAACCAAAATAGAAAGAAATTGCAGTACTACACCACACATGCAAACAAAAATAGATTTTTCTATTGATAGCAAAGCAACTAAGAGGATGGACACAATAGGAAAAAGGTAGTAAAATACTTTCATAGAGAAGGAGATACAGTACCTTGGTATGTTTGATGCAAGAGGATATATGATGATGTCAAAAGGATACATGATTACTTGATCCCTAAACTATTCTTCTACTATGCTTACCAGTTGCTATAGAAGCTCTCTTAATTAAAGATGAAAAGTATTAAATTATTAAGAATTAGGAAATCAGGGTTAATTTGGACTCATGTTCTTTTTTTTATCAATACTATTAGAGATTAAGTTAATTGGATTTAGGACATTAAGCTAATAAGTTGTTAAGAAAGAGGCCTAATAAAATAATATATAATTATAATTATGATATATATAATATAAACAAATCAGTTTGTTAAGCTAATAAGCCTATTTTTAAAAATTTTAGCCTAGTTTATTTAAACAAACAGGCTTACTAATTAACCTTGGCCTAGCTTGTTTAACTAAACAGGATAGGCCAAGCTAGGCCTAAATTAAGTTAGGCCATAAGCCTCTAACATGTGGCGTAGTCTACTTCTGCCCCTATCCTTAGGCTCTCCTTGATCTTAACAATTGCTCATAGAATCCTCAATCAAATGACAAGCACTTTTTAAGAAGAATTTCCCAATCAGAAGAACCTATCCAACTAATGTTATCTTCTCTATTTAAAGAAGGATAAATACATAATCTAGAAGCTAAAAAAAAAATAGAAAAAGATTATCAATGTCTAGAACCATTGAAAGCTTAGAAAATTAACAATTATTCTTCACTTCTACTTTAAAGGGCTATGAATCAAGCTTTTAATAAGAGTAGTATTGATCACTATCAAACCAAAAGGCTAATGCTAACCCCATTCATCACATTCCATTTATCTCTCAAAATGAAAACCCTTTTCACACTAGAATTAATACTACTATTCTAAAAAATCTTGATCCCATATCTACTTTTATGAGAAGAAACCTAACAGGTATTAAGTTCTTTATGGAATTGCTATCTAAGTTGAGTAAGTAAGCAAATGTTTTTCAATCTAGATTTTCTTGACCTAAGACTTCCCTTCTTTCTAGTTTTCATTACTTTTTCCTCTCACCACAGATAACTTCCTCCTATTATTAGATCTTCCCTAAAAAAAAGTCTTAATAGGTTGATTAACTATATTAAGAATAACATAAGGAATAGAAATAATTTGCATTAGGTAATTAATAATAATAGAGGTAGTAGATTAAATAAAGGTAAACCTTTTAGCTAAAAAGAAATAATTAGCCTTCCAACTACTTAATCTAATACTAACATTTTATTTAAAAATGTAAAAATTAGACTTTTTTATACCCATAAATTCCAAAAAGAAAATCAAGAAACATACCAAGATTATTAACTACTCAAAAACCTAAAATATTTGCAAATACTTCCTTAACATTAGGGAAAACCCCTAAAAAAGTACAAAAGATGAGATGTATTATGGTTATAAACTAAGCCTAAAAGTATATAGAAGGATTTAAGAAAATTCTAACATGTCTAGCACCCCTTTTAGCTTTAAAGAATAAAAGGACATCATTTGTAAATAAGAGGTAGATGATCTTGAAAGATCCATTCCTATATTTAAGAAGTTTCCATTTCTTTTCCAAAATAGCTTCTCTAATAAGAAAGAAAAGAAATTCCATGCATAAAATAAAGATATAAAGAGAGATGGATCCAATTGCCTTATTCCTTAAGTATGTTTAAAATAATCAAATGGGAAGCTATTCATAATCATAAATAACTTAGCAAAAGTAATACTAATTATAGTAAAGTTAATTTACGAATATGGAAAATTGAAAAAGTATAAAATGATTTCTATGAAATCCCATCTAATCAAATCATAAATTTCTCAAGGCCAACCTTAATAATAATCCATTTTAGGAAAATTTTAAGCCTTCTTATAGCATGAATTTATCACGACCTAACCGTTGGGTGCATGATTAGCATAACGTGTTATTTCTAGCAGTTTTCTATTAGCCTTACTAAATGGAACTATATCTATACTAAATATATTTTATGACATTCTAATCTTTAATGGAAATGTGTATGCCTAATGACAAAATATGGAAGGATGGAGTAACATTATATAGTGGAAAGTACTTGTATGTCTGACTATTCCAATTACTTAATGATACACCTTATTGTCAAAATACTCAAACAAGGCAACTTCCCTTTCCAATAGATAGCTACTAAATACCTAATGGAAAGAATCCCCATAAAATGAGAAAAAAGTGAAAACAAATATAGAGATAAAATGAGTTTTCATAAAAAATTCAATAAGTAAACAAAATAATGTAACTTGTTTAAAACAAACTCAAGTTCAATAGCTACTCCACTAGATGCTCCATATAAGAAATATTAATGAGTATTTATACCTTTTCAAAAATAAACTTATAGTATACTTTTTTTAGGAATTAAATGTAACATACAAAATATAGGTTTAGTTGTTGTTGCTTCTTCAATTCCCCATAATATTACTTTCAAAAGAATTCATTTAAAATTATAGATTATTGTAATCATATACACAACCTCATTGGTCAATCATAATTATGCATTGATAGTTTCCTCATATATCATAACAATAATAATGTATTCTACAATAAATGAACAACTTGCTCTCTCTCTCTCTCTCTCTATATATATATATATATACACACACACACATACACATACAAAGGTATCACTAAACCTTTTTCCATTTAAATTATTTCTCATTTAAAAATTTATGCTTATATTCTATAATATAGGTAACATGAATGAATAAATAATACATGAAAACATTTAAATTTTCTTATGCCTTTCGCTCAACTTTATCCTCTTATAAACTCATTTTTATTCCCTTAGGATCGGCCTTTTCCCTTCATAAATAATTTTCTAGATTTGATATTGTATCATATACTCATTATTTTATTTGCTTCTTTCCATATTTTGAATCATAAACACATTCCAATCATATATTCCATCATCAACATCATGTACAAAACACGTTAGGTGTATATCAATTCATAAACACATTTTAATTTAGGATTTCATCATTAGTATCATATATAAACACATTCACAAACTAATGTTGTTAATATATAAGTCATACACCTTTTCATTCTCAAACAATCCTAATAAACATATAAAATTGGACACAAAATAGTGATAGTCGATAACAATAGTTAACTATCCTTATCTAAAAGCTAACTTTGTAATAATGTTGACTATAGTCCTATTATACCCTAGAATAATATTTGAAATTTTATTATTTTAAATGCTTGAAATATTTATTCTTAATTAATAAGGATAGTTAAATTACATTTATTTATATCAAAGTGAAATATGAATATTTTAATTGTTTTACAGAATAAGTATTGCTATGATTTTCCTTGATAAAAGTATTAACTGAATATATTTTTATGTAATTAATAATTTTTAGGATATTTAGAAGTTAAGAATGCAGAATTTATGAGATATATGTATTAGTTATGATGGATGGTTTTTATTGATAAATTTATAAAATTTCAAAGATATTTTAGAAATTCGAGGTATGATGAATTATGATATATATATATACACTCTTGATTTAATAAAATTTTATATTAATATTTATGGATTATTAAAATATTCCATATGGGATTTTAGAAAGAATTGAAAAAGGAAAGTTTTATAGAAATGGATTTTCATTTTAAAGGAATAGAAGGGTAGAATTATTTTTGGTAAGAAATAGAAGGTTGAGATCAAATAAGATATAAGCCTACAGTGTACTATAATACACTAAATAAAAGCCTAAAGTTTATTTTATTTTTTCATCCATTTGTATGTTTTGGGGGAAGGGGTAAAGAAAGAAATGAGATATAAGCCTACAGTGTACTATAATACATTGAATAAAAGCCTAAAATTTATTTTATTTTTTCATCCATTTCTCTCTTTACCCCTTCCCCTAACAACATACACTCTTTCTTTCTTTTTCCTTTTCTCTCCTTTCTTTTTGCCAGTATTTATTCCTCAATTTGCCATAGGTTACCCTTTATCACATGTTACTTTATGCTAGATGGCATTTCATTGGCACTATAGAGGAAGCCTTAGATTAGCATCAAAGCACAATACAAGATTCTTTTTTATCTCTTGTGCGTCTTTATTTTGCTTGACAACTATTTTCTAATTGTAGTGTCACTGTCACCATTGCTCTTTATTCCAGCTTCATTTTGGCCTATTATAGCTTATAAAGGACATAAGAAGTCACTAGATCACGCATGGGAGCCAAGCTCATAACTTCTCAACCCACCAGCAAACTATCAAATTTTGGTCACTACTATTTTGATTGGAACCTCCATAAAAGAAGGTGAGTTATTAGAAGCTTAAATCTCCCTATTCTAATTGAATAAGTTTGGTGTAAGGAAAATCTGCTTTATCTCTATTTTAAATACTCAATGATAACTTTATATAAATTGGAAATAAATGTAAAGATAACTTAAGGGAAATAATTAGAGCCTTTTCATTGTAAAAAGATTTAATATTTTTGGTGATTTGAACTTGAGTTAAGAAAGCTTTAAATATGTGAAATGTAATCTTTTAAGATTATCTTGAGTTAGAGTTAAAAATATTAGAAAATAAGAGTATAGTTTTATATAGTGATGTGATTAAAGTATAATTAAAGCATTAAGTTCCAATATTTTGCTTATTTTATGCTTTGATTTGAAAATCCCTTATTTATGAGAATATATGATTTTTTGATGATAATTCTATAAGTATATAAAAGTAATGATTTAAGATTATTAAATGGCATATATTTGGTTTCTAGTGATTAACTCTAAAAAAAATAAGAAATTTACAATATAAGATATTAAAATATTATGATTAAAACTTAGAATAGTAGTCTTAGGAAGAAAATAAGTAATATTAATATTTATATTTATAAACTATTCTTGTAAAATTTAAGTAGGAAGATAAAGGACACATGAACCTGAATACTCAAAACTTATAAAGCAGATAGGCATTATCAATTGAATTTATATCTTACCTTTAAAAATAATGTTTTATTGATATTTATTTGAAAGTTATATTTCATCTCTCTCTTATTAATTGTACTAATCACATATACATTTATATATGTATAGATTTTTAAAAATGTAACCATGTGACCTAAGATTGCTTGTGAATAAAAAGTCTCTAATTTCAATAGCTATAGTCATTTATATCACCAAAGCACAGGTGAAATAATTGGTATGCTAATACATACATATAATTATATATTGTCTTGTAGGATACTATTATTCATAATTGTAGGGCCTTGTATTAAAAGCAAGGTATTGTCGATGCCTAGCACTACTTTGTTGTGATTGAATTTGACAAGTGTTGGAAAATGTATTATAAACTATATTATGATATGAGTAGATGTTAGTGGCCATGCAAAGAAGGCATAATGGTGTTATTATATATATTAATATTGATATATATTTTGATGTTGCCTTATGATTAAGGCTAGAATTTTTTAAGTCATCCGATAGTAACTGCCCTCTTAAACTCGAATTTGGGTTAGGTTGGGTTAATTTTTAGGTGTTATTTGAGCAGTTTAGTTGAAATAGTAGGTAAAGGAAAAATTTTGGGTAAGTTCAAGTAAAGCTAAGCTATTCGCCCTAACCTATGAGTTAATCTTAATGGCTTAAAAATGATTACATTTTAGCCAAGCTTAAGGGCCAAATCTATTTGCCCATCCTCTTGAAAGCCATATATGATTTAGACTCAACACTAACAGAGATAGAGCTTAGTCAGCTGCATATCATCGACCACTAATCTAGTAACTTATCATGTTGCGTTCGAGTTTATGCCTCCATTGTTATTATTCATTACCTTACTGACACTAGATTCCTCTACTTCAAGTACTTTGCTATTTAAGGTTCATGTTTTAATCTTAGACCACTCAAGTCCACTAGTGCACACATGAGTAGCAAAAGAACAATTCTAAAGTGAAGCCATGGAAAATCCCTATCATTAGTAAAACCTCTTTTCCCATTTTTTGTTTCTTATAAACATTTGGTTTCCCAATTTTTCTTTCCTATCTACACTTTGGATTTAGGATTGGGATTTGTTATCTGAGTTAAAAAAATTATCATTTAGGGGAATGAATGAGACTAATATTGTGGGGTTTAAATTGCTAGTAGATGGAGATTGAAATTTTTTTTAATCATACTGGCTTATGTTTATTGTTTGTTATACATTATAATACATAATTTATCCAAGATTGATACTTTACTTTTTTCTATGATAACATTCAGGCCAACAATGCTTACATATTTTTTAGCTTTAATTTGTGTTTAATCATCTTTATTACAATTTGCATACGTGATGAATTGAGATTTTTATATTTGTTGTGCTATTCCTCTTTGACCATGATTTTTTTCTATGTTTATTGTGTACTTTAATATTAAGATTTATTATATTATAATTTAATATTTAGTTACTATTTTGTTTACTTTGTGTTTATCCAATGAATAAATTGTCATTTATTTCTTCTAAGAATAATGGGAATTTACTTCTTTTCTTATATTGTATAATATACAATTAAGAAAATAGAGCATTTTTTTTAGCAAAACAAACATCAATGGCCTATCACAAGCCACTAGAAACCACTCGAACTCGACTATATCTAACTTCGTTGATTAAGGTTGATTTCAAGGTGTTAATTGGTCAATTTTAGGTGAAGTTTTAGTAGTCATTGAGTAGTGGTGGTTTGGTGGAAAAAGGCTTTTAACTAGCCCTAACTGCTTGACTTCCACCCTTACTTGTGATAATAAATTATCTACTTTGTATCAAAATTAAATTGTGATGATGCTATGTAGAGTTGGTGCTTTAATGTATAAGATTTCACCATGAATTATATCATAAGTAACATTAGGATAAGAAGCGTGATAGGATGATGTTATGAAAATTCATAAATAGGATATAAGGTTAGCTTGAGAGGAATAAGGATAGAAAGGCAAGTAGGTTATAAGGTTAGCTCAAGAGTTAAAAAGTGGATATATATATTGTATTTACAATTTCTTATACAATATATTGTAAAATTGGTACCTAGTATTTGCATAATTTCATTTGATATGATTATAAAAGTTAATAACTACTCGAAATAGGTTACATGTAATATAATGATAGTATTACATAAATTGAACATTTAAGGGTATTATGAATTGCGATAAGAAATAGGAAACTTAAGCAATATACAAGTAAATACATCTCCTAATGACTTAGTACTTAGAGCTAAAAATTCATATATGAAGTTTGTGATTATTTTTTATCTTTATTGTTGAATTAGTATTTAAATGTTTTAGTTATTTGAAATTAATAATAGGTTAGCATATATATTTTTACTAAGTTTTTATAACTCGTTCCTTTTATCTTCAATCTTTTCAAGTTAATATAAGTGCAATAGATCCTAATTGCATCCATGGAGAATTAAAGATTGCCTTGTAGGTAGATTATGATAATTGGATTACGAAAAAGGATTGAATGGTGTTTGTGTAATTTAAATATTGAAATTGTTTAATTATTACATGTAATTTTAGTGTCTTATCTGTAAAATTCCTTAAGTTATATTATTTACGGTGAAAATTTCTAAAAATAAAGAAAACTTTATCTATTTTTTTGTAAAATATATATTTAATTTTGAGCCATCATGAAAATAAAGAGATTTCTATTAGGTAGAATTTGTGTAATCGATATTAAGACTTATGAAAATCAGATAATGAGATTTATGCCAAATATGATTAGGTTTAGGTTATGATAAGTCCCTTTAAAGAAGGTTCTCAAGGTTATAGTTGACTACCGTTGTCAATATTCTCTCATAAAAGTAAAAGTTTTAGGGATAGTCAACTATAGTAGTCGATTATAGGCCCTTTGAAAATAATTCCTAGGATTATAGTCGATTATAAGTTAGGTTTTCTAAATTTCCCTACATTTTTACTATTACTTTTTGACATTATACTATAAACACAAATGCTAGTCCAAAATTCTTCATAAAATCAACCTTTACCACATTTTCTACCCTTAAGTAACAAGGATTATATTCTAATAACAAGCCCACAATATTAAGTCACCAAATTCACACTTTTTAGCATTTATTCCTTGTAAATCATGAAATTATGCCAAACAAAACAATTTAAGTACATTGCTTGCTTACTTATGTAACATAATTTCAAACAAAACTAGGAAAATTGCCTAAGTCTCTATCTTCCCTATTTATTGGCTCAAATATAAGAAAAGATATTACAAAAGTTTTAATTTAACAAATTACCTTGTGTTAGTTAAAGTAGATGATATTTTCTTGAATTCCTTAATTAAATCTTCCTAATTCTTTGAAGAATAGGAGGAAAAGTTGGTGGGTGTGACTAGGAAAAATGAAGGAGAAATTAAGGGTTATTAGATATTTATGGTAATAAGGGTATTTTGGTAAATATAGTTGAAGGTAAAATTAAAAAATATTTCCTAATTCCCCTTCTTATATGCTTATCCAATTCTAATTACATATTAGCATCTATACAATTCATTCCTTCCTATTCACATTGTTTTACTCTATATTCCATGACCAAATCTAATTATTTCTAATATTCTCTTATTTTAAGCACAATTAATAATAATCAGGTAAATATTTTTAAACATAAAAATATTTTAACTATCCTTAATTTTTTAAAAGGTGTAATAGTTTTTTCCTTTCAAAGAATTCATCTTTGAATTCTCAAGGATCTAATTATGCTGATGATTCTAATGGCACATAATGATAATAGTATTGAACCTTAATACCTACTAAAGAGTTGTAAGTAGTTTCACCATAAAATAAATTAGCAATTTTATCCCTAAACTGTAAAATATTGATGAAATGATCTCTAAATTATACTAAATGACCAACTTAGTCCATAAATAGTAGTTTATATAGATAAATTCATCCTTTCAAACATGTATTTATAGATGAAATTATCTATATAGAGGAATGAAATTATTTATATGAACTATTATTCAGGGATAAAAAATTGACTATTTAATATAATTTAATGATCATTTTGTTAGCATCTTACAATTTTGTGGATGAAATTGATAATTTTATCTTCGGCCATATTTCTTATTCAAATTCCTAAGTAGTATCAGACTTTAAAGAATAAAATATTATAATATTATAATGATTTTAACACATCAAAACCTAATGCTTAAATAATTTATGGGCTATACATCATTATTCTTTACTTTTAAGTTTTACACATTAAATCGTACTCAAATGTTACTTCCTAACATTCATATACTATGATTTGTTCTTAATAATTGAGGTCATTCCTCTCACTCCTTCCTTAATACTATAAGATTCCTATTTCATTAACATATTTATTATTCCCTTTTTTATCTTAATTCCTTTTTATATCCATTATCACTTCTATCTTAACATTTCAATTCTACTTTATGTACTAAGAAATTAATTTAATCATCCTTAAAAGAATAGCTAGATTGAAAGCCTATGCATTGATTAATAGTTAGGGTATCACCTTCTCCCATACTTTTATTCAACTTCTTTGTTAAGGGTCTACTATATATTCTCTTAATTGGCAAAATGTATAATTATGCCTTTGCCAAACCTTAGATTTACTCATGAGCTTAGAAAAATGTTGTCTAGGTGATTTTACCCATATCCCTTTACAATTTAATTAGAATTCTAAAGGTCCATTTCATCCATTATCGTGATTTTATACTTTTTGTTCTCTCACCTAATCATTTCTTAAAAGAACTTGTTTCTTAAACACAAATTTTAAGTATTCATGACTACTAGTAATACCTATACTTATTAGATGACTTTTTACATATAACTTAGATAAGATCTAAAGTAAATGCTTTACTTATTGAATAAATTGTTAATTAGATTATCTAAGATTTATAATACAATTATGCCTAATCATTTACTATAGTGTACATGCAACCATATGAGATATCCTTACTCATTGCATCTAAATTATTATAATCATTATTCTATCACAATTCCTTTAACATCGAGTAAGTGTTTTGAATTTATTACCAATGTTATAAAAAAATACTCATAACATATTTATTTATGTTTAACTTAATTTCACCAATAGCCATGATAACAATAACTACCATAATAATAGCAATTTTACCAATACTAATATTATTCTACATAATATAGAAGTTACATAGTTAAATATAATAGCACTTATATGAGCACGTATTTATTGTTTAACAATTAGATATCATAATGATATAATTCCTGATACTTTAGTGAATTCAAATTAGATTAAAATCATGATACTGTAATAGACATTTAAATAAAAAGCACTTAGCCTTTATCCTAAGTTACATTTCAATGTAAACTTTTATTTCTAAACTACTTGTCTTAAATCTTCACTTAAATACTATAACTTAATTTTATTGGTTTATTTTAGAACTATTAAACTTTTCAAAAGACCTTCTTCTTAATTTATATCACTACTGGGATTGCAACAACTTAATAACTCAAGCAATATGACTTCTAATAAATCACATTAATTTAATACACAGGAATTAGAACTCAAAAATATGCTATCCATTTACTTTTAATATGATATCCATAATTTAGACTAAGGATTTCTTTTCTAAGTTCTAAACTATCATCCTTTAGAAATTCAGTCACTTTATCAATTGCACCAAAATGGCTTTTTAATTCGCTTAATCTTATTCCTAATCTCTATACTTTTATTCAATCCTATATACCTTTAATTTCCTAGAATTATACTTGAACACATATATTGCTTGTCTAGCATTGAAATTCTCATAATTTAATCCTTGTCCAATAATCTTGTATATCTCTTACATTTTAAACTTCATAACAATTGAATTCTATTCTCCTCATGCTAATAAGTTTATTGTAATCATCATTATCAATATAATTTTGATGTTTATTCCACATGTAATCCCTATTTTCATTTATTCCATGCATACTATTTCTTGGTGCCTAATTAGCTTTCATCATTAATTCTAAATGTGGTACTATTTAACAATTATTCACTAATCCATTTCACTTAACAAGTTCTTACTATTTCATTTCTACTATAGTTTCTACATCCAATCTCTGTTTACTTTATTATATTATATAGTGCTTTTTGTTTGCTAGTCTTCAACCTTTAAGGAACTTAATTGGTTACTCTTTTTAATTGATTAAGTTTAACACGAATCCTCTCTTTCTTTTTCAATCTTACAGGTTGAGTCTTTATATATTTAACACATATGAATTTCCATACTTATCATTATAGCTAAATAAATCCATGATTATCATGATTTGGATTCCTTTATTCTCATCCATTTATTGTCCTTAAATTCTTCTAATCACTTGTGGGTATAACTATATATCTTTCCTAGTTACATTAATTCTCATGTCCTGACTTCACTAAAGCCCTTAAACTTTATTATAAATTTAGTTCTTGGCTTTATAAGTCATTCCCCTCATTAACATATATTCCTTATCAACTATAAAACCTCACAATCAATATCATTTGCCTAATTTGCTAACTTATTACTTATTTAGCCTAGATAATGAAACTTTTCTCTGAATATTATATTTCTTTATACATGTCCATTAACATTCCTAATAGATTCACTCTAATTTTATAATATTCAAACTTATGGGGCTTATGCTAACTTGATTAGTATGATTGTCCCTTACATTAATATCAAGATTTACTATGTAATAGATTTGGGTTTTATTACTTTAATATCTTTATGAACTTTATAAAGTTCTTCAAGGGCTAATTTAGTCACACTTGTCCTCACACTACGACTAAGCCTTTGCATCATCATTAAGTTACTTGACTATTAAATTTACACTTTTAATTCCTTTCACCTACTAACCACTACTATCATAGGTTAAGGCTTCTTTTCTTATTATCCTTTAACCAGGCAATGAAAATATGTATAAGGTGCCTTTTGGTACCCATATCATCTATTCCTATGACTATAATGGTTCAAAATTCTTAATCTACACACTTACACAAACATTCCTTGTATTAACACCACTTATTAAATCTAATTTGTACCCTTATAAAGTAACTAGAAATTTATTATCTTTGCTACCCTTCACATTAATATTTTATTTTTTTCTCACATTCATCTTTAAAATGAAACAAGCTAAGCCTACTTATTTAAGTTACATTTTAGCATTAACTAGTTTCATTAAAACTAAAAAGAACAATTATCTTTTTTTTTAATAATTTACTTTGATTATTTATTCTAGCGTTCAAGTTACATTATGATTTAGGATATCATAACAATAATTATAACATTATAAAATTTAAACATCACACTATCATTGCATGATTAAAATCACTTCAAATAACTTTCACACACATTAACATTTATTTTATCTTTTCCTTAAATTATAAAGGTATATAAATGAATAAAATCATCGAATTTCAAAATAATCATCTATTCACATTCTTTTAGTATAATATATTATATTTTATTACTCAATAAATAGAAAAGATTTAAAAATTACTCACCTTGATAATCTTTAACTACCTATGGTTGAAAGTGACCTAAGAGGACTATGGCACATAAAGGAACATAACAAATTTAATTAGACTCCTCCTTTAATAGTTGTTAGCTCACTATTTAGAGCTTGATTTCTTATATCATCACCTAAATAATTGAGAACCTTTAGACCTTGCTTTCAAACATAACTCATTCATATGCCATAAACCATGTTATGATGCTAATTTTATCATAATCCAATCTCAAGGTGTGTGATCAATGTAAGATATTACTTATAACAATCTCTTATTAGCCTTACTAAATAGAAATACGATTATACTTAAAATATTTTTTGACATTCTAATCCTTAATGGAAATATGTGTGCCTAATGATAAAATGTGGAAGGATGAAGCTACACTATATAGTGGAAAGTACTTAGACCTCTGACTATTTTAACAACTTAATGACACACCTGAGTGTTAAAATATTTAAATGCCCATTTCTTTTCTAATAAATAGTAATTGAGTACCTAAGGGGAAGAATCCCTATAAAATGGAAAAATAAAAAAAATGAAAATGTAAATAAAAAAAAGTTTTCATAGAAAACTCAGTAAGTAAACGAAATAATGTAACTTGTCTAAAATAAACTAAAGTTCAAGAACTAATATATTAAATGCTTTGTATAAAGAAATATTGGTGAGTATTTATAACTTTTTAGGCATAAACTTATAGTCTACCTTTTTTAAGAATCAAATGTAATGTCAGAAATGTAAATTTAGTTGTTATTGCTTTAATTCCTTTGTAATGTTACTTTAAAAAAAATCAATTAAAATTACAGACTAATGTAATCACGTACATAACCTTATCAGTCAATAACAGTCATGCATTGATGGTTCCTCATATATCATAACAATAATAATGTATATAGCAATAAATGAATAATTTACTTTCCAATATATATATACATATATATAAAGGTATCATAAAACTTTTTTCCATTTAAACCATTTCTTATTCATAAATTTATGCTTATATTCTATAATGTAGATAACAAGAATGAATAAATAATATATGAAAGCATTTAAATCTCATTGTGCTTTCTTTTCAATCTTATCCCTTCACAAAATCATCAATCTTTCTATAATATGCTTTATCCCTTCACAAATAGTTTTTCGAATTTGATACTTTATCCTATTTTCATTATTTCATTTTTTCCTTTCCATATTTTAAATTGTAAACACATTTCAATCATATATTCCATTATTAACATCATATACAAACATATTTCAGTCTTATATCAATTCATAAATGTATCCTAATTTAGGATTTTATCATCAATATCATATATAAACACATTTACAAACTAATGTTGTTGATATACACCTTCTTATTATGATATAATCCTAATAAACATACAAAAATAATATAGTGATAGTTAACTATCAATTATAAGCTTTGAGAATATGAATCTAGAGGTTGTAGCCATCTATCCTTATTCAGAGGCTAACTACTTAGTAATAGTTGACTATAATCCCCTTGAAGAAGGTTCTCAAGGCTATACTTGATTACTTTCTTATAAAAGCAAAAGTTCTAGATGTAATTGATTATAATAGTCAATTATATGTGTTTCAAGAACAAAGTTATAGTTAACTATAAGCTTTCTAGCTTTCCTTATATTTTAATTATGTAAATGGTCATTTTTCTTTATTATATCATTAAACATAAATGCAAAACAAAATTTTTTCATAAGATCAACATTCAACACCATATTCTTGTTAGTGTATATGCCCTAAAACCAATTGTATTGGTGATTGTAATTTTGAATCATGTTATTTTAATGGCAATTCCAATTATTATATTTATATATATTATCTGCGTAATATATTCAATTATAATAATAACCTTAGAATAATTGTATTCTTAAATGTCCCTAGTCATATATCATTGTGGATTAGGTTGCTTTGATATGTTAAGACTAGCATGTATGAAGACTTATATGGAATATTAAGTTTACACATGAGTACAAGTTAGAGAACTTGTATACTGGACCGACCCATATTAAGAACACTACATGGATCGTTATATGAGTGTCATAGGTGGTTCTTAGTGATCATTATTAATATGGTCCTTTGACCTGAGATCACCAAAGTTCCCTACATGTGAGTTTCATATTTTGATACTATTCTATGTCACTAATGGTTAAGTGAATGCAAGGGTAGATATTGGATATGTCACATATCATGCAGAGGGATTTGTGTGATCAAGATGGGATTTGTCCCTCCTATATAACAGGAGTAACATCTATGGGCCCCTTGATTAAGTAAAGCTGAGAAAATGCATGGCCATGCTCAAATGAATTGACATGAGATGTCGATTACATTTGTTTCAGTCAGCTTACTTAGGAATCGAGAAACCTTAAGATTGGGCTATACGGGAATGACACGGTCCATGTCTCGTGCTTAATCTAGATGTATAGGACAAAAGGACATAAGTGATAATCACGTGTAAAGGTTTAGTCAAATCACCGACTTTCTCATTACTTGGGTAACAATGATGTGTTGCTAGACACCAATCATTGTTTATGATTATTAATATGATTAATTATCATTACCAACGTAATAAGAGCCTGTAGGGTCGCACACTTAGAGCCTAGTGAATTTGGAATCAATGGACCAAATTGTTTGGGCTTAATATTTGGGAATTCATGTTATAATTATAAGGCCCAATAGTAAGTCTATAATTATACATGGAATAAAGCTCAAATAGGTTAGGTTTTTCTATGCACCTATTTAATAGGCTTATGGGGAAATAATAGGATTGCTATTCTTTATTCACGCACCCCAAGCAAAAACATAGAAAACCCTAGTACCTCTCCTTTACCAAAATCTCTGAAGAGGCGTAGCTAGCACTACGAGGTATAAGGAGATCAATTCCAACCGGTGTGTGTAGCGGACATTCATCGGTGATTCACGGGTTCGTGTGGATACCACAGAGGTGCAGCCACATAAACGTTGTACTGGTGATCTGATTTACTAGTTTCCATTCCGGTTCGTGATTTGGAAGTAGATCAGATTTGCTGTAGCGGTCAGGAGATTTTTGCTGAAAGGTATAAATCCTAATCTCTAATCTATGGCGTTCTAAATTCGCATGGATCCTTGGTGGAAATCGTGCAAAAATTTTATTCCGCTGTGCATGTATGATGCGCGATTTCCAGCAATTCTAACCTAACAAGCCTACACCATTTAGTCACTAAATTCACACTTTTTAGCATTTTTATGTTATAAATCATGAAATTACATTAACAATTTTTTAGTATATTATCTACTTACTTATGTATGGAGGAGATTATAGGAGATTGAAAGAGTAATTGATTTACCCTAAATAAAATCATTGCAAGCAAAATTACAAAAATTGCCTAGGTCTTTATCTTCCTTACTTATTAGCTCAAATTTGAAACAAGATATTATAAAAGTTTTAATTTAATAATTACCTTATGTTAGCTTGAAGTAAATGATGTTTTCTTGAATTCTTTAACTAAATCTTGCTAATTCTTTGAAGAATATGAAGTTGGAGAAAAAGGGGAAGGCAAGTCAGTGGATGTGGCTGGGAAATATAAAAGAGAAATTAAGGGTTGTTGGATAATTATGATAATAGAGGCATTTTAGGAATTAGTAATATAAGTAAGGCCTATATGAGATACTAACAATGTCATGGCATGCTTAATTATATAAAAGCATTTTAGGAATTAGTAATATAGGTAAGGCCTGTATGAGATACTAACAATTTCATGACATGCTTAATTATCTATTAACGTAGCTATATTAGGTTCTTTAACCATTGTTATAGCTCACTATATGTATTTTATGTCTCTTTATCCATACCTAGCTATTGACTATGGCACATAATTGTTATTGTTCACACATCACATGTGGGAATACAGTTTCTAATTCTCCTTCATACACATTTATCCAATTCTAATTACACACTAGTTTTTATATCTATTCATATTATTTTACTCTATATTCCATCCCAATCTAATTATTTTCGATAATTTCTCATTCTAAGCATAATTAATAATAATCAAGTAAATATTTTTATGTATAATATTGTTAAATATCCCTAATATTTTAATTGGTGTAACAAAATCACTTTTTGGGCTGCCAAGACATGATCAAACCCCTATTTAGAACAAAAGCACCTTCAATTGGAGAAACAATGCTACATAGGAAAGGTTGAATTTATTAACTAAGATATTTAAAACAAATTTGTAGATTGAGTTGTACAAGTCTAAATTAATTTATAAACTTAAGGTTTTTGCACTTAGGAATGAGACAAATAAATGTCTTAACTCATATAACACGAATACTCCAAGATTGAAAAACTTTTCTAATAGTAATGCTAATATGCACTCCAATTAAATCTCGTTATTTTTCATAAAAACTAATTGAAAATCATATAAACACCAAAGCTTTAAATGATTTCAAAGCCTAGATAGTCACTTTAATTTCTTAATCAAAAGGTAAGGAGAAAAGTTAAGACTTAATACTATCGCTTAATATAGGATTTTAATGCCATATTCCATAACTAACAAGATAAGAATTGGGGGTAGTAAAAAAAAAAATAGATTCAAACTGCTCATAATATGGAAACTACATTTGATGGTTTAAAACACTAAGACCTATCAAAAAGCTTGATACAACAAATCCTATTCTTCCTCCGTCATAACATGAAAGAAAGAAGTGTTGTCATTTCCAAGCTTTAATTAAGACAATTTCAATTTTAGAGCCTAAAAGTTTCCTCTTCTTATAATACTCTATTATAATCCTTAATTAACAAGACTTCTGGTTTAAGAGAAATTTTGATAAGTTGCTACATAGGGAAAGTTAAATATCCTTTAACCTAGCAAAAATATGGTTTTTCTTTCTAAACACAGTCCCACATGTTTCTCTATTCTAGTCAACTAAGGTTCCCTTGAAACTTGGTAGGATATTATCATGATAAGCTATGATCAATCCAAGCCTTCTTAACCACTTTTTAGGAAAAGTGTTTTAGTAACCACATTGGTTCAAACCTAAAAAGGCAGTTAAATCTAAAGCCACTAGACAAGAATTGGAGTTAAATAAAATAAGAGAGTGGCTAGAAAAAAATCTAAGGAATTGTTAAGGAAAATACTAATAAGGTTAAAGTTCCTACAAACTTTATTAATACGTTCCTGAATAATTTATCGCTTTTATTTATTCATGTAAATCTAGACATAACAAAACCTAAATCTACTAAATGAATTCATATAAATAACACTTAAAATTGAAATTCTATTAAAGCTAACTAGTCTAACCTTAAACTTTTCGCTTTAAGAAAGTAAATTATTGAAGTCTCCAAGAACTATGTATCAACTTAGCCTTGGATATTAAACATTCCTAAAGAAGTTTACATGAATTATATCTGGGCTAGCAAAAGAATACAAAAAAAAAGAAAAAGTTACATATATTAACTTCCATGTGAACAATTTGGTAGGAGTGTTTAGAAATATTAATTTATAGGTTATTCACTCTTTTATTCCATAAGATCCATATACCACTAGGTCTCCTTATAGGATTAACAATGAACTTAAATTCAAAATTGAGGTGTTGCACTAATTCTTCTGCTCAAGTACTCCCCACGTTGGTCTTTATTAAAATAACAGTGTTTAACTTATTACTACTTTTGAGATCATTTGAACAAGTTTTAAGGCCTTTTTTGGGAACTCTTTGAACATTCCATGCTAGAACTTTCATTTGCACTAACTTA
Organism: Sindora glabra; assembly: GCA_020226215.1. Lineage (NCBI taxonomy): Eukaryota > Viridiplantae > Streptophyta > Magnoliopsida > Fabales > Fabaceae > Sindora > Sindora glabra. The sequence goes on along the minus strand of CM035230.1, from coordinate 44,524,581 downwards.
GTAATATCAACATAACTAATGGAGATAATAGACATAATCCTTAATTAAAAAAGCTAATAGGCTTAATCTTAATCTTGTAATGAGGGCAAGGGTTTTCTAGCTCTATCTAAAAGCTTATGATAACTTCTATGATTCATTTGGTGAAGCCTCTGAACAACATTGCTTAATTCTCCATTCCAGACAATACTTCCATTGTTGAAGTTGTTCTAATAAGTCTCATGTCATTACTTATATAATTATATATGAGTTGATAAGATTTTCCTACAAAAAAATGTCTTCTAACAAAATAAAGAGAGTTTTAGATATTTAAAAAATTCTCCAAAATCATCAAGTTAGAGGAACATAAAACAATAAATAATGAAGAGTGTTAAACTTTGAAACATTAATTATAAATTCTAATATCTTCTTTTCTTATATTGAAACTCTTACACAAGAAAATATAATGATGTAACATTCATTTTCTTTTCTCATTCTCCAATGTCTAAAGGTAACATAAGTCACATCTAAAATTGAACGAATAAATTACACTTAAGATACTAACATAGTGTACCTAATTTGCTCAACCCACATCTAAAATCAAGATTTTCAATAAAAGAAAAGGAATTTCTATTAATTTGAAAGAAAATTTGATATTAAAGTTATCTATTTTTTTAGATATGAACAAAAAAAGAGAGGCTTCATTGCTTGTGTAATAGGCTAGTGAAAAATTCTAACCCATGAAGGGACAGACTAAAATATTGAATTATGGCTTAATCTATTAATTATTCTTTTCCATTATATTAATATTCCCAACGTAGCTGTTATCCTTTCCAAGTGATATATGATATTTATTGAATGGCTTATTTTTCTCCCCCATCTTGATTCAATCCCAAAGGTCACGTACCTCGTACTATTAAAAAAAATATGCACAATGTATTAGTTCAACATGTTACAAATTTTGTGATTAAAATATTTCTTTAAGGCTGACTTTACTTAAGCCATACAAAAGTGGCAGTCAACGTAATTAAAAAATTTATATATTTTTATCGGTTTTAATTATGAAATAATGTCTGACATTTAAAATCCTTAATAATTTTGTGTTTTTTTGTCTCTGATTTAATTCTAATTATTTAATATTCAATTGTATGTGAATCTAGTAATTTAGCTATTTTTATACTTGAAGATTGAAACTTTATTATTTCAAAAAAGAAAAAAAAGGAAGACTAAAAATCATATTATTATAAACTCTGAAAAATTGAATCGAAGAACCGAAGAAAATACTTTTCCTTTTTATTTCTTTTGTTGATTTCCTTTATTTCATCTTTGGAACTGAAATGGGCTTATAGTCCTTTCCCACTTTCCCTTGAGTTGATTCAATTGGAGTTTTTACAACAGGCTTAATAAATTCATAAAATTTCAATTTTTAAGTATCATGTTAAATTTTGGTCCGCGGTAAGGTGATAAGTTATTCTTTCCTAAACCAAAGACGTTACCTTTTCTGATTAAAAATAACCTTTTGGATGACAATACATAATTACTTAGAAATAAAATAAAGATTAACCTAGAAAAGGAAAAGACTAAAAAAGACTAGAATCATACTTTATATATTCTATTTTTCCTATTCTTTGTATTCTGATTTAAATTTAATTTATTGTAAATATAAATTAATTTTTATATTATTCATTAGCATGAATTTGGTCTGTTAGTCTGTATAAGATCAAAATTCAAATTTGATCTTTTATGTTAAAAAAGTCTGACTTAATCTATTAATTTATTTAAAAACCTACTTATATAAATATATTTTCAAATTTATCAAAATCCAAAATTATCATTGGGCTTATATATATATATATATATATATATATATATATATATATATATATATATATATATTAAAATATTTATATTATTTATACGTATAATATGTGTCATATTATATTATTTATAAATATATTAATAATTAAATAAGTTAACCAATAAATTAAGTTTAAAGAAAAAATTTGGATTATTTGTTTAAATAAGTTAATTTATTAGTCTTAACAGTTTAACATGACTTATTTAAATAAATAAATCAGGTTAGATTAGATTTTAAGTTAATTATGCCGTATGTTTTTAATAGGCTGTTTAATTTATTTACACCTCTAATTATCATATCTATAAAATTCTATTAAAACTCATTTATGATTATTATTAAAAAATTTTAATTATTATTATTTTTTAATAATATATTTTTTTCATTTAGTGATAGTATCAAATATTTTACATTAAAAATAAATCAAATTTAAACTTTAAATATAATGCCTATATGTGCATTTTTTTTTGTGAAAAGTGTGATTTTTTTTGTACTAAAAATGTTTATGTTACAACTTTCATAAATGTAATTACAAAATTTAATACACTTATTATAGTAGTAAATTGAAAATCTTGTATAAAACCTAAAAAACACTTAGGGGAGCAAATTCCAGAATTCCAGAATTTTCCAAAAAGAAAGGACCAGGTGGCAGCGTCGGTGGCGGTAGTTTGCTACAGGTAATCAGTTAGGGTATATTCTAGTACGGGGTCAACTATAATTAAGCCAAAAAGAACATGCAAATCTATAAATAAAACAAAATATGGTGGCTCCATTGCGAAAAGCTGGAAAAACATTTTTCGTTAACCCAGAAAAAATTGAACCACCTCGCAGCAACGATAGCAGATGGTAGAAGTAGATTAGTAGATTCAGGGAGGAAGCGAGGTGGAAGCTGCCTGCTGTTCTGGGTCTGAACTCTGAAGAGGAGAGCTTAGAGATAGAGAGAGGGATTGAGTGGACAAGGTGCGAGGACGATGTCTGACCTAGACAGGCAGATAGAGCAGCTGAAGAAGTGCGAGCCACTCAAGGAATCGGAAGTGAAGGCACTTTGTATCAAAGCCATGGAAATCCTCGTTGAAGAGAGCAATGTTCAAAGGGTCGATGCCCCCGTCACCGTGAGTCATTTCTGCGATAGAACGATTTTCTTTTATCATTTTTTTCGCAATTTAGCAGGGTATTCTTATATCAGTTTAAGGCAAATATTCGTCGTGTTTCTTAATTCTTATTTTCTTCTTTTCATATGTTTTAGGTTTCATTTATTATCCAATTCACATGTGGCCTGGTTTTGATTAGCTAATCTGATTGGATTTCTTTTTATTATGTTTGAATTTGAGCTAAAACTGAATGAACTAGGTGTCAGTTAAACTAAATGCATTAATGTTGGTGTCATTTTATGAGTTTTGCGTGAGATTTCTAGAATGTGTTCTTCATTTTGATTGTTTCATTGGTGTGGTGTTTGCTTTTGAGTTTTCACTAGTGGCTCTGGTCTTATTTTTGTTAATTTGTTAGAATTTGAGCTAAAATCGAAGTGACAAGGTCTTAATATAAATTTTGTCATTGATTTTAGCATGAATCGTGGCTGCAATATTATTTGCATCAAAATTTTGTTTTACTCTATAACTTAAGTAGTTGTGCAATTTGTGTACAGTGGAGTTTTAGTATTTAAGTGGTATGAATTAGGCATTGATATTTTTTCTTTATTGGAGAGATGGTGGATATTGTGTGGTGTGATATCCATATATTAGCAGCATTCAGTAGAATCAGTACCTTTAATGCCATTTTTAGTAGAAATAGTTGAATCAACTGCATTCAGTTAGTTCAGGGAGGAGCTGAGCTAGGTCCTGTGTCGTGATCATCTTGCAAGTTTAAGTTCTTTTTTCTGTTTTATTTTCAATGCCAAATTGTCCCGAGGCACCCTTGGAAGGTATTTTCTAATGCATTTTTGGCACTGGCAAGCAATGTAGCATTTCTTGTGTTTTTACAAGTTGCAATTGTTAGATAGCTATGGTGAAGCTGGGTTTGATGCATCATGTTGGGAACAGATTTTTTTTCCCTCCCCCAGGAAGAGAGAGAAATTGATTGATTGATCTAATTTGAGATGTGATGATAAGTGCATGACATGGATCAGTAATGGAACTGTACATCACATTCTTATTGCTTGTTTGTGTGGCAAAAATAGACATGTCTAACATGATTGTGATAATAGTTGAGATTTGGTCTACTACGCACTTTCTTCTATTAAGACTCTGCCTTGTGACTGTCATTGTAATGCAACTTATTCATGGTGTTGCTTGTCCTACTCTTCACATAGATATGCGGTGATATCCATGGGCAATTTTATGATATGAAAGAGCTTTTCAAAGTTGGAGGTGATTGCCCCAAAACGAACTATTTGTTTCTTGGAGATTTTGTTGATAGAGGATTTTACTCCGTTGAAACATTTCTACTCCTGTTGGCTCTAAAGGTGATAATCTTTTATTTTCCTATTACTAAGTTTTGTTTTTAATTTAACTTAAAAGCATATTCTGTAGTTATCTTGGATACTCTTATACTTGTTGTGTGTAAATTGTTTTATGCTTTAAAGTATGTATTACATTTGTCGTGGGCATCTCTTGAGTATGGATTACATTGGTCTTCGGCATTTCTTGAGCTCATTGATTCTCTTAAATAATGTGTCTCAGCCTGCCAGGCATGTGTGTACTTAATAAATATAGTCTCTAAGTGGACATTGGGCTAGTGTGATCTGTATGTGGAGTTTGTTTGAATTGGGAACATCTATTTGCTATATTTGGAATGAAGGCCACTAGTCTTTCTGCGGGATGATTTAGTCACCATTTAAAACTAAAAGAAGATCCTAAAATTCAAACCCAAGAGAAAATGCGATAGCATGGATGATTAAGGTCCTGATGCAGATCCACTTAACAAAATAATGATGGAAATTCTAATATATCTCTTGTTTAATCTAATGCCTAAAAGTTGAAGACTGAGATTTGGATACTATAACATTCCCTATATGGGCAAATAAAAAAAATCCTAAATCTACTTTAGTAACAGAATTCTAAACCAGCAAGTAATGTGAAATTGCAACAATCCTAAAACTAATTTATACACAATCACTCACATCACACTAGCATCTGTAATTGTTAGAGGTATCATAGACATTTTTATTTCATTCATCATTAGGCCTGCAGCAAAAATGGCTATGTGTTAGTATAAAGACTTGGAATTAATTTAATTAATAAACTATTGGACTGATGGTCTAATAAACATTAGGAACTTCTTCCTTGGGTCCAAAAGGAATTACTTGTTGCATTTTGGGTGGAAGCATCAGCGAATTTGCAGCTGCTACATCACCCTAATACCTCTGGCCATTATAAGTTTTGAAATTGCATGCTGATCCAGTGGCCTCCATTTGTTCATGAAAGATTATTGGATATAATTTACTTTAATTCAGTATGGTAGGTATTGTTATTTTATTTATTTTTTATTGTTAACTGCTATGAGGCAAATTGCAGTGTTTAGCATATTGTGTTTATATGTTATATAAAGGATATGCATCTGTTATGTTGAAGTTCTATCAGCAGCTCAACTACTCACTGCTTCTTGTTTATATTTGTGTTATTAATGATTTTGTTAGTTTTTGAAACTAATAAATGGCACACAATCAGGTGAGGTATCCAGATCGGATAACACTCATCAGGGGGAACCATGAGAGCCGACAGATCACGCAGGTTTGTCTAGTAGCTAAACTAAAAAGGAAGAAAGCCTCTTGAAAAAATGATAATAAAAGGAAAATAATAGACTATGTATCAATTTTGTGTATTTAGAATACTTACTGAATATTAATATCTGGACAGGTATATGGATTCTATGATGAGTGCCTTCGTAAATATGGTTCAGTCAATGTTTGGAGATATTGCACTGATATATTTGACTACTTAAGGTTTGTTAGCATCTGAGAGATCATATCATCAGAGCACAATATATATATATTCTTACTTAAGAGAGTGTGTGTGAATTTGTGAGAGAGAAATCTTAGTATAAATGTCATGTAATTTTTATTTTGCCCATGTTAATTACTCTGCTGCTGCACTTTAAAATCTAATTTTCTATGAACTTGTGGGGAAAGGGAGAGATGTTTGATCTAAACATTACTCTATTTGAAATTTGCATTTTTAAGGTACTCCTCTGGTGGAGTTCCAACCTAGTTCGCTATGATCTTCATAAGATGGGCATATTTCTGAAAAACTTCTTTTCTGTCTTGGACTGTCAAGTGTGCCTCTTCTGCCTTTCCTCTCTCTCTCTCCCCCTCTCTCTTTATTTTTTGAATGTTCTTCTAATTTCTATGGAGAAAATTCAGGAATAATCATTATGCAAACTTTTCATTTTTTTTTTTTTTTGGGGGGGGGGGTGGACTTCTTGACAACCTTTTTTCTTTGTTATTGTCCATTGCTTTTATAGTGAAGAAAGAAGCTTATCTTAGTGATGTAGGCCCTCACCTTGAAAGGGAGGAAAAAGAAAGGGAACTTCAACTGTTGTAAATGACAACCTATATCTGTAAGCAATTTATTCCTTTCATTTGCTCCTTTTTTCCCTATAGCTAGGAAAAAACCTTTTGTTTTCTCTGATACTGGTAGGTGCCTCCTATGGGTGCGATCACATGTAGGGAGTTTTATTTTTTCAGTGAATCCTGAAAGCCAAAAAGTCGTAATGTTTTGACTGCCCAGCCCAATGAATATATAAGTACCAAACCTGAAAGAACTAGAGCACTTTTAAACATTTTACGCTCCAGGTTGCTTACAAGATAACAAAATGCTTTTACTTGTTATATATCATCCATTAATGTTTTTTCAGTTTTTCCAATGTTGATAATGGTTCACTGCAGCTTGTCAGCTCTAATTGAAAATAAGATTTTCGGCGTTCATGGTGGTCTGTCACCTGCCATCTCCACATTGGATCAGGTTAGAAACCTGACTGTAATTTGTCTCAGAAGTTCTACATTTGTAGCCTAACAATATTACTTTTATCATCCCTGTCTAGATACGAACTATTGATAGGAAGCAAGAAGTGCCGCATGATGGAGCTATGTGTGACCTCCTATGGTCGGACCCTGAAGATATTGTGGATGGATGGGGTCTGAGTCCCCGTGGTGCTGGTTTCTTATTTGGTGGTAGTGTTGTTACTTCTTTTAACCACTCCAATAACATTGACTATATATGCCGTGCTCATCAGTTGGTGATGGAGGGATATAAATGGATGTTCAATAACCAGATAGTCACTGTCTGGTCAGCTCCAAATTATTGCTATAGGTATATCAGCTCAGCCATTCTAATTTTTGACTTCAGTTATCACATGAGTTCTTAAGATGATGGTTCATTACATTTTTGTATTCTTTGCAGATGTGGTAATGTAGCTGCAATTCTGGAGCTGGATGAAAATCTTAATCAGCAGTTCCGTGTGTTTGATGCTGCTCCACAGGTTTGTAAACTAAGTCTCTCGCTATTGATTGCCAGGATGAACGTTATACATCAAATTAAGCTACAGCCAAGTCTGGCTTTCTTAAATAGCTACATGAAACCCTATATCTGTATACCAGATTGTTGTGTATCATGTGGCCAAGATGTGCTACACATCAGCTCTTCAGGGCATGATAATAGTTAATTGAGTTTCTTTGACCCCACTTTGCTATTTTTTTATTGTTAAATAAGAGAAGAATTTGTATTGCCATATCCTCAATTAAGTTAGGCAGTCACTATATATATTATAATACAGGGTACATATAGCAGAATATAATAGATGTGGAACCTATTTACTAATACTCCCCCTCAAGCTGGGCTATAAATGTCAATCATGCCCAGCTTGTTACAAATTTCATTAACCCGTTTTCCCGGAAGAGTTTTAGTAAATAAATCAGCTAATTGTTCCCCTGTTCTAATATGTTTAAGACTAATAATTCCTTCTTGTAACTTCTGTCGAATAAAATGACAGTCAACTTCTACATGTTTAGTTCGTTCATGAAAAACTGGATTTGAGGCAATGTGAGTAGCAGCTCGATTGTCACACCATAATTGCATAATCCCATGAGTCTTGATGCTAAGTTGCTGAAGAAGATAATTGATCCATACAAGTTCAGATGTAGCATGAGCCATAGCTCGGTATTCAGATTCTGCACTGGAACGAGATACAACTGCTTGCTTTTTACTTTTTCATGACACAAAATTTTCTCCAACAAATACACAATACCCAGAAGTTGATCTCCGATCTATAGGACATCCAGCCCAGTCTGCATCAGAAAAAGCCTTCACTCTACAATGATTATGATTTTTATATAAGACTCCTCGACCAGGTGCTTTCTTCAAGTACTTCAAAATGTATGTAAGAGCATCCCAGTGGGAAGTCCTTGGGGAGTTCATAAACTGACTAACCACACTTACTGGAAAGGCAATATCAGGCCTAGTTATAGTAAGATAGTTCAATTTTCCCACCAATCTCCTGTACTGTTCAGGATTTTCAAGTAATTCCCGATCTTGTAGATTAAGCTTAATATTTGGAATCATAGGGTTCTCACATGGTTTAGCTCCAATCATTCCTGTTTCATTCAAGAGATCAAGCACATATTTCCTTTGAGATAAGAAAATCCCTTTTCGTCCTCGAGCAATTTCAATGCCTAAAAAATACCGAAGAGCTCCTAAGTCCTTAGTCTGGAAGTTAGCCTGAAGAAAGGCTTTCAATTGTGAGATCCCTAACGTATCACTCCCTGTGATCACAATATCATCAACATATACAGTCAGAAGAATACATCCTGAGTTAGACTGTCTATAAAACACAGAGTGGTCATGATCACATTTCTTCATTCCAAATTCTATCACTACTTCACTGAATCTTCCAAACCAAGCTCGAGGAGACTGTTTCAACCCATATAATGATTTTTTTAAACGTAATACCTTGCCACACTCCCCCTGAGCAATAAACCTAGGTGGTTGCTCCATGTACACTTCCTCATTCAAATCGCCATGTAAAAAGGCATTTTTAACATCCAATTGGTGAAAAGACCAATCATGAGTAGCAGCAAGAGAGATGAGTAAACGAACAGAGGTAATCTTGGCCACAGGGAAAAAAGTTTCTGAATAATCAACACCATAGGTCTGAGCATAACCTTTAGCGACTAGACGTGCTTTTAAACGAGCAATAGAACCATCCGGATTCACTTTGACTGTAAATACCCATTTGCAACCAATGGATTGTTTACCATCAGGTAAAGGCACAAGATCCCATGTCTGATTAGCTTCAAGAGCTGTCATTTCTTCCTCCATAGCAGCACGCCACCCATTATGAGAAAGAGCTTCAAGATAGGACTTAGAAACAGTAATAGAATCTAAAGAAGCAATAAAGGCTCGAGAAGAAGCAGGTAAAGAAGAATAAGAGACATAGGTGGAGATGGAATAAGGGTGGTGAGGGTTACCTTTCTGAGTGCAAGTACGGATACCTTTTTGATGAGCAATCGGAAGATCCAAATTAGAAGACACAGGAGGAGGATCTGATGAAGAAGAAGCCGGTAGGGGAGATGAAGCTGACGGACCGTGGGAAAGCGAGTCTGGATCAGATGGCTGTTGCATTACCTGTGGAGGAGCTGCTGGTGGTACCTGCACTCTACGAGAATAAACAAATTGAATTGGAGGTCGAACCAAATTTTGTGGTGGAGGAACTTGTGAGTCCAGTGAAGGAGGAGGGACAAGGAAGTATTCATCAACATGATCTGATGCTGGCAAGGGGGAGGAAGAGGGAGACGGCCCAAAAAATGGGGTAGACTCAAAAAATGAAACATCAGAAGAAATAATATAACGATTTAACTCAGGAGAAAAACATCGATACCCTTTTTGAATACAAAAATAACCAAGAAAAATACACTTCAAAGACTGAGGATCCAATTTCGATGCCTGAGGACGGTGATCATGAACAAAACAGGTGCACCCAAAAACACGGGAGGAAATAGGAAAAAAAGGCTTAGAAGAAAACATAATAGAAAAAGGTACATGACCACCAAGAATAGAAGAAGGCATGCGGTTGATGAGAAAACAGGCTGTAGAAACTGCATCTGCCCAAAAAATTTTAGGAACTTTCATTTCAAATAAAAGTGCCCGAGAAACTTCCAATAAATGTCGATTTTTTCGTTCAGCTACTCCATTTTGTTGTGGAGTGACAGCACAGGAAGACTGATGAATTATACCATGCTGAGACAAATAAGTTGAAAACTGTGAAGAAAAATACTCTTTAGCATTATCACTGCGAAAATTACGAATAGTTGTCTGAAATTGATTCGTAACCTCAGCATGAAAAGTACAAAAAATATTAAACAACTCTGAACGATTTTTTATTAAATAGAGCCAAGTCATTCTCGAATAATCATCCACAAAAGACACAAAATAACGAAAACCAGACTTTGAAATAACTGGGCAAGGCCCCCAAATATCTGAATGTACTAACTCAAAGGGGAATGAAACCCGCTTATTAACTCTAGAAATATAAGATTGGCGATGTTGTTTAGCAAATTGACAAGACTCACAATCTAAATGAGACACAGATGCTAAATTAGGACATAATTTTCGTAAAAAGAGCAACGAGGGATGGCCAAGGCGACAGTGTAATTGATGTAGAGTGGGGGTAGCAGCAGCAGCGATTGGTTGAGAAACTTTGTCATCTAGCACGTACAATCCCCCAGATTCATATCCCCTACCAAAAATCTTCTTCGTCAACAGATCCTGAAATACACAATAACCAGGAAAGAAGAAAACACCACAATTATAAGCACGGGTGATTTGGCTAACTGAAAGTAAATTAAAGGGAAAGTTTGGGAGGCACAAAACATTGGATAAAGAGATATCAGAGGTGAGATTGACCATGCCACTTCCAACAACAGAAGCAGTAGACCCATTAGCTAAAGTGACATGTGAAGGATGAGAATGAGTAAAGGAAGATAGTATACCTGTTTGACCCGTCATGTGATCAGTAGCTCCAGAATCAATGACCCATCTAGAATTGGAATGGGATACACATGCAGTAGGATTACCTGTGTGAACTATGGTGGCAGTAGGTTGGGTGGGTGGCGGCTGTACAGAGGCCTTTAATTGCAAGTACTTAGCATATTCGCTATCAGATAATAATTTACCATTGACTTCTGACTCTTGTGCCATATGAGCAAACCTGGACTGTTGGGTATTCCTTCCTACCAACTTTGGACAGAATTTCTTGATGTGTCCTTGTTCTTGACAATGATAGCAAATCACAACCGAAACACCTCCTCTTCCTCCTTCATTGAAATGACCTCGCCCTCTTCCTCTTCCTCTGCCACCTCTAGAATTACCACGACCTCCACGAGCACCTGAGCCAACTAATGCTGCTGACTCATTCATATTTGAGGATGGAGAGGAGGAAGAAATATCTTTGGATGCTCTTTGAACTCGATAATAAGCTGTTTTTCGGGTGAGGGGCTTAGAACTAGATAAGACCTGCTGTCGTGTTGTGCTAAACTCAGGAGGTAAACGCATCAAATAACACAAAGAAGCTAGTTGTTCTCGCTGAGAACGCATTGCATTAACATCACTAGTAATAGGCAGCAGAGAATTTCATTGTTCATAAATACGATTGAACTCAGTATAAATTTGAGCATTGGTCTTACCTCTCTCATCTGATTGAAACAAGGACACAATCAGATCATATACCTGATTCAGATCATCCTTTTTCGAATATAGGCCTTCAATAGACTCCCATAACTCCTTAACAGTACGACAATGAGGTGTGTTATCTTCAACTTCAGTGGTTAAAGTATTACAAACCAACCTGAACAACCGACGATCTTTTATGATCCATTGTTGATCAGGATCTTCTATGGGTGGCTCTTGAGTCAGGTGATGTGTCATACGAACTTCATCAAAATAGTATTCAATTGCTCTTTTCCAAGTAACATATTGTCGCCCTTCAATATCTAACTTCCATTCTGTTATTTTTCCACCAATCGGTAATAATTCTGAAAAATTAGATCTAAACTCTCTCCTTGAATTTTCAGAACTATTGGGACCCCCAGAATTGTTCATGAAATCAGAACTAGTATCCATATCCAGCCAGCACAGCAAAAAAACAGAAGAAAATTATCCAGAAAATAGAAAAATGCCACCTAAAGACGCGAAACTGCAAAACCAACTTTATAGAATCCTTCAGAGTCCTCCGAAACAGTTCCAGACGGAAGCTCGCCGCCTGAAGATGCCTCCACGCGCCGCCTCTTGCCTCTGCGCGTGGGCTTCACGCGCTTCCGTACACGCGCGTGTGATGCCACGCACCACCTAGTTGGGTCCGTCTCAGCCCGATCTATTCTCCGGTGTACCCAGACCTTTCGTACCGGCTCCGGTTTTGCTTCCACGGCCTTGAACAGTGCTGTTCTGGTCTCCACTTCCGTACGCCGCCGTACGCCGCCACCAAACAGCAATCCGGAGGCCTGGGCTTCCGCCAATAAGCGGCTTAGAGTGCCGCTGGTCCCACCGTGACCTTAGTCACGCATAAAAGAATAAAAAAAAGAAAAAAAGGAAGAAGAGAGAGAGAGAGAGTTGGGTTGTTGATTGAGATAGGAGAAGGATTATTGGAAGGCTCTAGATACCATGTTAAATAAGAGAAAAATTTGTATTGCCATATCCTCAATTGAGTTAGGCAGTCACTATATATATTATAATACAGGGTATATATAGCAGAATATAATAGATGTGGAACCTATTTACTAAATTTATGTATTGGTGATGCTTTAATTTTACACTGCTTACACCTTGTTTTTATTGACAAAGTTGAATAAAAAAAGTGGCAACTAGGCTGAATTTTCTTTGTTATGTTGGCTCTGTTTGTTCTAATAGAAAACATCTTCTGTAGGAAGAGTTATAAAATATTAAGATAAAAATGTTCTGTTTTTTTGGTGTCAAATGTAGAGAGTGGAGTGGAAAACAACATCCTCAATTTCAAAGAGGAAGTTGTTTTTTTTCCATTGCTATACCACTAGGTATTATAATTATTTAATCAAGATATATAAATGACATGTTACTTCTTTACTTTATAATAAGATTTTCCAATGGAAAATGTCTTCTGACAAAACAGTGGAGCCATAATGTGAATCCTTTTCCCCCTCTCATTCAAAAACTGCTATTTCTTGAACTCTCAAATTAAAGTTGATTTTCAATTGTTTGTAATTTAAATGAAATGCAGGAATCAAGAGGAACGCCTGCCAAAAAACCTGCGCCAGATTACTTCTTATGAAATTGCTTGTTTGTACTGTCTAGCATGCTCAAATTGATTAACTGTTGACTCGCATCAAAGAATTGATGCTGTCTTACAGTGAAGTATTGGTCAAGGGCAATTGTTCATTCCTGAAGCTTCATTTCAACGTCCCTGTTCGTGATCAGTTGGATTCTTTGGTTTGCTTTTCCTTTCCGCTTGATCTTCCATCTTCATCAGTGGAGCAGTGTTGTGATTTGTGCTATATTGTCCTTGTCTTTGTTCACCTAGGAACATTTAGGAAGGGGGGGGGGGAGCGGGGTTTTCAGGGTAAAGTAATGTTTACATATATAGAAACTTGGTTAGGGAAGAATATGTTGGATTTCGTAAACTTGGTTAGGGAAGAGTGTGTTGATTGGTTTAGGGAAATTTGGGTGAGAACTTTTGAGACAATTCGGCAAGTTTAATCTTTGATTGTCCTTTTGAGCCATAAAAGCTTATATGTTCATCTTCAATTTACTTATCTTGGTAATTGGTTGAATAGCTTTGTTCCCTCAAGTATGGGAAATTCATTGTTTCTTCTGTTGGTCTCATGACCCATGCTGGGGAAGGCTGGCAGGTGAAGAATACAAGTCATAACAAGTTTTTGTGCAGGAATATTCTTACGTACTCTTGTAGTATCATCTTCATTATACTATGGAGCAATAAGTATAGGGAAATTGATTTTGTTACCTTTACATGAATTTGGATTGGATCAATTTCCTGTTATTAATTTCTTGTTAATTTTGAAGAAATGAAGACATAATTTTTATTGTGAGACCTACTCTGCAATTTCAGATGAAAATTTTCTGTATTTATTTCTTTTCAAAGTTCGTTGCATCCATTTTTGGAAATGAAAATGATCCATTCTCCCTTATGTGCATATCAGTCAAGAGCATCCTTCCATGGTTTAGATTGCTGAACATTTGTTGCGGAATGCTAGATGAAATGACTGAATGGAAGAAGGATGAAATATAGAATGTTATTTTATATCTATTAGGAAGATATTGCTTGAACTATTTGTTTAATGCTCAATTAAGAGTGACTTGAGTTTGAAGTTGAATTGATTTGGACCTTTGAACTAGAAGGGGGTGCACACTATTTTGATACTAACCCCTTGTTTAGTGACATGAATTTAATTGTAAATGAGTTGAACTTTAGTTTTTCCGGGGGGAAAATCTTTCCGCATAATTGCAATTTTTACGGAAAAGAATTGCAATTCTCAAACCCTAATCTTTAAATAATTGGCACTTTTTATATTTGATTAACAAATTTAAGGAAAAAAATGTCACGAAATATGGTCCGATGTAGTAATACATTAACAATAGTTTGCACAAATTGTTCAAGTTATATCAGTTATAGTCTTAAAAATCTGTGTGCTATTACTTTAGTGTTAGAATTTTTCTAAATCCCCTTTTTATAATAGTATAAGTGGCAAACTATTTAATATACATATAATGTTTTTAGTTCGAATTCAAGACGAAAAAGACAAAAATTCCACCGCAACATTTTGGCCTCTCTGTTATTAAAGAGAGCGTAAATTACAAGAAATCCTTTTCAACTTTCTTTCTTGTGTGATTTTTCACCCTTTATTTACCTGCTACGTGTCCCTACTTATCAAGTGGTATGGAGAACTCACTTCTATTGATTTTCCATTTGTAAACCAGAGAGAAATCGTAACCATAACCGTGAAGCTCTCTTTCATCCTTCCCTCCAGTCATATCCAAACCCTAAAGCCGGCTTCCTCTGTACATGTTGAGGCATTTAATGTTCAAATTTGGCTATGACTAGGATTTTAGTAAGAAAAATTGCATATTTTATTTGCATTAAATTCAGCTCTGTTTTGCATAATCTTGCATCAAACTGCATAGGATCCGGACTATTTAAATCTATTGCATAAAATCTGCATTAGGCACATCTAAGGATGAAATTCAAGATTCTTTGCTAGCTTCAAGATGCTTTGGGGTTCCCTCTATTTTCATTAAACCAACTAATTAATAGTACATATGTTTGCATTTGATTAAATACATGTTCTGTTTAGAAATCAAGAAGGACATTACCGGAGAGTGGTACTTTGCTCCATTTATTAGGTAGGAGCAAGTAATAAATACATTTTCATAATATCATTGGCATAAATAACACGTATTAAAAAAAGTAAAGGAATGTTTAGTGCAATTTATCTTAAAAATAAAAATATTTATGATCATGACATTTAAGAATAAGTCGCAATTGAGCACAGCTAGATGTTTAGACCATGCAAAGACGGGATTTTCTCTATCGGGATGTATATCAAAATTTTCGCTTTTTGAGAAGTTACCAAGTTATCTGAAACTAGATAATTATAGACGTAATAAGCTTTGCTTTGGTGAAAAAACTAAACCGAACAAAGTTATATAACCAACGCCTCACACAAGAGAATCGGGATGTGGTTAACCGTCAACGACATGTGTGCGAACAACCAAGGTTCTGTAGGAATGCGAATCTCGTGAAATTATGCTTTTCAAGCGTTAGAATATACTGAAACTATGAATAATGGGTTGATTTCAGATATTTATGATCTACGTGGCAATTGACGAAAAACTGGAAAGAACTCCAATACCTTAACCAACCAATTTCTTTTGCGTCTTACGTTTAAAGAGTCGTGCTTGCAGCAACTTGGTTTCTCTGGATCAACTAGCAAAAACAAGGCTTCCCCAGTGAAGCCAGAGTTATTTCACTATATGAATGTCTTGGATAGACACTGTAGAGCTGTGGTCTTTCCAATTTTCAAGCAACTCGTGCTTTGAGATCATTTTCTCAGAAGATGTTTCATTGCAAATTCATGGCACCCTCGATTTTTTTCATGGTTTTATGCTTTCTGTCAATTCCATCCAGTGGTTCTCTTCAATCTCCTGAAGAAGGTTTCATCTCTGTGGTGGTTTCTGAGAAGGGTCTTGAGTATGCCAAGGATTTGCTGGTAGAGAAAGCTATTTCCTCTATTGTTCTGCTTCAGCTGCCACAAATTGAGAAAACAGTCAAAGTGCCCTTTCTAGGAGATGTTCTAATAAACCTTTCTAATATCACAATTGATGATGTTCAAGTAGCTTCTTCATATATTAGGACTGGAGAGAAGGGTATTGTTCTTGCTGCTTCAGGTGCCACTGCAAATTTGACTATGATGTGGAAGTATTCTTACAGCACTTGGTTAGTACCAATTACGGTTTCGGATAGCGGGAATGCCTCTATAAAGGTACACTGACTGTGTTAAAGTTATTATTATATCCAATTGGTTGGTGTTGGCTTGCCAGTTTGCTTGCTTTTGCAATTGATTTAAATTAACTTGGTGAAACCCTGGCCATATATATCAGACATGTAGTGAAGTATTTTGATTCATATGCATAAAATCACATTCAGAGAAAAGATGTGGTATAAAATTATATTATCATGCCTTTAATTTATAATCCAGTATAACTGAAACCGGGATAGAGAAGAGACGTGGTTAGTAGGTGGAAAAAGAATCAAATATATATATATATATATGTGCAAAAAAAATGTTAAAATTATATTCTGGTATGTCTTTTCAATCTATTATACACCTCCTCATTAAGTGTCCTTTTTGTGGAAGGTTAAAGGTATGCAAGTGGGCCTGACTGTAGATTTAAAGAACCAAGAAGGAGCTCTTAGGTTGGTTATCTTAGACTGTGGATGTTATGTTGGAGATTTGTCTATAAAGTTGGATGGTGGAGCATCTTGGCTCTACCAAAGGTAAACAATCATCTGAATCTATGGTTTCTGATAATTTTTTATTGTTCACATGCTCTCTCTGAAATTAGTTATTGGCGATTGAACTATCCAATAGACTGGTGAGTATGCGTTTGATTAAAAAATACAATCCCAGAGCCAAGTTTCAGATTTCCTTTTCTAATACTTGGTTTTGAGTTTCATGTGAAACTGTGGGAGAGAAGGGTGACTTCTGTTACTTTCTGTAGCAAATTATTTCCTATGCACAGCTATATAAATTGATTTTGAATCATAGGATTTAGAACAAGGACAAAGTTACAGATCTCTGTTTGCTCTTTTTCATGCTTTGGAAGAGGTTTAAGTTGTTAAAAGCAGTCTTTTCTAAAGTTGTATCTCCTTTGTTATGTACCTTTTCTTTTACAAGATTCCTTGAGTATGTTATAACCATTAGGATTTTTGCTCCCCTGAAATCTAAGGAACATAAGTAAAGTCTTCAGTGGAAATTCTTCTGTGCTTGATTATTATATTCAATGGAATGACTTTTCGGATTATTATTTTTACTGTTAGAAGGAGGAACTTGTATTTTTGGTGCTTGTATTATAATATGAGGGTCAGTACTGACCTGTTCTCTTGGTGTAATTAGCTTAAAGAACAAGAATGTTTTGTTCATAATGCACCAAGAGTACCAACCGCCAACATCTACTGCACTTTTTTCTTATCTTTCTGGTGAAGTGGTTAGATTTGTTGTGGAAATTGGTGTGTTCTACTTAAATGTTGATTTATAACTTACCTAACTGAAATTAAGAAAGAGGCATGAATATAGCTTAGCGGGGACTAGGGGCCCTGGCTCTCCAAGATTTTGGAACTCAGTATCATGTAATGAAAGTTTTTTTTTTTTTTTCAATATCTTACATAAGTCATTTGGCCCCCTGAAATTTTTTTACACTTCCCCCTCCAAAATTTTAGGTCAAGATCCACCATTGGAAAGAGGTGAGTGCTATATATGAGTGGATAAGTGCTTCTCTTCAGATAACAGCTTATCAATAAGAAAGGCTGATTTCCTTTTATGCCAATATGAAACTGTTTGATACATCTATGGCCTTTATAGATTTAATTAATGTCTCTTTCTTCCAGGATAGTGAACGCTTTTGGAGCCCAAATAGCATCTACTCTTGAAGATGGCATTTCTAATAAAATAATGGAAGGGATATCAAACCTTGACAAATCATTGCAGACTCTTCCAAAACAAATGTCAGTGGACAACACTGCTTGGCTAGATGTTTCATTTGTGGACAATCCTGTGTTGAGTAACTATTCTGTTGGATTTGAGATTAACGGTTTATTCACAGGGAGAAATGAAATTTCAGACTTAGAACATCAACATTTCCACAGGGGATCTGAGATTTCTGTTTCCTGTGGTGGTTTCTCAAAGATGATAAAGATTTCCTTACATGAAAAAGTATTCCAATCCGCTTCATTAGTTTACTTCAGTGTAAGTTTATGAATTTTTCAGTTCTTGCCTCTCAAATTATGCCACTGGAGTCCTTTTTCTTCTCTTATCTCTATCAGTAATCTATAGTAGCTTCTGATTACCTGTTAAACATGATCTGACTGAGATTGCTTGTGATACATTAGCTATATATACAGTCTGGCTTCCTAAAAAATCCTGTAGTGTTACAATTTATTTTGCCTCGAAAGACCAAGAAATGAATCAATTTTCCAGGGTAAAGATTTAACTTTGGGTTTCAACTTGTCAACATGTACCATATCATGGAGGCATATTATTGGTCCAGTGAAAATTTTTTATCCTAATAGCTTTCTGTCTTCTGTCAGGTTTGAATTGGCCTTGGGTGCCTTGCTTTTGTTGAACTCACTGAATTAGTCTGATTTTAGGTCAACTCAGGATTTGTAAACTGCATCTTGATTATTGCTAGATAGAGTCCTGTGTCAGAGATGCTGACTCAGTTTTATTTACCAGTTGGGTGACTTCGATTAATGCCTTTAATCTTTATTTTGGATGCTTTTTCAACTTTTATATAAGAAATTAGAAGTTGACAACTAGCTGACATTGTTATGATCAGGCAGATTATATGCAATGGATAGTTGACGAGCTACCAGATCAGGCCCTTTTGAACACCGCTGGATGGAGATACATAGTTCCTCAGCTATACAAGCAGTATCCAAATGATGACATGAATCTTAACATTTCTGTATCTTCTCCGCCAATTATACGAGTGTCCGGCCAAGATGTAGACACAACAGTATTGTTAGATATAATAATTGATGTCCTGGATGCTGGTGAAGTCATACCAGTTGCATGCATCTCAATGGTACGCCTTTAATGCATTAATAAAGACCTGAAATTTAAGCTAATGTGCTTAACTGGAAAAGGGGATTGTGGGACCTATACACTTGATATAGCTATATCGCTTATACTGCTATCTTCTTCCTCAACATACTGATCAAACTATCTAAGTTTAAACCTTGTTTTCATTTTGTCATCATATTGTCATACATGTTACCACTTCTTTGATTTTACAACTGGATTTCAACATACCCAGTGATTTTTTCTGTCAATGAATTTCGACATAGCTAATGATTTCCTGTCTTTGCTTGCCTAAGGTCTTACTTCTCATTTTCATCGCATGTCCTTGGCTCTTCTGGTTGGCTTGGTTATCCTTTCTAAGATTTTCTCTTACTCTTGCTACTTTGTACAGGAGATAAGTGCTTCAGGTGCTGTGGAAATAGTGAGAAACAACATTTCTGGTAATCTCATGTTGAAGGACTTTTCAACCTATTTGAAATGGAGCAGGATAGGAAAACTGCGCATGGGTCTAGTTAAGGTAAAATGAAACATAATTTTGCAGAATTCTGTTTTTCCAAGAAACTGGATGAAATTGAACTATGGGAGCCGAAATAGTGTCTGCCTTGTTTGCTGTCTATTCCAGGATACTAATCACTGCTTTTGTTTTGATTCATAGATAATTGCTTTAGCATAATTCAACGTTGCATACATGTTTTCTAATATGGATTGCTAACCATGCTGCATTGGAAATTGAACCTAAACCGTTTCTGAACCATTTTAAATTCTATCTTGAGATTTTTAAGCTCTGGCCATTATCTCTTTAGTCAATTTTCGACATTGCTTTAGATCTTGTAACTTCATGCAGGCAGTGATGTCAGTTCTGCTAAGAACTGTCTTCCTACCCTACGCTAATCTGCACTTAAGGCGAGGATTTCCATTGCCCCTTCTTTATGGATTTTCCCTTCAGAATGCTCATATATTCTACAGTGATTCATGGGTCACAGTTTGCAGTGATGTTTCCTTCTTAGGACACCAAAATTTCATTCAGCAGCCAGCAAACTATGTGTTACAAAAGTGCCACTAGAAATTTCATTCACGTATTCTTGCAGGAAAGGAAAATGATCTACTTGTCTTGATAGCCGAAATAGATTTTCCTGTTTAAATATTTTCATGTGTATATATTTAGCATTAAGGAAGCATTGTATTTGTCTCTTTGTAAATCTTGCAGCCCAGGTTGCCACTATTTTAGTAGGGAGAGTGGCGAGAAGCTTGGACAATACAGGTTTTAGGTTCGGACCTTCTCAATATTAATGTACCAAAAAAAAATTAAACTGTGGAGATGATTTCTTCGAAAACTTGCTCTATAATTCTTCTTAGTTTTTTAATCTATGGGGGCCCATTTTGTCACTATGTGAAATCATTTTATGAGACAATATGAGATTATCATTTTATTTTTTATACAAACTTGTCCTGTAGACAGTCTGCAGTACATTATTATTTTATTTTTCAATGTCCCAAGTTGAATTTAGTAATTTATTTTTAGCAAGCAGGTAGAGAGTTATGAGTTTTGTTTTACATTGCTAAATGTGTATATTGTACCCTGATTTCCTTTTGCTGCAAAAATTAAATTAATTGTCAAAAATTGCTATAATTTTTAACAAAATAAAGTTTGCATTCAGTCCCAGAAGAAAAAAGTAAAGGTCATGGCCTAAAAAAAAAAATAAAAATGAAAACAATATACTATTATTATATAATCTTTATAATTTTTTATATACTGAGTCCAATAAAGTTATGAAATCAGTAAGATAAATTATAACACGTTAAACTTAATAAAAAAAATAATTTAGTAATTTTATTTCATATCTGTTCATGCGATATATATTTAGACGTTGATTGCCACACTGATAGCATGACCATAATTTTGCAACTTATCATACCAAATATATTTTGACGTTTGTTAATAAAATAAGAACTATATAATTTTGCAATTCTAATCTCCTGGTAACCTCCAAATCAAGCTTTGCTAGTAAAAATGATAGTAAACATAATTATATTAAAATATTATGTCATTTTCATAATCAGTTGATTAAATTTGTATAAATTTATTATATGATTTATTGCAATATTTTATTTTATTTCTCTATAGTTGCAAAGTTTAATAAGTAGGATATAGTGCTCCATTTTAAAATCTTGGTATCATCGGCATTATTGAGGGTTACAATTACGATTATATTTATAGAGAGTCTAATCAAGATGAGCCAACCCAAGAATTTTATCTGTAATATTTTATTTATATGAATTTTATTTAGATTATATAAATAATTATTCAAGAGAAAATTTTGATACATTTGTTTAAGAGAAGATATATATAGTATCCCAGCAACTTCTAAATCATACTAATGATGTTCTAAAATTATTTTGGAGTTGGATTCTCGGATGGTGGTATAGATGCTAAATTCTAAAAATAGTAGGAGAGTTTTCTTCAAGGTCCTTCCATGTTAGTGTGACAATTATCTTTCTCCAAATTGAAAAGTTTTTGCCCATATTTTTAGAGAATGTTGTGCTGACTGATTTAAGATCTGGAAGTTTTTTATAGTCTATACCTTTATAGGAGATAATAATTGTGTAAATTGGCTTGCGACCTATAGTTTAAGGTATGAGTTGGATTTGAAAATCCTGAATAACCAGCTGTCGAAATTAAGTATTTTGATTTATGGTGCTCTGAGTCTTACGAAAAGGGGGGAAAAATCTATTGATATCCACAAAATGACTTTTTCCATTCTTTTGAAATGAGACCCAGTTGTACGATCGATGACCATTGATGTAATTATCTAAGTAAAATTGAGATAAGTACTCGGCCGTCCAATATAATATCTATATTATAAATATATATTACATTCACTTTTATATTATATCATATCTATAATTTACATTATCTTTTATAATTACTCTATTAATTTTTCATAATAAATATTGGGAAGTTAGAATCCGTACAAGAAAAATAGTGATTAACAATGGATAAATTTGTTACTAAAATACATAAGTCCCTTTCTAAAATAAAATTAGCGGCAATTATTTTACCTTGCAAAATACCCTTTCGCTAAATTTAGCGATGAGTAATATCCCTTACTAATTTGTTAATATCATCACTACTTAATTGAAAAAAAAAAAACTAAATTTTAGATTACATTGCATTTGACAAGGGAATTGCTATGAATTAACTTTAGTGGTGGAGAAAATTTATCATAAAAATAATAGCAAAAAAACTCAATTAAATCTCATTCCTTATTTTGCTTATCCATAGCCAAACCCTCACAAATTAATTTAGTGAGTGTTTTAAACAAAACCTAATAATGATGGCGGTAATCCGACAATAAGAACCAACCAATTTGCAAAACAGCAAGCCAAAATTGGGGCCTTCTTCTAACAATTAATGAACATATATTCAAATTAATAAAACAAGCATCCTTTACTATTCAAATAGTTTTTAATATTAAATATCATCCAAAGGTTTAATTCACAATACATAATTCCAAAAAATCATATAAAGGTGTTACTATTATGGAAAAGTTTGTTTCTACTTGCCAACCATCACTCAGAGAAGTTGCAATAGTGGTTGTTAGAAGAATTTATGCACTTAATGTTTGTGTGCTAAGAGATATTATTATCAAGGATAACTATTTTCAGAATTGAATTATTTATTAATCTGATTGATGTTGATTCTCGTTTACTTAACGGTCGCACTCATTTAATATTTGTTCTAATATAGTTGGAGAGTTATGAAATCTTCAATTCCAAACTTTAAGTAGGTGGGTTGCATTGTGACAAATGATTTAGATTTTTTACCTACTAAAACATGACCCTCAGATTCAAAGCCATACAGTCTCCTCTTCTTCAATGTATCAATCACCTTATAAAATATGTTTCCATTATTCTATTCAAATAATTTTCCTATTTTATTCTTACCTCTATTAACTGCCTTTTCAAGATCTGTTTTATTATATTTTTAATTAATATTTCTCTTCACTAAATCTTTTCATATTTATTGTTTAAAACCATTAAAATATTTACACCAACTTAGGAAACATTCTCAAATATGTAATAATACAATGATTATTAATCTAACTCATCTTGTATCATTAATTTCCTCTAATATCTTAAGTTGAATAAAATAAAATCATATCATATTATAATATGATTTTTATCAATAATGCCTTTTGTACACATGTTGACAGTGAAAGTGATTGTGTGAATTTGATGAGCTGAGTTTAAGCTATTGAATGTTATAATATTCATAATTATCATCTTTGGCCCATGTTGATGAAGATCACAACATTACTATGCTGCATGCATTAGTAAATTGTTGTTTTCTCTTCAACAAAGAAATAACAATGTTTTGTGACCGTCGCAATTTAATTGCCAAAGGGCTTGAAAGTTGTGATGGTAAGTGACAATAACAACACACAAGTTAAATGGATTCTAACTTTATCAATTGACAGATTTTTGTAACCTTTTCCTTTATTTTATTTTATTTTTTACTTTTATCTCAATAACAAAGGAAAAAAATGCTATTGGTTGTTTGCACATAACTTTTTTCCCCATATTTTATTGAGTTTAAATTCGATTCATGATTAATATATTATTTTTTACATTGTTAGTAAATAAAAAAATGATATGTTATTAAAATTTAGTAATTTTTATTAATAGTAAAAATATTTTAATAATTTTTATTGATATAGCAACACATAAATGATTGATATTATAAAATTTATTTATACAAATAGTTGATTAAATTTAAATGATGTTTTATATACATATGACTCTTAAAATTATTTTATATCCAATTAGTTCAAAATTTAAAAGGTGATTATTTAATACTTAAACCTCATAATTTTTGAGACTTTTTTCCTTTTTTCTTTTATATTTTGAATTTGGATCTTAAAATTTTATAAATGTATTGAATGATTTGTCACTATTATTATAAAAATAAAACTTTATACATAATATAAAATATTCAAATTTAAACTCTTTTTTTATAACAATAAAAATACAATTTCTTTTTATAAAATAACTATATAATTATTATAAAAAGAAAAATTCTTACTTAACCGGTGAATAAACAAATTATGTGCCTACAATTAATTAAAATTTAAATAAATATAGGGAAGAATTGTTGAAAAATCAGTTATTTAAAATTCTTATATTTATCTCAACTTTCCTTCTATTTATATAAATCTTTATTTGTCATAGACATATAACTTATGTGCCCATTGACAAAATAAGAATCACTCATTACAAAAGAGACTTTTTATACTTGAATAACATGTAATATTAATTAAAAAAGGGGCAAGATTACAATACCCAAATTAAAATTGGGTACATTTGCCCACAATACATGAGAACATCAGGAAGGAGTAAAGTAAAATTGGATTTATAAACAGATAATTGAGAATCAGACTTGTCTTAGTAATTTTAATGTCTAACTACCTATAATTAATCAAAATAATAAGTATATTGTAGTTTGCGTAATTTATATAATTAATTATGTTGCTTAATGGACTAATAATTAGAAATAATAATTATTAGTAATTTAATTTAGATAATATAGTATTTTGAATTAACATTTATGATATCTAAAGTTTTATTTATTATTAATTTTTAATTGTTGTTTAATATAAATTATAAAATATCTTTAATATAAATTATTTGTTATATGATATCAATAATATAAATTAATGAAGAATTTTTTATATTAAAAATTAAGATTTTTAAATTTAGACATTTTATCAAATTATTCAAACACTTCATTGTTAATTTACATCCAATAACACTAAAAAAAAAAGCTGAAATTTAATTACTGAAAAAATAAAATTTCCTCATTAACATTTGATTAAGAAGAGAGTGCACACAACATAGACTAAATTTTAGGTTATGATAAACAATAAATGTAATTTCACGTAATGCTAATACTTGTATAATGATTACACCACCATTTTTGTTCCAAAATTAATTTGATATGTTAATTTTATTCTGTTTATCCTTTTTTCACATTTTTTTAAATTTTTGTACTTTATTAATATTTTAAATTTTTTCTATGGATCACTTCTCAAACAACCAAAAATACCGTAAAAATTTTAGTGTCTTTAATTTGAAATTATTGCCTTACAATTGGTTATTCTCCCATCTCAATCCTTCCATTTCTTAATTGTAAAATGTTCTGGGAAACATCTATTTAGCATCTGTGTTGATTTTTATTTGTTTCCAATTCATTTATATTGCTCTGTTGAGATTCAACATTTGTATATGCCTTTTAAATTCCACTAGTTCATCCACAAAAAAAAAAGGGCCCCAAAATAGGCCACATTTTTTAAATTTCTTTAGAAAAACTTTCCTTTTGAATTTTTATTTTAAAAAAGAAATCTTGTTTAGCACGTTGTCTAATAACGTTGACGTTGATATCGCAACGTGTCCGCTTTAATTTTTTTTTTAAAAAAAATTAATACCATATCTAAAATAATTAATTAATGGCAGATTAGTTTAATAAAAAAGATATAATAAAAATAATTTTTTATATATTATTTAGATGAAAGAGCTTGGGTTGTTTTCGATATTTGGATTTGTCGTGTTTTCTCAATAAGAATTAATTTTTATGTGTGGAATAATTAAAAATATATAAAATATTATTAAAGTACAAAAATAAAAAATAAGAAAAAACGATAAATGATAATAAAATTAAGTGGGAATAAAAGTTCATCATACATCAAATTAATTTAGGAACAAAAGTTAGAGTGTAATGAATAATACAACACCAGGTGTTTATATATTTATAATTTATCATAACTTAAAATTTAACCCGTGTATTTTTTTATTCAATTATTAACAAACCTGATTGCCAGGAAAAAAGTTAAAAAAACAATTTTGCCAAAAAAAATAATAATTAAACTTTAATTTTCAGTGAATAAACTTCAAATTTTTTTACTATGGTTAAATATAACCTAAGAATTTGAATAATTTGAGAGTATTTCAGATTTAAATCTTTTTATTTTTAATATAAAAAATATTCATTAATTTATATTACCCATAATATGTTTATATTAAATTTATTTCATATTTTATATTAAATAATAGTTAACAAATTAATGTAAAATAAAACATCAGTTGTGACAAATATTAATTAAAAATATTACATTATTTAAATTAAATTAATAATTCTATACTAATTATTTTTTTAATTATTAATCTATTAAATAATAATTAAGTAAATAAATTACACAAACTTCAAGTTCTTACTATTTTAACTAATTAATTGGTATATGACATTAAGACTAGTAAGAAAAGTTTGATTATTTTCTAGATCTTATTCTACTTTATTCCTTCCTGATATTGCCATGTATTTTGGGCTAATGTATCCCAATTTTATCCTTGGTATTATAATTTTTCCTCTCAAAATCCAGAATATCATGAAATTTGGATGGCTGCATTTCTTAGGAAATGCAATATATTAAATGTATTGCAAAGAAAGATAGATGTAATTTTTTTTTCAAATTATAAGTTTTAATAAAAAATAATAAATTTAAAATAAAAATTATATTTTTATTTTTTGAAATTATTAAAAAATTGATAAAAAATAGAAAGGATCGAAATCCAACATTATGTATATATATACTGATTTATCATATCTATTAAAAAAAATAGTCCTGGATATTAAAAAAAAATTGTATAATAAACGTGCACAAGGCAAGAATCTCTAGATGTAAATAGATTGGCAGATTGGTTCGACACCGACAAACAAGCTCGATTAGTGAGATGAATCGTATAGGCAGCGCAGTAACACGTGTTAAGCTCCGCGTCATTGATTTTCAATATAATTATTTAATATATATTTAAAAAGAATGAACAAGCCATCGTGACAGAGTTTGGATGGAAAAATTTTTATAATTAATTATTAGCAAGAGTGTCTTTTTTCCGCATGAAGAATTGTTTCAAAATGTCAGATTTTCAATTCTTTATTTTATTGAGATATTTTCCCGCATTTTAAATGAATTGGTTGAACGTCAATCTGTTGGTTTAAGAAAATTGTTTACTAAATATCTAAATTAGTATATTAATTTCATAAAATAGTTAAAATCAGTTAAATTAATTAAAATTTGATAAAAAATTTATTTATCAAACAGCCCTCGAAGTTTCATTTTTTTTTTGTCAAAATAAATGTACTCTAACGATAATTCGTATGGGTTATAACAGTCACCGATACCAGCACAAGCTTTTAAAGCCTTCGGCATGAGCAACTGAGTGGCAGGAAGGCCCTGGACACAAAATTGTAATTTCATTATCTTGATTTAAAAGAAAACAACATAAAATTTACTAATCCAACATGATAATTTTGTGATATTGAACATGCACTAAGAATGATAATTATATATATCTAATAACCTAAACTCAAATATTGACATACATATACAAAAATTTTGTTTAAAAAAATATGATAGTTTATTATGTTTGATTCAAGATATTAGAGAAAATCAATTCTACCAGAAAAATTAAATTAACAATTATCATGTCATGTAATGGTTGAATTTATTAAAATCAATAGTGCAAATATTTTAATAATTTTAAATCATAATTAAATATGAAGAAACTTACAACAAAAGATAATAAAAAATTTATAACAAATTGCCATTATCTACTATTGGGATGGGATGATCATAAGATATAGTCTTGTAGGGGAATCTATTATTATAAGATTTAAAACATTTCTAACTTTACAACATCAATTATGTGTTTTATCCGTAAATTCCATCTAGTACCGGGAGAAATGAATGGTTACTATGTACATAATTTAGTGGAGCACTTAAATATAATGAAAATAAATCATATCTCTTTAACAAATGAGAATCTATGATAAAGATTTTAATCTCTTCAATATAAGGAATATAGGGCTATACTGTATCAATAATGTATTATAATTTTTGTTAAAGTCGTTATTTTATGAAAAATATATAGTGTATGATGATTTGTAAATTATATCAAATAATTAATTATGAAGTTACTATACAATGTTCACTAGTTAATATTGTTAGAAAAGTGATTTGTAATTAGTATTATTTATCAAAAAAATGTTAAGATGTAAAAAGTTATTATATTGTTTAAGAAAATTGGTAAAATAAAATGTTGGTTATTTATTGAAATTCGGCATGATTTTGAAAATTGGAGGGAAAGATAAGGAGTTGGAACGAAATTTTTATTATGAAGTTACCATGTTGGTTTTTGGACCTAACTAACATTTACAGGTAAAGCACTAATCACTTATCTTGTAATAAATGCTAAGCATTTACTAAGGACAATATTTGTGAGGTATTAAGAAACTGCCAGAACTTATGACACCATTGTAACTAATTAAGAATGTTAGCTTTGATTTAATAACCAATATATATTGTTTGTCATTCTATTTGTATATTTCTTTTTCAATTTATTTTTTTTGTTTAGGTAGCTTAAGAAGAGAGCACACTCGTTATGTCTTGTTACACATTTAAAAAAGATTCAAATCTTATGATCATGAGCATTCCATTAAATTATTGTTATCTTTTGCTCTCAAATAAATGATCATGAGCAGAAGATATCCGTGGTTTAATGTGATTGCCATGATCATAAGATTTGAAGTATTTCTAAGTGTGTGGCATTAATAGATGTGTTATTCTCATATTTCACTTGACATTGATTTTATGAACTGATTGTGTTGTAAACTATATTAATGATTTAATTATTTTTGTGTAAGCTGTTGCTTTCAAAAAATGTTAGGTTATGGGTGTTTTATTTAAAAGAAAAGGTAAACAACGTTGGTTATTAATTAAAAATTGACATAGTTTTTTTAAAAGCAAATACAATATTGGTCTTTTGATTTATCAACATCTAAAGGTATATTAATGGCTATTTAACGTGTAATAAATGTTTATTAATGAAGCCATTTATGAGGTGCAGAAGTTATATTAAGAGATGAAGAGATCAAAAATAAATACTAAATGTGTGTTAGGAAACGAAGAGATGGATGGAAGTAGATACTATATTAATTGTTTGTATATAATCAACATATAAAGGTGTATTAATTACTACACTCATTTAACAATAACATGTATCAAGAGACTGTAAAAAATTATGATGTTTCAAGATATATTAACAATTAAACTATATGAAATTGTAAATATATAATATGTTAATTTCTATTAACACCAACATCTAAAGTTCTGCATGTTGTCTATAAATTTTATTCTCATGATCCTTTTAAAATAGGCAATGCCTTAGTAATGATAAAAAAACTAATGAGAAATTATAGTAAGAAGAACCTGCATGTCCATTATTGAATTGGAAGGCTTGAATTCATTATAATATTAGACATGTTACTCCTCCTCAGCATAATTTTTTATCACTTTGCAACCATTAATACCTTCTAAAGCCTATCTCTATTGTGTATTATAAATTATAGCATTTAGGTTCCATCTGAAGAAGGATATTGAGAACATGCAAATATGGGAAACTCATGAGAAATTAAAGTGAGAAGAAGTAGTCTGGCTATTCTTGTATTAGAAGGTGACTTTATTGTAAAAATGGTTATGTTACTTCTTTTCACCATAATTTATCATTATTTTACAACCATCTACATTCTTCAACTTAAAAGATTTTAAAGTAATATAAAGAAATTATGAGAAATGGTATCCTACTTTTTCTTTCATTTAAAGTTTGTTATTTATTATAAATTAGTAGTTTTTGATTTATTTTTGTTGTTTAGTCTATTGTTGGTTATATCTAACTAAATTGTATAAGAAAATCATTCATAATGCAAAAAATAATTTTAATATTACTAACTTCACTTAGATTAGTTGAATTAAAAATAAAATTCATTAATTTATAAAACAATGTCAAGTTCTTACATGATTTAAGCTAAAATTATAAAATTATTGTTTGAAAGATAATAGGAAAAGTTGAAAAAAAATTGTTTTATGATGTATGTTATTAATTGAATAACCAATGTTTAAAATTTTATATTAGAACAATGTTATTTTATTATAATCCTTGGATTTTTATTAATTAATTAACATGAAAACTTAAATCAAGTGCGAGTTGAAATAAAAAGAGTGAAATTATGATGTTATTTGCAAATTTTATTGCAAACATTTTATAACCTTAAATTGATTTTCTCTTTACTAAAATGTTCTACCTTTCAACCTTAAGGTGATTCTATTTAATTTTATATTTATACTCATAAATTATTTTATAATAATAAAGATATGTTAGTCTGTCACTAAATTTTTAAGGGTTGCACACTCACCTACAAAAGTGCAAAATATTAAGATAATGACTTTTTTTTAGTTTTTATGTGTTTTGTTTGTTCTTATAACTTAATGTTTTATTTCATAATCGATCATATTTTGTTATCTTTTATTTTGATATAGGTTTATACAAGTAAAAACTTAATTATATTTATCTTTATTGATATTTGGTGATATTATATACTATTTATTTATATAAAATATGTAATATTATATATCAAATTTTAATGAATATTCATTACATTTGTAGATATTAAACTCAAGTGTGCTCTTCCATGAAATGCCAACATCACATATTAACTAATAAGTATTGGATATAAGCTTTTACCATTTTCATACTTTTGTCATAGTCTTTAAAATTGTTAAAATTGAGAGTTCATAATATCATTGGAGAAACTATGAGAAGGGATTAGTATCAGGAAGGACTAGACAAGGAAAGACTGTGAGTAAGTTAAGTTAATTTTGAAGGGTGAGTGTGACATACCATATCAATTATTTAATGAAATCATAATTATATATATGTATAAGTATCAGTTGTTTAATAAATAATTAACATTTAACATTATAATATGCTTTGAGAAAGAGCTTCCAAATAAAGAAATAACAATAATTCTAATATATGTGGAAACCAATATTATTATATCTTTTTTATGTTAGGTTGTGAAATTAACTTGGAAGCTTCCATTATACAATGATGCTCAAATTCTATTTGAACATTATTGTATATCAATTTTAACAATAGTTATGTAATTGTTGAAAACAATAACAATAATGTCATTTATTACAATTAAAAAATTGACATATTGTTTTGTTTAAAGAGTATTGAGAAATAATATCACATTGTTAATTTTTTTTATAAACAATTGATATTTAGTATTGGTAATAACACTTAATTTTTATAGATAAACAATGTGGTATATTATACCCTTCCCAACTTTAGCCTTCTCTTCTTGTTTCTTTCTCCTAGATCCTCCCTATTCTTTTTGTAGATCTTACAAAAGTACCTTAACCAAAAATAAAAATTAATATCTTCTACAACACTACAAAATCCCAATGTCAACTGTTATAAAGAATAAATTGAATAATAAAAATTTGAAAATATTGAAAGATTATATACAATACCCCAATCAAAGATAGGTGTTGTACTAAATCTATCTTAATACTCATTACTCAATATGAGAGGTTTGTACTTCTTGAAAAAGTACTTTTGAATTTAAACCCTGTAAATACAATGAGCATGATTAAAATTTGATATATAACATTACATATTTCATATAAATAAATAGTAGATAATACTACTAAATGTCAAAGAAGATGAATGAAACTAAATTTCATTCCTGTATAAATATATGAAAGTTACATCAAAATGAAATATAACAAAATATAATTAATTACAAGACCAAAAATCAAATTGCAAGGACAAAAACTAAACAAATCTTTACTTTGATATTTTTTTTTTCAAGGAGTGTATAACCTCACATATTTAGCAACGGGCTAATAAAGCTTTAATTCTACAAAAAATTTGGTGAATATAAATATAAAATGGAAGATAATTAAGGTTAAAATGAAAGCATATTTCATTAGAAAGAAAATTATTTTAGGGTTATAAAAAGTACAAAATAAAATTTTTAATTAAATATTTTACTCATTTTATTTTCAACTTATGCTAAGAGTAGAAGTTGTCAAGATAATATAGTTTAAGTTAAAATCCTAAAGGCATTACCACCAAATAGAGAATAACCATAACCATATATTCTAAAGGCAACTAAACTCTAAAAGTATCATTAAACATAACAAATAATATAATCATAAATTTAGCAATGAATGAGACTTAATAATCTCTTAATATTAAAAAATAATGAAAATGACACAAAAAATGTATTTGAAAATGGATATGATTGCTAGAATGAGTGCAAAGTTAACTCTGAGTGCAACTGAAAATGTGATGGAGGTTTAGGAATCGCCAAAGATATTATGATAGTAAAGGTTATCACTGAAGAAGTAGATTTCAAAAAGTAAAAGTGATGTAAAATAAATAATAAAATGAAAGTTATATGGATAAAATATTTACACATTAATTTTTAATTTGTCAATCAACCTCTTAAAGAAATGATGTTATATTAATACAAAATACCACCACACTATTGATTTTGATGTTGGTTAAGTAAATAATCAACATCTTAAATTTACTTAGTGCTTTCAGAGTAATGTTCACATTCACTTTTGATGTTAGTTAGGTATAAACTAGCATCTTAAGCTTTCCCATATTTTCACACATGAAACTGCCTCTAAATAAATGTCAATTATAATTTCAATAATGTCTTAAGTTTCATATGAATTGTAAAAATATCATTATGTCAAAATAGATTTTGGTTATCAAACTTAATAATTACGTAAATATCACTACATTAATATGTTATTGAGTTTTAAGTTACGATAAATATCATTACGTTTTAAGTTTTAGAGTAACATTCACATTCACTTTTGATATTGGTTAAGTATAAATTGACATTTTAAGCTTCCTAATATTTTCAAATATGAAACTGCCTCCAAATAGATGTCAATTATAATTTCAACAGTTGTCTTAAGTTTCACTTGAATTTTAAAAATATCATTATGTCAAACTAGATTTTGATTATTAGTCTTAATAATTACATAAATATCACTATGTTAATATATACATCGATGTTGCCTTTAACCAATATTTATCAACATAGAATTGCATTTTTATAGTAGTGTGGTTAAATATGTTAGGTTCTTTTTTTTTCCTTTTTTTTTTTGGTAAAAAAATGATAGGAATGAGGGATTTCTTCAATCTTACTAGGTAAGGTGATAGTGGCAAGTTGAAATTATATGTGATAGATTATAGACAATGGATCAAAGATCTTTTAAAATGGAAAAGTTAGGTTTGTCCCTTTTATCATGTGTCATTCTATCAATAGTTTATCTTTTAAGTGAACTTCCAATTTTGATCTTTTGTTATATTTTATTCTATTTTGTAAGGGAACTTCCAAATTTGACCTTTTGCCATGTGTCATTTTATTAGTACCTAGTGTCATTCCATTGTTAAGTGAACTTGTAGGTTTGATCTTTTATCATGTGTCATTCTATTAGTATTTGTGTAAAGAATGTTTAAAATATTTTTAATAATTAATTTTAATTTTAATACAAAATAATAGAATATTATTATTAATATTATTATGTTATTATAAATCATAGTAGTTTATTATTTAGGTGAAAGGTATCTCAATTTATTTAATTATATATACAAAGCAACAAATTATTATATTATTATAAATTATAAATATATGAATATAATTATGTTATAAAATCTTTAAAAAATCATAGGTGTGTCAATATTTCATGCCCTGATTTTAAGTGATTTTTCTACTCAAACTAATAAAAGTAAAAGTTAAAAGATTATGATGTAATAGGTAAATTAAAACATAACATTATTGGTATGCCTTTTCATAATAAAATCTTTATCCTATTGCTAATAGGATAGATACTTGAAAATCAAACCTATCTGTCAAATATGATATATGAAATAACTAAATAAAAGATAAAATATTATGATATTATAACAATTATAATTATAATTACAATTACAATTATATTACCAAATTGGCTTATTGCCTTTTCTTTCATACTCTAATTTTGTCTTCCATTTAGTTTTTCTTCTCTCTGATTTCTTCATGCAAAACAAAACCTCCTTAATTCCTTATTACATAATAGAGATAGGACTTGATTCTAAAATATGGAGAGTGCTATAGTATCCTTAGGGGTTTCAAACATTGGGTAGTGTGGCACAATCTTATCCATTGAATGAGATTACCCAAGTTTTTAGTAATCTCATCCAATGAATGAGATTGTGCCACACCATCTAAGGTTTAGAAACTCTGGGAGTACCTTAGAAATTTCCCTAAAATATATTTCTCTGTTGAAACCGTTCGACAATTATTGGCCATTGTGATCTTGTGAGTGTGGAGTGGCTGAAGTTAATTACAGGTTAACACAAGCTTATGTTTGGCCAGTAACTTTGGATTGTTAGACTTTGGTTAAAGGATTGTTCAATCTATATGTTTGAAGCTCTAAAAGGTAAGAGACTGCCATTTTAAATTTGAAGGAAAATTTTGAATGTTATTTTTCTTTAACAAATTAATTTTGCTTAGAATAATATTTACATAGTTTAATTTTAAATAGGTGCATAAAAAAGGTACATGCGTTATAGTGCTTGGATGGTTTTACATACAAGAAACATATTGCAACTTTAAATTTAATGCAAAATTTTGAATTTTTTTTGCTTAGGGATATTAATTTTACTTACAGTTTTGCTTCAATGGTTTAAATTTTAAATAGCTACAAAGAAAAGAGGTATATGTGTGATATGGCTGGGTAGTTTTACACATTAACTTCTATAAACTAATTTACTTAAGTATTGACTAATGCATAATAATGTGTTTAAGTATTAACTAATGAAAATAATATTACTATTAATAAATGAGTTTAAAATTACAAAATATTTACAAAACTTTTAAAAATTATACTTCTATTCTTTTAGATGTTAGGTTTTCATGCTCCGAGCTTCTTTTATGTTTTCTTTACTTATTTCTTCAATTTAGAAGGTTATCTCTCTGTTATAGTTTTTCCCCTTGTTGTTCTAATTCAAAAGCTTTTCTGTATGATAAAACAATATCTTTCTCACCAAAGTTTTTAATATTTTATTTGTTCTTATTGTTTGTTATTCATATACTTTGCATTTTATTAATGTTTACTCTCAAGACCATGTTCTTTCATTAAATGTTTGGTATTACTTTTAGAAGACTTATAACTATATGTTTGATCTTTTTGGAAGCTGATAAAGTCTAATACATATATTTCTAATAATGTATGTCTATTATTTTGTGTTGTTTTTTCTTTTATGGTCATGTCTTTTATGTTTATTTTTACCCTTTTTTTGTTTAAGGAAAAAACTTTTCTAATAGTCTTACCATAATACGTAAGGTGAGTTTCACATTATTTGTTGAGTCATCTATTTTTTATTAACCTTTCAAAAGCCCTTAAACTAGATAATGTGTTAAAATCAAAATGAGTTGCAACGCATCTTCAATGGTATGACTTCCCAACAAATCCAATGTAACAAACAAAATTCAGGAATAAATTGTTAAGATTAAGCAGATTTAAAGTCAAGGATTTTATATAAGGAGGCAGATAGTTACATGATACCTTATTGTGATGAATTATATTATTTATACATCAATTATGTGCATTATTTAACATTTATTGTTAAGCTCCTTTTAATTTCTTACACAACATCTATTAATTAATAAGTGTAGGTTCGTTGAAATAATAAGGATAGTTTCATTATTATAGCTTAGGCTAGAGAATCAAACTTCAAAGACTTAAGTTAGGGTTATCAGACTTATACCTAACAAAGATGCACCAAATCAAACTAAATGCATTTAAATGCATCTACTTGATAACAAGGTGACACTTATAAAAATTACACTTATAGCTTATTTAGTTTGCTTAGCAAACTTATTTTTTTAATCACGTGCTAATGCATTGTAATGAATTAGAATCCATATGTGGTTTTAAAGTTGTATTGTATAGTGTTTCTTTTTAATAATCTTTTGAATTTAATTTGTTTATGCAAGAAGACAAAATTTTAGTAACTATTTTTGAAAAATATCTTATGATAAAGTATCACAACAAAGATATGGATGGGAGACGCCATATTTTGTAGAATTTTCAAGTTAGGACTAATGATGAAAGATATCGTAACATGCATCATCCTTACAAAATCAATTTATATAGTAATATAAGTGTCAATTCATGCCAAGCAAATATTGAACTTGTGTATCACATGAGTTACTACTCATTTTGTTAAAACTTAGGATCTTATAATACTACTAACACAAAACTTTGAGGAGGCTTTAAAAAATGATTTTAATAGTTTTCACATAGATCATACCTTCTTTAAAGTTGTTTGATCTCTTTTAAAAGGGATAAATGTCATAATAGATCACATTTCCTACCTTTCTTAAAGTTATTCGATCTCTTTTAAAGGATTAGAATGTTGTAATTAGTCACATCTACAATTAAAAGAATAAATATGCTTATTAATTTGCAAATTATGAAACTTCTTAAAGTTATGAAATTTTTTCTTGGGTTCCCTAATCCTACCAAGAAGAACACCAATAATATGTTAAGGCTACTAGTGGAAGCCTATTTAAAGGTTACTGCCAATCCCAAATAGAATAGAGAATCAACACCTTAACTAGCACCTAAGCGCTAGACGATCTCCTCAAGGAAGGTTGTTCATCAACCAAGACAATTAATGCTGAAGGGAATTTAAACATATGACTAAGGAAAGCTATAATAATCTTAATCAAATCCTTGAAACAACTTACATTAGCATAAACTTTCAAAACTATATGTCATATTACATAATATGTATGAATTTTTATATGATATAAGGAGATCTTTAATTCTTTTTTAGTTAAAGTTATGACAATGAAACCTATTATTATAATATGTTAAACCTAATTTAAATAAAAAAATAGAAGTTTTAGTCCATATAGTTTCATTAAATTTGTAATTTTATACATATAATTTTAGTTTATGTAATCAAATTCTAAAATTTCAAATAATTTATAATTCCTCCCTTTTTTGGGTAATGCAATTACTTTTCTTTTAACTAATGTTAAATCTATCTAATTGAAATTTGTATGTATGTATGTATCAATTAAATTTTATATGTTAATATTTTATTTTTATTTAGTAATCCAATTTATTCTCACCAAAAGTACTCCATCAAAATTAAAACACCTTTTTTTTTTCTTACGCTTAATTGTAATAATTTTTGGTGTTGTTCAATCATTTTCATCTTTTTTGGGGAAATATTTCCAATCTTATTATAGCATTGAAATCTCAACCTCATTTCCACTTACATTTTGACGAGAAAGTTATTTTGATATCATAATTAAACGGTTCCTAAACAAAAGTTAAACAATAAACAAAAGTTAATCGACGTTGATGGGAAAAGACCAAATATACACATTTTTTAAACACTCTAGATCCTTAAAAGGAAGCAAAATGCAATTTTAGGAAAGATATAAATATAAGGGGGATTGGTAACATCTACTCTTTCATTTGAACATTTTTTTTTAAGTTTTATTTAAAGTAAATGCACAATAATTTAGCCAAAAACCTTTGCCTCAAGTGGCATTTGATATTCCTTGAAGATTTTGCACCTTCCGTTACATCCAAGGTTTAATCCTTAGTCCTTGCGTGTATGCATCTAATGGTTTAATTACTTCTACGATTACAAAAAAAAATGCACAAGAATTTAGAAGAGTAATAAATAATTTTAATTTTTAGAAAAATAAATTATAATTTACTAATATATCCTTTATAAAAAGTCAATTGAGAAGTAAAGTTGTTGAACATTTATTTAAATAATAGGGGTAAAATTTGAAAGGAGACAACAAATGCAATTTTGATTTTTCTAAAATAATAGATAAATAGAAATAAAATTTCTTCTCTAAAATGATACATAAAAAGAAATGAAGGAAATAATAATAAAATAATAAAGGATATTATAATTTATTTATTTTCACTAATAACTACTTCAATTAATAAGTGTATTTATTTTAAAG
This sequence comes from Sindora glabra, assembly GCA_020226215.1. Taxonomy (NCBI): domain Eukaryota; kingdom Viridiplantae; phylum Streptophyta; class Magnoliopsida; order Fabales; family Fabaceae; genus Sindora; species Sindora glabra. The sequence continues at coordinate 44,486,454 of CM035230.1, read as the reverse complement.
ATAAGAGAGAATGAATACAATTAATTTAAATATTTTAAATTAATATTTCTCAATTAAAATTACTTAAATATCTTTTTTATTTTATTTTCATTAAATTAATATTATAATTTTTTTGTTCAAATAAAAATGTGAAAGTTGCTAACTCTTACGTATGAATGTGGATGTTAGCCATTCCTAAATATAGAAAATTTATTTTATTGAAAAATTATGAACTTCAGAGTAAAAATAATACTTTAGCCATTAAAAAATAATAGAACAAAGTAGTAATAAGGTCTCAGTCACCCACTTCTTATAATCCTTTTTTTCTTCTCTCTTAATAGAAGAAAAAATCCTCCACCTTCTGTGAAGTAATTAAAAGTCAACTTAACTAAATCTAACAATACGTTCATTACTGTAATAATTGTTAATTTAAGTATTTTTTGCAATTTATTTCCTCTAATATCTTGAATCGAATGTAATAAATATATAAACAATTTTTTGTATATGCATGTCAACTCCATTTATTAAAGTAATTTTATGATTACAAGTGAAAAAGAAGAAGGTAATTTTATGGATAGAAATGAACTGAGTTTAAACTATTGGATATTATAGTATAAATGGTTATCATTTTTAGTGCATGTTGAAGATCACAAAATTATCATGTAGGATGGGTAATGCCTTTTTTTACTTCTTTCAATTATTGAAGGTAAGAATTAAAATATTAACTGTGACCGCCTTCTTGCCGAATACTCTTCCTATTTCTTTTTAAATATCATTTAAAATTAATATATAAAAATTAAAAAAATAAATAATCTTAATTTTAACAGAGATATCATTGCTAAAAGTTAAAGTAACAAGTAAAGTTATTGAATATTTATTTAAATAATGAAGATAATATTTAAAAATATATATATATATTTTTAATTTTTTAAAATGAAAAGTAAATAAAAATAAATTTTTTTCTAAAATAGTATTTAAAAAAATAAAAGAAGTAATTTCTCATGCTAAAGGGTTGGGAAGTTTCGCTGATGCCCCGGTCCGAGTAACGATCAGATGGCTCATAAGTTAAATAAAACGTCATTCAAGATGCACTTGCTTTCGTAGCAAATGAAAATTTTATTGAAATTTCATTAAGAAAATATATTTTTAAAAGATGAATTCAATTTTTTATTTTTTTAAAAAATATATAAAAATATTTTTAATGCATCAAAATTTTTTTTATAGATCATATAGTTTAGGCTGGTTTAAGTTTTAATATCACCACAGGAATGTAACCGATTAGGGGTGATTTTTCCCGCGGATTTCCTGCTAGAATCAAGCCATGCAGATCCATTTCCTGTGGATTCGTTTCTTATGAATTTTCCCACGGCTTTTGGTCGCCCGAAATTTTAAAAAAATTGTTTCCCACAGATTTTAGCTGCCACAAAATTTTAAAAAATTATTTTTAAAAATTTATATACACTTAATGATGCATTAAAAATCCTTAACCTAAATTTTAGTTGCCACAAAATTTTAAAAAATTGTTTTTAAAATTTTTTATCTCTCAATGATGCATTAAAAATCCTTAACCTACAACCATATTAGTAATTATACACATTCCTCTTTCCAAAGCTAGAGGCAATAGCATATGCTCAAAATCTGCAAATAAAATTTTACGACTACTAAAAATGAAATCATAAAGTAAGGAAGAAGAGGACTCACCTTCAAAAAATACGTGGTCCGAGTGGTAAGGAGCTCGGCATCCCTTAAGTAAGGTCTCAGGTTCGAGCCTTGTGGATGGAGTAGATGACATTTGGAGAGCTTGCCCGCACTTGGGTCCGACCCGCCTCGAATCCAGATTAATTAGCAGTTCAATGAAACTTGTTAGATACTGGGTGGCTAGATCAAAAAAATAGTTGGCAATGAACACTGTTAGCGTTAGCAGGGAAGATCTGTAGGAAAGAAACCAAATCATAAGAATAATGTCAAAAATAAAAAGATTTTTTAATTTTCATAATTTACAATAGCTGATGCCATATGCAGGATGCATCCTTCACTTTTAAAAAAATTGTCTATCATTTAAACCCAAACATATTGCAAGGTTAATTCATGTTAAGGAGTCCTACCTTTGATCATTAAAAATATACCAAACGTAGTAAAAAAATTGAGATTAAGCTGTGATACTTTTGAATGAGCAAAGTCCAAACATTGTAATCATATTGATTATCAAGTAAAACTACAAATGAGAAAGGAACATCTTTCTCCTAATGAAGATCATCTCTGTTACTCACTTAGAACTGATATATCCTAAAAGCAATCACAAAAGAACATCCCACATTACTACCGGAAAAGTTGACTTAGAAAGAATGAAAGGAAAATACTGAATGATTATTATTAATTCAAAGAAAAAATAACGTATATACTTAATTGAAAACTAATCTGCCAAAGTACTCTCTTACTAACAGAAGAAGGCAGAGATATATTGGTGAAAAGAAATTTTAGTATTCTAATTATATAAAAACTACTCTGCTGGCATTGCCTATGCAATTTATAAGTTTAGAAGACATCTTTCTTCGAAAAATGATGGGAAGGGGAATAAGAACCAAGTGAACAATCACAAAGACTTAAAATTCATATTAATATGAAGACTGACAACCCTATGGCTGTAACATATATAAAGCCTTATATAGGCAAATCAAATAACCTAATATTATAAGCACAAGCAACATAAGGGAGAATAGCAAAAGAAAATTATTCACAATTATATTTCTTTAAAAGAAGCACATAGACTCTCATGGAAACTCTATTCTCTTTTTTGCCATTGGAGCTACTATGTTAAAAATCATGTTTAAATGATGAAAAAAGAAAGTAGCCAAAGTTAAGACAAAATAGAAACAAACTAACAATATTTGAATTTGAGATGGGAGGTAAGTGGATGCAATGGACATAGATTGAAACCAAAAAACTCAATAAATTAGATTTATACCACAAATCCCATTATCACCTTTCTAACTTCATACACTGCTACATTGGCATGACATTGTAAAACTTTGTTATCAAATATGTATAAGGCTATTCCTTGTTCATTTATATATAGTATGACTTGGATACAAAGTAGCACATGCAAAACAACCTAACCTTTACAAGATCTTTTGCTCAGTAGAAGCTGTATTTTCTAATAGAAAAATAAAAAACTTATGATCACATTTCTTATCAAAACAACAATCATTAAAATAAAACAGTTTACTAGTCAATTTGGAGGATGGACAATAAGATTCCTTTGAAACAACAATGAACCAAGGATTGCAATGAAGTAAAAAAAACAACCAATTTTTTGATATGACGAACACTTCATTCAAACCATCTTAGTGATGATACTGGTCAATATCACAGTATTCATACTATATAAAATGAGATATGAGTATGTATACTATATACCAGTCTACTCCCATGAGCACATATCTAAACCCAAAGCATCACAACTAATTATCTCCCAATGGCCAATTAAATAGAAAACCTTTTAAGAATCTTGCACTCCACGCATCTTATTTTAGGTCCATAATGTTTTTTCAAAACCTCTACCGCTACATAGCACAGGTTTCCAACAACATCAAAGAGGTTTCACATGGAAATTACATCACTTAACTTAGACATACAAAATGTGAAAGAATACATTATTGAATTTACAAAGATTAGATTATGAATACCAGAACAAAACCCAAATGGCAATCTAGTATGCGAGTTATAATCATAACTATTCTACAAGTTACACATTCAAGAATGCCTACAATGATAAGATGATTCACAAAGAACACCGATCAGCTATTCTAATCAAATATAATAGCCATGGCCCATTTTATTTAAGGTTCTAAAATGGGGAAAGTAAGAATTGAAACTTGTATAAATAAGAGTTTTGAGTTTTCTTCTTAGATTTCATTCCAATCATTTTGATTGACATTATCAAACAAATACACAACATATGAAATCAGAACCATGGAATTCAGCTTGTTACTTGTTGAAAGTATAAAAATAATTAACTAAAAGAGGTGGGGCTGACCACAGGCTATTTTGCTATCCAAATACTTTCATCACTGCTTACATTGTGTCGGCATTTGGTTGTTTACATTTATTGTTTACAATCACCACCTCTCCGTAACATAATAATTATCAATTAGTTTTTATTTGGTTATTAATTTCCTCTAATATCTTAAATATAATAAAATCATTTATTGTGTGTTTTTTAATAAATTATATATATATATCAACACTAGTGCAAGTAATTTCATAGACATGTTGATTTAATTTATTCGATATTATTATATATATAATCATCATTTTTTATGCATGTTGAAGATCATAATATTATCGTGTAAGATTAGTAAATTGCATGTTTTCTCGCAACATGATTTCTCCTTCCGAAAGGCTTGAAATTTTCTAGTTCGTGACACCCTTGTAGTTGTTTCTCATTCACGGAGAGAAAAAAGCCTCATGAATCTTTTCCTTCTATTCAATATGATTCTCGCTGCATCATATTTTGATCATTTAAATATGAGAAAAATACACTTAAATTTATGTATGGTGTGATTTTAGTTATAATTTGTCTACTTGTGGTTTAAAGTGTTTAAAAGAGATAAGCCATGATTTGCATTTTTAACACTTTTCTCATATGTGATATATTTTTATTCGAATCCAACGAAAATTATTGTATATAGTTACATGCTTTTTATTAACCTTAATTTGATACGATTTCATTCTAATTTGTTCCTAATTTTAGTTTCTGTTCACAATTTACATTTTTGAGATTGAGGTATTAAGATTTAAGATTGAGAAATAAGTAAAGAAATTGATCATATAAATTAGATATTTGGGGTTTCATTTCAATTTAATAGATGAGAAAGAATAGTATGCGAGAAGTATATGCTAAATTTTGTTATATTTTGGAGAACAAAATTGAATGAGTAAAATATTAATCATGCAAATCAAAGGTAGCTTTTTTTTTTTTAACACTCAAAATCATAAGTAGACGTACTGCAAATAAAAATATTGCACACTTGGCTAAAGTGTATTTTTTTCTTATAAAATAATATTCCTCTGGTGTCGGAGAAGGGGAAAGAAAAAATTAAGCCTCATTTAACATATAATATAATATAATAATATAAAGATTATTGATTGGCATAATATACTATTGTATAAGATAAAGTAATATATTATATTATGTTTAATCAATCATTGTATAAGGTGAAAGTTTATATAAGATTATTCTTTTTTTTTTTCATCCTTTTGTAAGGAAGAAACATATTCGAAGAAGTAAAACACCGAGTTTCCAATCTTGAAATGTACAAAAAGGGTTCAGGTTAATCATAAAAGGCTACCAGAAAATATTGTAAGAGCTGAACTATATTTATTAAAGATATTAATGAAAATGTTTTAATAAAATTTAAGATGGTTACGTGTAAATTTTTTTGTTTTTAAAATGTAAGATTGTAGGAAAATTTTTACAAATTTTGGTGTGGCTGCCCACATTACGCCTCGCCTAAACAACACGGACATGAAGTGCACATGGACACATTGTTCTTGCTTCTTAGCAAAAGATTTTTGTATCCTTTAGTTATATTACATTTTTTAATCATTTCCAATAAATAAAGAATAATTATTAATTTTTTTTAATTTTATAAAATATATATATTAAATTTTATTTTTTAATTTTTAAAATATTAAAAATTAATAATTATTTTTATTTTTTAAATATAATTAAAAATATATAATATAATTGAAGTATATAAAAATTTCTGACTTCTTAATGATGTGTATAGCTTATGGCTAGTGGTTGTCGAGTGAGCCTCTAGTCGCCAAAGGTCATGACTTCATTTACGAAGGTGATTAGAGTGATGTTGTTAGTTATGGATTTGAGGAAATTCATTGTGGCTTCCGATGGTAGAAGATTGTTGGCGACTTAGCTTATGTCCACGAAATATGGACATACTGCAATATGAAAGAAAAATAATAGTAATAACAGAGACTATTAATAGATTTAAATTGATTCAAAATTCAAGTGGAAAAAAACAAGTCAATTTGAAAGGGTAAATCAAGAGAAGTTATAATTTTTTTTTCTGCAATTTGAACCTCACATTATTTATAAATATAATACTATTGTTAACATTTATTTAAAACCTAATTAAATGACGATTAAAGTTATAAGTTTAAAATAGTATTTACATTTAATATGAGTTAATTAGGTATGAATTCTAAAATGGGTAAAACTTATAATTCATTTTAATTGATTAATTAATTATATAAGGATTTCTACTTCTATGAATTCTTATCTAGATTGCTTTCTCCCTATCCAAGTATAATAATAATAGTTTCTCCCTATTAGAAAACATAAGAGTAAGGTTTTATCAAACGGAATAATTTTCTTTACTCTTTTAATTTATTTTGTGTCATTTCGAGTAATTTCTGGGTAATTAATTGTGCATTGATTCATAGAAACAAAATCAAATTTATTTAGTGATATGAAGGAGTTCTCATTTAATAATATAGAATGAACGTTATTGAGATAGGTGATTCATTTAACCTTTAATTTTCCTCTTCTACCCATTCCATGTATTTTTCCTTATTGTTCTATAAATCATGCTATGATATACAATTAATGATTTGGAAAATTTGTACTCATATTAAAATTTTCAATATTGATACTAGAGTCCAGTAAATTTTGTGCCATAAATGTGAATTTAATAATTTTTCTAGAACTATATATATTTGTATGTATGAAATTATATGGATGTCAATGCAGCAAAATGGCCATCGTTTCTTGCCTGCCGATGTTTTATGTCTTAGAGTAATTGAACAATTTATATGCCTCTTTTTATTACTTCTCTTGCAAATTGGAATTCATCTCTAAACTAACAAATTAGAAAGCATTTATCTTGTTTAACATATGCTTTTAACTGTATTTGGGTCCAGTTTTTGGTTATGTGAAACTTGGCATTTAAGTGTCTTGGTTGAAATGTCTTTAGGAAATTTTTTACCATTTTAATTTGTCTGACTATATTTTATTTCCTCAATGTGCATCACGCATGTTTAGTTCTCAAAATCACATCCGCCAGAACTTTTTGTTATGAATTCATTTTTCTTCAAGTGTTTTTAGTTTCTTGCTCGATACGGTGAAGTAAAATATTATCTTAAAAAACCTTCAACGTTTTCCCGACAAAAGCTTTATATCATGTTTCAAACTTTTTGGGAATATTTGTGCATCTGCCTTTTGCTTAATTGGTGAGTTTCTTCTTGAGTATGTATGAATATCTGTTTAATTAAGATGCATACTTGTTATGAATGTCTCTGTTCAACCTCTTTTTTAGCTATTCCATGTTACACATATGTCTATGTTTATGCCACAAATGCATGCATTTGTGTTGAGCCATTTCGCCCCCCCAAAAAAAGCAAAACTAGAGAATAACATATTTCTTGGAATCATGTTGCATGAGCTTTGCTGCATTATACATACATACACACACATATATGTGCGCGCGCGCGCGTGCCATGCATCATTTTGAGTTTTTTCAATGGATTGATCCTGGTTGCATTTACACATTCAATTTTTTAGTTATTCCCATTATGCATTCCAGAAATTGTGTTTACTGGATTACTACGTGATTTTTCATGAAATTCTTCCCAGAAGGATTTGAGTTTTATCAACAACATTTTTTTTAATTTTGGAAATTTTCTTTAGATAATTTTGGATGAAACCATTTTAAAAATATTAAGGTTTATTCCTTCAAGATAATTGGCATATTGGTTCTACATTCAATTTTAAAAATCCTAGAGGAATTTTTCAATTTTTAACAATTTCAAATGGATTAGTTTTAAAATCAATTCAGGTAAATTAAGTGCAAAAATTAATTTTAGGAGTGACAGAATTGTTTGAAAGTGGGAGAATGCTACATGTTTTCTTGAAAAAGTTGTGGGCATATATCAATTTTTTGGAAAATTGAAAACCAAATTTAGGTTCCATTTGTTTTATTGAAAAGTATTTTCCACAAAATATAGTTATAAAATGTTAAAATGAAGGAAAGTTTTTTACTTGTTTAATGTTAAATATGAAGAATTTGAGAAAAGCAACTTCCCCTATTTTAAAAAAGAAATTTATTTTCCTTTATTTTCAAGTTTTTAGGTATCATATTTTTTAATCATTAATGTAATGATATATATGTAAATAATATTTTCCTACAAAAAATACTTTCTAACGAAATAAATAGAATTGATGTATTTTGGGTGGATTTTTTGAATGGGTTGGTTAAGAATAAACTTTTTTGGAATGATTTGGAGCAAAATTTGGGATTGAAAACACATGAAAACAAGTAGAATAAGGTCGACTCTGCTTGTGGGTTGCAATTTGGGTTAGGCATGTAAAGGATGGTTACTAGAAAGGGTGAATTGAGATTTTTCAAAATCTTTTTTGAATTTAAAAATAGAGTTTTTGGCAATTAAAATAGGGTAATTTTTATTTGGTTTTTGGAAAAAATGAAATTGAGCTCTAATAACAAGATGGTATCAATTAAGCACCATAACTTATGAATCAATGTTCAAATTAAATAGCTTAAACATGTAATATAATCAATAAAATGCTGAAATTTAAAAAAAGATAGGGTAGAGAGATTGCAAACTCATGTATAGTGATTTCACTAAGAAAAGAATTTGCTTCTTATGTATATCCATTCTTTGGAATAAAAAAATCCTTAATTTCATGATTAGTGCACTAAAATGCCTTAAAGTTGATAGCTTCTAAGAAGCCTTACAAGCTTTCTTGGATTGTATAATCCTTCCCTTGTGTTTCTTCACACAACACAAGAACACCCTTTAGAGTTACCTTACTGTAGAGGCCATGGAATTCCCCATCTATGATGGAAAAAAACCAAAAAATTTTAGTGGAAATCAAGAAGTGTTTAATGTACTCTTGCACAAATTCAACTTAAAAGTGATAAATAGTTGAATCCCAAGACATATGACTCAAATGATTGAAGCTTTGATTGCAAAAATGAAATCTTAGAGAAAAATTAGGGTTTTTGTGCCTCTCTTACCTAGAAAATATTGTGAAATCATTTATATATGAGGTAGGTTTTAAATTAAAATGTTATTCACTTGTAATTGGCTATTTTTAAAAAGTTTACCATTGATAGTTGATTATATAATTGATTATACAAGCTTAAGAATAAATTTTTTTGGATATAGTCAATTATCTAGCTAATGGGAGCCATTAGAACTCTAGAATTAATTATATAGTTGACTAAAATTCAATTGGCTAGCCTTTGAATAAGCATAGTTGACTATTAACCTAGAGGTTCATATTTAGAACCATATAGTCGATTATATAATCTACTTATGTAGGTGAAAAGTTGTTTTTAAAACAAAAATTGGTTTTTCAAAGCTTTTTCAAAAGAAGAACCTTTTTTTCGAATCCAATTAATGTCAAAATAATTTTAGGCATATAAAAATTAATTTTTAAAATCATTTTGAGCCATAACAATTTAAGATCTATCTTGTACCTCATTCTTCCTAAAAACACATAAACCAATCTTCAATTTTCTTCAAAAAGATCTTTAATAAGTTTCAAAACTTTCCCAAGTTAAATTCTTCTAAAAAAAAATTCAAAGCTCCATATTTCTTCAACAATAAATTCCAAAGCCATTTCATAAAAACCTTTCACATAAATATGTAATTTCAAAATATCATTTGACATCATTAAAAGTTGAACCATTTAAAGAACAACAAAGTCAATAGGATAACTTAACTAGAGGTTAAAACAATCTACAGTAGCATATGCATTAACCAATTACACCTCTAGTGAGTAAGGGCCATATGTTGCCATCCTAGCATTGAATGGTGAAAATTTTACTAATTATTATCCATTTTATTTAAGTATGTATTTAAATTTATTTTGAGTTGAAAATTTTATTATATCATTCCTATGCCCTAAGTTGCCATTTGTAATTTTTATACCATTTATTGGGCTTTGTATAACGATCTAGTAATTTTATATGTTATTATGTATTAATATATGAATTGCAAAGTACTCATATTATGCTATAAAATTTTATGTAATTATATACTCGCCTTTCATAGGACTAGTTACATCAAATTTTGCTGACAAAAAAATTTGAATTTTTTTTCTTAAAGTGTATTAAGGATAATGTTATATTTATAATATTAAATACCATTTGATATTATATTATTAATATAGTTTGTTAACGATAATATGAGTATAAAGTTAAATATTATGTTTTTAACATTTTTAAACACTCTTTTAATATTAGATTTTTGGGAGTATACTTTTTAATTTTTGTATTATATTGTAAGGTGTCAAATACCTTTTGTTATTAGGTCTTATAATATAATACTATATTAATTGCGTAATTTTATAAGAAAAATATAAACATGATTAAAGTGATTATATGCATTAACAAGTTAATGCATTTTTCTCAATTTTATTGCTTATACAATTAATCTCAGTAAAAATGTTAAATAAGACTAATTATGATAAATAGGTTGAATCTTTGAAACTATATTCAATGATCATGAATATAGACATAGTGATCATAAAAAAGGAATCCATTATTGATGTGAACTCAATTAATGATATTACACCTTTAATATTTTAGAACTTTATTTTAATTATTTATTCAATAATTTTGTATATATATCAATAACCAGGAATGTTATAGGTAAGTTTAAGATAGGTATTTATTTATAAAAAATAGAATTTTATCACGAAAAGAGGTGGGATTAAGTTAAATATAAGTTAATGTGAAATTAGAATTAAAATAAGATGTCTGGACGAGATTTAGAGAAATATTTTTCAAAATTACCCTTAATGGCCTATTAAAATTATAATTTTGCCCTTATTACCTACAAACTCTCAACAACCCCACCTTCTCCCTTTACTTCAACATAGTAGTTGAACCTACCTTCCTTGTTCTCATTTTTTATACTAATTTAATCTCAAGCTAGTTCAACAAAGATCAAGTCTGTTTCTTTAAATTATCATCAATTTCTCTAATAAATAAGGTATTTCTTTTTAGGATGGATTTTGAAGTTAATATTTTTATGATTTTGCAATGGAATGAAGTTATGGATTTGTAAATTCTATTTTAAATCTTCTTTGATTTATGAAAATTAGGCTAAATATTACATTTTATGGGTTTCCTTTCATCTCCTCTAAGTTTTAAATAAGTATATAATCTACTTAGCTACTAGAAATTAAATTTTAGGCCATTAATTTAGCTGCTAGAAGATTAATATGGCATTTAATGATTTATACCCTCTAATATTGTTAGTTTGAATGAGAGTTTGTAATTTTTGACTGAAAATTATTGTTTAATGTTTTTGTATGATGTTTGTTGAATGAGAATAATTACATGCCTATTAAAAGTGAGGAATTGGTTGATGATTTTGCATTGTTGAATATTTTTTTTCAATTTCTAGCATTTTAATATAGTACTCAAGTATTGCTAAAATATGAACTTGAAGGCTTAGAACTTAAACACCCTAATCAAGTATAAGAGGTTCTTTTACTTTTTGCTTCTGAGTATTCGAATATGATACTTAAATACAAGCCTTGCTGTTTTGGGGCCTTGTATTCAGGTATTATACTTGAATACCAAAGCTCTTTTTTATCTTTGCTTCCAAGTACTTGGGTATGATACATGAGTATGATCCCTTTTTCAAGGAACTTATACTTGAGTATCATACTCAAATATTCAGGTTGTTTCCATAGAATTAAATTGTGAGATAATGTAATAAGGTAATACAGATATATAGACTTGATTTTTTGTGGGTTAAATGGATTAATTTAAGAGATTATATGATAATGCTAGATTCTTATGATTAAATTACTTGAAATGTATAAAATGATGATATATTAAAAAAAATGATTAATGATAAAGTGGTGATAAGATGATAAAGAAGAAATAATGAATTTGAAATATTAACACCAAATTCAATTACCTATTTGTGAACAGATAAGATGTTTGGAGGGATAAGATTGGGTTTGTAAATGGATAAGAATGACTGAGACATACAAGGTGGATTAGTCATTATTTCTAGGTTATGAATTCTATTAGGATTATTAATGTTACTCATTTAATGAAAATATGAATGATTATGATTGACAATAAAATGGCTTACTTAAGTAAATTATTTACTTACCGAGACATGGTCTTATTATTTTCTTTTGAAATGTTTTACAGATACTTTAGTTAAAGCTCCTCAGCCACCACCAACTATTCAAGAATAGGATTTTCTTAATGGAGTGGTCCAACAACCATTATTATGACAAAATGTAGATATAGAATAGGTGTTAAGCTATGATTGGTTGTATACAAGATAACATAACTTTTGATTATAAATATTTACTTTGTTATTAAATTAAGTAATCAAATTAATCATTTTATTAGTAGTTATGTGAAGATAATAAAATAAGTTTAGGTAGGCTTATGGATACCAGAAATAGGATCCACACTAGTCATAGTTAGGTAGGTTGTGACAAATGAATAAAGGAAGAAACATGAAATGTGGAAATAGTTGAACTAAGATTTTTTTTATGGCCATGAAATGTACTAAGGACCGGATCATTAGAGAGATAATCCTTGGTTTGTTGGATTCTAAGACCTTTCTTGATTTAGTTAGTGAGATTTTTATAAAATTTATTAAAGTGGAAAAAATTCATTATCTTTTATTACTTAAGGAAACAACCTATGATAAAGTCAGTAGAATACATGAGCATATTTTGAAATTGATCAATTATTACAATAAGCTAAAGAGCATAAATATTGACCTAGGAGATGGTTTTCTAATCTCGTGAGCACTAGAATCATTGCCTTCATAATTTATTGTTTTCAAGATTTCATATAACACTTAAAAGGGCAAGTGGAAAAGTAAAGAACCAATATCCATTATCAATCAAGCAAGGGAAGACATGAGAAAGGGAAAGTTTAAATGGTTAACCTTATTTCTCATGGTTCAATTTCAAAACAAAGGTTAAGAAAGTATCTTAGGAATAACTATGGGAAATCCTTATATGATAAGAAAAATGGGTTAAAAGAAGGATAATGACCCTAAGATCAAGAAACCATAGTTCAAAGGAGATTGTAGATTCTTCAAGAAGTATGATATAAGAAGGTGGATTATTTTAAGTATAAGAGATAGGCAAAGAAGAAGGAAAAAGATTTTGAAAAACTTAAAGAAACGCATTAAAGTTAGATATAGTTATTTAAATTTGTGATTTACTTTGTATTAGAAACTCAAAGTCTTATGTCTTTCACTATGAGAACTTGTTTTTCAACTATCATGTTTTAGCTTAATTAATATTTTGAATTTTTAATAAATAAAATTTTCTTTGGTGTGTTTGTTTTGGATACATTATTTAATAGATTATTTTGGTGTTTTTGATTTTTTTCTAAATTAATTGAAACTTAAATTCTAAAATTATCTCTATATTTTTTAAGTAATTATTCTTTTAAAGAATGTTTTGAGTAGTAAGAGCTATAAGATGATATGCCAAGTAAGAGTTAGGAAGAAAGTGTAGTGACTCCTTTAGGGAGCATAAACTAATGAATCATTTTTTGCCATCCTATGATAAGATCCAATGTAATCAATAAAGCAAAAGAATTATAAAATGCCCTTGAAGATATCCAATAAAGTTTAATTTGATCTTTCAGAGTTAATTATAACAATAGAATATAAGTTAGCCTTATTATATAAAACTGAATATGGTATTAAGTTGAATTGCTCATAAAAAGTAAACCACTCAAAAACAAATGAGTTTAGAAAAAAATACTTAAATGAAATTAAAGGTTCAAGATTAGGTTAGTAATCAAAGGATTACTTAGAAGGAAGACATAGATTGTATAGAAATTTCCTTACTAGTGACATTGAGACTTCAAATCACCATGGGTAGTTCATTTTTATGGAAGTTACTTCTATTGGAGATTAAAGAAACTTTCCTAGATAGTTAACTCTGAGAAATAGTATGAAATAGCCATATAGTTTTCAAAAGAAGAATAAAGAACATCATGCATAGAAAACAAAAAGGTTTGTCTAGATAGTTGTGTCCTAATTTTGATGAAATTGTTATCTCACTTGAGGAAAGTAATGCATATTAGTATGATGATAACAATAGACATTTTAGTAATTTTAGGGTACTAAGCAAATGACTTGTAGGTCCTCTTTAGACAGTTGTTTAGATTAGTAAAATTAAGCTTGGAAAGCTATATGTTATGTTAATAATGTATGGATGTTTCTTAAATGGGTTAATGAATGGTTTCAACTTGAGAGAAAAATAAAAACCCTTCCTAAAGATTTTGGTAAAGCAAAACTAAGTTGTGAAGAACTATCACTAGCTAACAAGCTTTAGGATCCTGATTCCTTGATTAGGGTTCTTGCATATGATGATGATGATGATGATAACAGTAATGTGGAAGATAACATGGACAATGTTGAAAGTAAGAATTCAGACTGAGATTTTATGTGATGTACTTGGATAGAGAGATGCTTAAAAGATATGCTACTGTACAATTCGATGCAGAAAGATCCTTGATTGAGAAACAAACTCGGGCTTTATTTAGAAGACCTGACATCCAAATTTTAGAGGATGGTTCATTTGAAACATTGAATGATAAACTATTTTCGGTGACTTTTTCTGGCTTAACCATGCTAGTTTTGGAGGCTGTGGCCTTTGGATTACTCTTATGGGATGCGTAAGTCCAAATACCATTTTATTAATAACTAGAAAATCGTATCAATCGGACCTGTTGACTTTATTCTGAGACTATAAAGAATGTAAACGTAATGGCATGAAGCTTTGCGCAGCTTTATTTTTAGACAACTTAAGAAGGAGAGTGATGGAAAAGAAAAGACAAAGGAGATCTACCTTTTGAGAATTAAATGAACAAAAAGTAGAGCTAACCCTAATTTTTCTTTCTTTTAAACATATAATCTCTTGATGTATTAGATAGTAGTGTATATCATAATGTTACAGAACTTAAGGAAACTAATGGTGGCAAATTATAGGAGAATTTAAAAGCAATTATATTCTATAGTGATGTATGAAATTTATAAACAAAAAAATTGAGGCATAGTAAAATCTTTAGTCAATGTATAGACTTCTTTTCAACAATGACTAGTTATTTAACTTTACAATCTTGTATAAAGTTCTATACAATAACTATGCAGGATAAAAACCATGAGTCAATCACACTTGGTTCAAAATTTTCATAATTATTATGTAATTTCTGCATATATTATTTTTAAGGATTTTATTTACTTATTTTGAGTTATTTTAGAATAAATAATATCAAATTCTAATAAGATGTTATGTGGATAGGAGTGTCTTAGAAACATATTTATTTCTTAAAGAAGTCTTATATTTTTAAATAAGGCATCAATATATGAAACAAGATTGACCATATATTTTCTAAGGAAGTCTTCCTTTAGTCACTTTCAAGGAGTTTTCTTTCTTTTCTGATAGATTTAAGATTTATTTTTTAATAAATTCTAGGTTGTTAATTAGAATGACACCAATTTTTTTTTTGTCAATGATGATGTGGAAGTGTTGATCAGGATAGAGCAATTGAAATGATAAGGCTTAAGAATGTCCCTCTCGTTTCATGTATTAAGGCCTTTTTGTAATGGGTCCTATGAGTATTTGGTTTTTCTCAATAATCATACAAAAGGGCTTGATGCTTTATGTTTGTTCATTAATTCAAAAGGATAAGATTTTCTTAAAAGCTTAACATTTTTAAGGGGATAGCAAAAATAAATGATAAAGAATGTCCTATATATGTCATTCATAGGTAGCTTAATGTATGCTCAGATAAGATATACTGGATTGTTAATAATATTGTACTTGGGTGGTATAACAAAGTACATACTAGCCAATAGGAGATCAGGAGATCTTGTAATTATAAGCTACTCAAACTCATTTTTTTGGTTATCCAAGTCATCATGAAATTATTTCTAGACACATGCTATGATAGTAGAAGGAGTTGTGTCATAGAAAATGTTGAGTAGTCATTTATAATGACCATTGTTATAAAGTCAAGGCATGTAACATAATATGAATATGCTTGTGAAGTTGTTTGGTTAAGGCATTTTCATTCTTAACCATTTTTATTTATTATGACGATACTCTTGCCATGATCTTCTCTCTAAGCAAAAAGATTCTACCTATGCAAAAGATTTCAATGTGAAATACCGATTTATGAAAGAAGGGAGATACACAAGCATATTATTTGCATTTTTTCAAATTGTATATTTGTGGATCTATTAACTAAAAGCTTGAGAGTTAGAATAAATCATTATTATATAAATAATATGAATTTGCCTAAGTTTTTTAATGTTCTGGGTTAGTAGGAGTTTTGATACTATAAGCTTATTATTATTATTATTATCTTGAGATATGTTTAAACAAAATATTCGTGATGTTACTATACATTTTGTGTATATTTTTAGTTATAGAATATAATTAGAGACATTCAAATCTTGTTTCAGTGTTGTGTTAAGAATGTTGATTCTTTTTAAGCATTTTGAGTGGATGTTAAGACATTGTATAGAGATTTACATATAGTTATGTTAAAGTTGTGTAAATCCTATTATACACATTTAAGTTTATATTAATATTCATATCAAATATTAATTATGTTGGTTAGTAGGATATAATCATGCAATATGTTTAATATTAATATCTCATTTGAATATAATATTTTACATTATTAGATACTTATAATCTCAAAAAGGCCTATGGGTAAAATAATACTAGTAGATGTTAACATAATTTTAAAGTAACCACTATTAATAAATTATATGGGTTCAAGTGTTAACTTTTTTAAATTTGGACTTTAAATTATTTATGAATATAATTATTAATGTTAGCATTCATTTAAAATCCAATTAAGTTACAATTAAAGTTATGGATTTAGAGTGATATATAGGCTTGATATAAATTAATTGAATATGAATTTTGTGATGGGTAGGATCTATAATTTAGTTTACTTTAAAGAAAGGGATTTCCTTTGCTCTTCTAGTTTGCTTTGTGTCATTTTAGTTACTTTTTAAATAGTCAATTGTGTGTGGATTCACAGATATAAAATTAAATTTATCTGGTGATCTGAAGGAGTTATCATTTAATAGTACAAAATAGATATTATTAAATCAAGTCATTTATCTGACCTTTAATTTTTCTCTTCTAACCATTTTGTGTATTCTTCCAACTGTAAAAAAAAATCATACAATGATATATAGTTGGGGATCCGAAAAAATTATATTCATATTAAAATTTTCAACAGAAGAAAGATAATAATTTATCTAACTATAAGCTAATTAATTTTAGAATTAGGAAATCTTGTTAAGTTTACCAATTGAAAAGTTACAATCTTTCAACGTTCTCAATAAAATTTACAAGACAAGTTCACAGAAAACAACACAAATTTATTGGCGTGGCCAAATTGGCTGTCGCCCCTCTATTCCTCCTCAGCCCAACTGCATCTCACAATCGACATGATGGAAGAGTGCGTGTCAACAGTGCAATTATATTTGCCGGCTAAGAAACTCTATCTCTCATTTGGCAGAATATGATCATTTGGACCTGGTTTGTTCGCATTGACATTTAGGGAGAGATTTGTTTGATTTATATAAAAAATGAATTTTTATAAGAGATTAAATTTTTTTAAAAATAAAGTTTTATGAAAAATTAAAATTATATGATTAGTACTAATAAATTAATAGTTTTCAAGAATTAATTTTTTGCATTTTATTTGTCTAAATTCTGAATTTATATATATATATATATATCCTTAAAATTATTATATAAAATTTTTTAATATTTCTTTCAATCATAATTTATATACATTTTAATTTTTAAATTGACAATAAAAAGTAAAATAAACGTACATAAAAAATTAAGATGTATAATTATCTTAATATAATTAAAATAAAATATAATTTAAATGAAGAAAATATTAGTTAAATAATTAATTCTATCAAATTTCATAAAATAGATGCAAAATGCATTGCATAATTTTTTATTTTATAATTGAATCTTAAAATAATAAAAATGAATATAATATATAAAATAATATAATAGATATATATATATAATTAATACAAATCTATTTATAATTAAATTTCTAATATGATTATATATATGATGTAATATTTAATATTTATCTTATATAATTTTATATAATACTCATTTTATTTATTATATAATTAATAAAATATAGATATTTTATTTAATTAATAATTATATTTATTATAAATATGTTTAAATTTTATAATTAATAAATTATATTTATTATAGTTTTCAAATGGTGAAATAAAAGATTAAAGTAGTCATTAATTAAATTAAATGAGTGTATTTTTGTGAATTTATTTATAAATGATATAAGAAGTTTTTTTTACTAAAGTGTACGAGTAAGTAACTTTTTATAATTTGTAGAAAATAAAACTCTTTGAAAAGTTTTACTTCCTCCATTTCGATAGTTAGTAACTAATCAAATAATTCATAAATTTTTTACTTCCCAGAGAATTATGCTTCTCTTGCTACTATCAACCAAAAGGCTTCTTAAAATTCAAGGCAACCAAATGCATATAATATCCAAATTAGGAGGATAAAAATATAATTAAACTTAAGTGATAATATAAATATTTTTTTTCAAATATTATGTCATCTTTTATAATTATTTGAATAAATTTGTATAAATTTATTGTTGTTTTTATTATAATATTTTATTTGGATGATATAAATAATTACTTGAATGAAAAATTGATACATTTACTGACCTAAGTTAAGCTATTGAATATATATATATATATATATTTGATAAGAGGTTATTATAATTTTTTATAAGAATTTCACGATTTAAATTTTAAATTTTTTTGATGATAATTCTGACAAATTAATTCAATAATTTTCTTATGAGAAAATTATTGTCATATTTAGTTGTAAGTATGCAATTACACCAAGTTCATACTCTATTCTTAACAAAATAACTTAGTACATATGTGATACATGACCTTTACTCTTCTAAAAATTAAATTTAAGCTAATGGATCCCCTCCTAATGGAGTGTACATGAGTTGGTTTAATTGGAGTATAAATTAGTCTAATCCCACACATCGAGAAAAATCTTCCATAAATATTCATGGTGGACAACTCTGCCTCACTGGATTTTTAATCTGTTACTTTTCAAAATCTTTTCACATTTATTATCTACAACCATTAAATTATTTGCTTTATTGAGCTCCCATAAAATCAACCATTACATTACATAATAATTATTAACTAATTCGATTAATTTCCTCTAATATCTTGAATATAATAAAAATGATATTATCATATTTTTTTTCAACAATTTTTTTTTGTATATACACATCAACACAAGCTCAAGTAATTTTATGGATTTATTGATCCGAGTTTAAGCTATAGGATATATATATATATATAACTATCATTTTTAATGCATGTTGAAGATCACAACGTTATCATGTTGGACTAGTAAATTATATATTGTTTTCTTAACTCCCAAAAAAATAAAGTAATTAAGGTGTTTCGCCCCATTGCTTATCTCAAACCTCTTGTTTGACATAATCAAAAATAGAATTTTATTTTATTTTTAAATAAATTTCTTTTTAATATGATACTTGACTTTAAATAAAAAGAGATTTCATTTCATTTGTAATTTTCATTTTAATTACATTTTTACTATTATAAAATCTATTCAATTTTGTAAGAATTTTATTGGAATTCATTTTATTTGACCCAAAAAACATATCATATAAATAATTTATTCATTCTCTAACATCATATTTATCATAATATCATTAAAATATACTTTTTAATTGATTTCTGTGCATTTTTTAATATATTACAAATAAAATAATTGGTTTACAAATAAATTCAAATTATTATTTTTAATAAAGTTGTCAAAGAATAAAATTTATTTGTAAATAAATTGAAATAATTTCTATTGAAATGAAATTAATTCTAAAAAAATACATGTAAAACGAACTCAAAAGGTTTGAAATTTCCTAATTCGCCAATTGAAACTGGAGATTTTGAGAACCCTCTAGTGATTGAGGCAATAATTTTATGAAAGAGAATATACTAAGGTTGGGTGGACATCTTGGATATAGTGTGTGAAAATACTAGTAGGCACCTTAGAGATCAAAGTATGGTATTATATATAAATCTTTCATCGTCTTTAATATTTTATTATTTAATTTAATTTTTAAAATAATTAAATTGAAATTTTGTAAGATCATGGTGTAGAGTTATAGGATATATTAATTTAAAATTTTTATTTATATATTTTTTAAGAAGGAATATAGGGAAAATAAGGAAAATGATGTAATGAGAAAAATGGTGATGTAACTAAAGTTTGAGTGTGGATGAATGAGTGAGGAACATGGTAATGAGGATGCACCATGCTGATTATAAAATTAATTAATGTAGTATTATGGAAATTACATGTTAATTTTCCATGATACTAATAAAATAAATGACATTGATTTTTATTGACATGGAAATTAACTTTATTGTTATTGTTTACAACAATTATACAATTAACATTAAAAATGGATATACAATAATGTTTGAGTAAATCTCAATAAAAAATCATTATGTAATCTTCTAAACACCTAACACCAATAAATTATTTTATAGTAATGATGGAGTGAAATCTAATATTCTGTAAAAAGAGTTGAACGAAGATAAAAATTGAGCTTGGAAACAAATATAAAAAAGAGTGTGTGAAAGTGATAATAAAAAAATAGATTTACTTTATTTATAGTATAAAAATATCACCACTTCCATAACTTTTGGAACTGAGATCTAAAGTTTAGTGAGAAAAAAAAAACAACGATCTTTTTAAAAAATTGAAGTGTAAATTTTTTTCATATTTTTAAAAAAGCCATTGCTTTCATAAATTTAGATGTTAGTTATTATGTGATTGAAAGTTTAAGGTTATGTAAGAAGAAAACATGATGATTTTTGTAAAAGATTAATGTCTAAATTTTTCTCATATTTTTAAAAATATCACTTCTATTATGATTTTAGATGTTATTTATATTAAGAACTAAAGACTAAAATCTTATAGGAAGAAAATAAAATAGTTCATTTTTTTAAAATAGTATGTAATGTTTCCTTATATTTTAAAAAATATCATCACTTTCATGACTTTAGACACTAGTTATTTAAAAAATTGATGTTTAACATCTCACGAGAAGAAAATATGACAATTTTTTTTAAAAGAAACAACTGATATCTAAAATTTCATTATATTTTCAAAAAATACCACTATTTTCATGACTTTTAACATTGTTTATTTTAGATACTGACATATAAAGTCATGTGAGAGAAAACATATCAATTGTTTTTAAGAATTAAAGTCTAAAATTTCTTCATATTTTCAAAAATGTTATTCTTCCAATACATATGTTGGTATTCCTTTTTCACTAATGTGTTGTATTTTTGTAGTAATTTTTCATTATTTTATTAAGGAAAAGTTTAAATTTGAGTTTATATGTAACATTATTTTACATTTTAGAGGAGCCTATACAAATTTTAAAATTAGAGGGAATGACCATATAATTTTATTAAAATTCAAGGAAGATTAACATATTTTTCTTCACAATATAATTCATTAAATTTTAAGTAATCATATTCTTATTTTGAATATCATAATTGTATAACCTCTAGCATTTGGTAGGTAATGTTGAGTTTTTGATTAATTTGGAGTTGAGTCAAGTTGAATATTTTTTGGAAGGAAAAACTTTCTTAATAATAATTTTTTCTATTTACAAGATTCAAACTCGAGATTTTATTTAAGAAATAATTTCCTTTATCAATAATTTTTAATTTTAAAATAAATGTAAATTAATTTAATTCATATATTTATTTTATTAATATATTTTTTATGTTATTTTACTTTTCATAGGGTAATTTAACTATTAATTTTACCAAGAATGTTTTAATCCAATACAATTATATAACTCATCATCTAATATAGTCATCCTGAACAAAGCCATTCGCTCATGCTGGAGGGTTTTGGAAGTCAATCTCTGGTGAGTGAGAATGTGCAAATTTACAAGTCACATGGTAAATAAACTCGAATCTAGGTAAATAGATTTGAAACCTTTTTATTTTTTTAATTTTTCTCAACATCTTTATATTTATAAGTGCGTGTGGAATTCATGTTACATCTCTCAATTTTACTTGAGGTACAATTAACTTCATAAAGATGCAATTTAACGCAAACATTTTCCATCAAGCAAAAAACTAATCCCCAACGTTCCAATTTCTTTTCATTTGTGGCATTAACCAAAAAAATTGTCAATACCAATAATCTAATATTATTTAAATAAAGGATTTTGCTACAATATGCCATTAAAAATTGTGGGTTTTATAAACAATTGATTTAAATTTGATGTACCAATAATATAAAATATTTTATATTATCAGTAAATAAGAGGAAAACATGTCATTAAAAAAGTAAAAAAAAATAATTTTTTTATTGGAATAAAAATATTTTAATAATTTTTTATTAACATGACAATATATACGTGAGTGAAAGTGTAAAAATAATTTATATTGATGGTAAATGAAATTTAAATCATAAAAATCTAATGCATCAAATTTATAATTTTTTAAATTTAAATTTGATCCATGATCAAAATAAAATATTTTATATCATCATTAATTAAAAAAGGTATGTTATTAAAAATGCATAAGTAATTAAAAAATTTTAATTGCAATAAATTTTTTTAATAATTTTTATTGACATAACACTATATATAAATGATAGTGTAAAATTAATTTACACTAATTACAAATTAAATTTAATTTTTTTTATAAAATCCTTAAGAAGTTAAATATTGAACCTGCAAAATTGTAATAAATAAAATTTGAAAATTATTAAAATTTTATAATATATATATATATATATTATATATTAATCATAATATTTTTTATCTTTTATTATAATAAGTGTCATTCTTATAATTTTTCATGTGTCAATTTACTATTTTTCTAATGAAAAGTTAATTTTTTATTTTTTCTCAAGTTAAAAGATAAATTATGAAATAAAAAATAATTTTTTATATTTATTAATTACTAACAATAAGTAATAAATATAAAGTTATTGATTGCTCTTTTCATTTATTCTTTTAATATTTCATTTAGACTTTAATATTAAATTAATTTCTAATAAAAATTTAAATTTGAATATTAATCTATTACTAGAATTTATAATTACCTATTTATTCCATTCTCATAAAAATCTTTTCAGATTACATTTATATTTTGTTTTTGTTCTTTTCTCTATCTTTAATCTTTTTAAAGCCATCGTTTTATCTGAGATAGAGTTTTTATCTTCATCTTCAATATTTATAAATTCACAATTATCTAATTATTTGATTCTCATGAAAAGCTCCCCACATTATATTTAAGTTTTTTTTTTATTTTCAATTACTTCAAAGTTATCATTTTCTCTAAAGTGAGAGTTTTTATTTTTATATTCAATATCTATAAGTATTCTTTCTTATTACTTTCAACATTTTGTAATTACTCAATTCAAAATTTATATCATGTAAATTCATTTTTATAATTTTTTACTTTTTTATATTATTGTTATTATAGTTTGATTTTTTTTTGTTATGAGTGCTTTGTTTCATTAGATTTTTACTTTTCCAAAAAAATTGTAACTTAATCATTTCTCATTAATTTAATGGATTTTTTATGTGTAAAATTGTAAATTCATCCATTTTTATATAATTTATATATTTCATTCCATTATGTAAATTTTTTGATTATTTTATATTGTTTAACAAAAAAGGCATAGTTTTGGAGAAAATTATAAAAGAAGGAGAACTGTCATTTAAACATATGGACTATCAGTTATAAATTTACAAATTTATAGTTAACAATATATATAGCTTATTTCTTGTTACCTTAGATTTGTGTGAAAATATTGAGATTAATAAATATAATATTTTTTATTTTAAAATTTAAAAAATATTTTATCTCTTTTTTTATCTATTTCATTTGAAAATTTTCTATTTTTTATCTTTATTTGATTTGATTAGAATTTTTTATCCTTATCTTTATTTTATTTTACATCCAATTTAAAATTTATAAAATTTCATTTATAATAGATTTTCTCTTTATTTTCATTAGATAAAATCATCTTTTACTTCTATAAACAAATAAACAATCCCACTTGCACTCATCTGTTAAAAAATATTTGTCACTAAATATCATAATAATTCATTTTCATTTGATAGATTTTTACCATAGTAATTGCAAATTTATTTTTTTATTTCACAATCTAATTAATATTTTTTTATTATTATATTCCTAAATAATTATATTATTTTTATCACTTTTTTTTTGTATTTTTAACATATTTTTCTTAAATTTCAATTGAGAGATAGATTAATTTTTCATCTAAAGATTTATTATCCATTATATACTTTTTATTTGCTTACTATTTTAAATTTTTGATTATATTATGGAAAAATAACTTTATTATAATACAACTTTTAGAAATATTAAATATAAGTTGATGATTGGTATTTTTCAATAAAAAACTATTTCTCTCTTCCATATTAATTAAAAAATATTAAATATTTGATATCAAAATATTAAATTTTAGTTTACTTGTATGTTGCAATTTGTGGATTTTAATTTATTATTTTTAAAAGTTTATTTTATGTTGTAATGTAATAAATAAAAAATATATTACCATTACAAATAAATTTATTCTTACTATAAATTATGTTATTAAATATTAATATTAATAATAATAATTATTTTAAAAATATTTAATTAATGTAATATTTGAATTTAAAATGAATTTTTTAATGAAATAAATTCAAATTACTTACTTACTTGAATGCTAAGTAAAATGAATGAAAAGATGACTTCTTTTTTTCTTAAATTTTTTTCCAATTTTTTTTTATTTGATATCTTCTCTTTCAAATATCTTAGAGTTGGAGAAATGACTTTTTTTTAAGTTGTTAGTTATATATTAATCAATTTTTCATATAATTCTCTTTATAAATAATTAATATAATTATACTATTATATTATTAAATTGTAATATGAAATTATTACTTTCAAAATTTATTTTATACTATAATGTGGTAAATAATAAATATATTATTATTACCAAAAATTATTTTTATCATAAATTATATTATTAAATATTAATATTAATTATAATAATTGTATTAAAAATAATATCCGATTAATGCAATATTTAAATTCAAAAACAATTACTTACTTAAATATTGAGTAAAATTAGTGAAGAAATAATTTTTTCCTTAAAGTTATTAACTATATATTAATCAATTTTTTTAATTCTCTATATAAATAATTAATATATAATTATAATATTATATTATTAAAATAAATATTCTTCCATGCAATGCATGGGTGACTAACTAGTTTTTTTTTATAAAAATTGTAAAAGCATGTATTGATAAATTTTTTTAAATGAAACATATCAAAGCATAATCCTTGTTCCTTAAATAAAATCAGATTCGTACTCTTTCATGTAGGTCAAATATTTATTTTGAAAAATAAATACTTCATATTCAAATGATTTACAAGATTGAAGATTTTATAATGTTTTAACGTAAAAGTAATATATATATATATTACAAAATAGTTTAACGTATACAATATTCCATGTAAGAAGTATATGACAAATACACCCTCACCTATTAAAGTTTCATAATTTTTAAATTTTTTTTTATCATTTTAGGTAAATGACGTAGATTTAAATGAAAATACCGCAGATTGTATAAAAGAAAAAAAATCACAAAAGTACATATTTATACAATTTTTTTTTTACTGTAAATGAAAGCATAAAGAAAAACAGAAAACTTGTTCATACGTTAAACGACAATGCGTTACAAGCCACCAAAACGACTCCGGCAAGCAGGTTATAAAAGCGTTTTATGAGTTTCTCGCTCTCTCTCCGTAATAGGGATATCGCTCTGCTCAGCCACCCGAGAGACATAAGAGTCCTCTCTCTCTCTCAAATCACTTAAACTCAACAATTTACAAATTATACAAATTACAAAGTGCTTTTTCTCTCTATTTCTGTCCCAATTACCCGCCAAAAACTTCCCCAATTTTCTTCTCTTAATTTCAAATCTTCCTCTCCATTTCCCTCCATCCTCCATCTCTCTTTCTCTAGGGTTTCCCGCCCTCTCCCACCCTCTCTTGCAGGTCTCTCTTCTGAAACGGCGTCGTCTCCGGGGTCTCTACCATGGATGCGGCGCCCAGCTCTGATGTCAAGGACTCCGCGGCCGCGAAGAGGCCGATTGAGAATGGCGGTGCTGGTGAGGAATCGGAGGAGTGCTGTGGAAAGAAGCAGAAGGCGGATGCTGCTGGACCGAGCGCTGAATTGAAGAGAGTGGCGGAGATTGTGTTGGTGCTGTCGACGATGGGCAGAATGAGGGGCGGGAGGAAGCCCACTGATGTGGAAGTTGACCTCATGATGGAGGCCAGGTCGAAGTTGGTGGAGTTGTGCCAGGGGTTGGCTCCCAAGGATATTGTGGCTAGGGAAGCTATAAGCAGTGTGATTGAGGATCTGGGATTGAATGGGAAGTTGAAAGACCAAAGGTTAGGGTTTCGGACTCCTAAGATGTCGATAGCCGAGAGGTTATCTCATACCAAGTGGAAGGTGAGGTCTCTATGTCAAATGCAGTCTGATTTGTCGTTTATTGGCTTTATTTCCAAATGGATGGTCTTTTTCCTGACTACAAGGGATGTGATGGGAACAATCATTTGAAGGGTTTGGATGTTTACTAATTGTGTGCAGAAGGAGGAGGGAAAATAAACTTATAAAAAAATGAAGTAAATGCTACGGTTAGCGAGGGCTAAAATTTTGATGTGAAATTTAGACATAATTGATTTGTAATTACCGCAACAAGCTATAGGAATATTAGTGAAGACTAAAAAAAATATAGAATTAGTGCTGGATTTGGTCTCTGCTTGTGTAAGAAAGCGATGTTAGACTCCATCTTTGTATTTTGTATATGTTGGCAGTTGCTCTGCAGTATCCTTGACCATGGATGTGATGATTTAATTCAGCTGCTCCCATGCAATTATTTTCGTGGTTCAATGAAGAATTTTAGGTTGAAGGTATGGTAGCTGTAGTGATGAATTTTCTCTGAATAGTTTATGCTCAAGAACCAAAGATGTACTTTGGCAATTTCCTATTTTTAAGTTGTTTTCATGCTGTTAAATTTTTCTACACAGGCTAATCTTAAACTATATTTTTTGGCGGTTACTTGGACTCATCTATGTGGATATGTATTTGTAGTTTTTTGCTCATGAAGGGTAGAGCTCAGCTCACTATTGGAAAGTTTCTTTAGTTAATTGTAATGTTGTACTCCATTGGAATTTTCCCTTGATATTGGAGTTTATTCTATGACATAAAGCATATTTATAGTATGATTATGAATTTGATGGTAACTTTGAAATGCGAGGCTTTCCAGTGTTGTGATTATTTTGTCTCTGTTCTTTCCCTTTCTTCTATTTTGGTTCCTAGATGGAGGAAGCAAAGAAGTTTTCTGCACATTCTGCGACATATACATCACAGCCATTGCAAGCAAATATTGGTGGAACTATTGAAAATCGCGCACCATCTCCAGCTGTTCGAATGTTTCCCTCAGATAAATTAAGCCACACAGCAATCTCTTCTGCAGGAACTGTGTCTTCGATGCCTTTGGTTCATGTTTCTACAGCTTTGCCATACCAATCGGCTAGCAATGAAGTGAGACCAACTATGGCATCTAGTGCAATGCCTAGCGGTCACTTGGTGAGAAACTCATCTTCCATAACATTGCCAAAAGAACAAGCACAGTTTAGAGTTGATGGAGGATCAAACGGATCTTCTTATCCAACGCAAGTACAAGGTAATGTGCCTTAAATCACCTCCAGCAGTTACAGTGAGTGTTAGTGGTGCTTTTCAAGTTGATGTTTGTTTATTTCATGCATTTTTTTTTCCATTCTATAATAGTTTGAATAGCACATAATATTTTTTTTTTTATTTCTTTTTGATTGTGGAGCAACCATTTTTGTGAAATTGATGATTATATGTTTGAAAATATTGGAAAGCGCTAGACATTCTATTTTATTCAGGTACCCTTTTTTCCTGTCAATATGATTAATAAAATGATGCACTCTGAAGCTTGAAGGTTCATGGTTTGGTTTATATCAATGTCTTTTTTTGAGCTATATAGATTGATATAATCTAGAGTTTGATACTGTTCTAGATTTAGTTGTAATATCCCGGTAATGCAACCTTTATACCAAAAACATCTATTGAAAATTTATAGGACTGGGTGTGAGTGATATGTAAGTGACTTTCACTCCATCATTTCATGTCCAAATTTTATTGTTGGTGGATGAATATTATAGATATTTAACTGCAGATTTGGCCACTGGATGTTGAAAACTTTTGTATTTTAAATTGCAGCAAATTCCTCAGCAAACCCACCTTTAGTGAATGCTCCAACATGGTCAATACAGACTCAATCTGCCTCATTAGCTAGAAGTGGACCAGAAAGCAAGGTGCCTGCTCATACTTCTGTCAATGTTGAGGGAGCAGGTGACCTGACTGTGTCAAGGACTGGTCCACAAATTGCAAGAGATCAGAACTTTAGACCATTTATTACTCAAACGGCACCTGGAAATTTGTCTAGCGTGCAGCCACCATCACATGGGATGAACAAAGTTCAGCCTCCTTCACTTCCTACTCACACTGAAATTGCAAAGATTGTCCAGAAATTGTTGCAACCTAAGCTCCCTGAGCATCCGGTATGGACTCCTCCGTCAAGGGATTATATGAATAAGGCTCTGACTTGTCAAATGTGTGAACTCACTGTCAATGAGGTAGATACTGTCCTTCTTTGTGATGCTTGTGAAAAGGGATTTCATTTGAAGTGCCTTCAGTCATCTGTCCTGAGAGGAATTCCTAGAGGTGAGTGGCACTGCATGAAGTGCTTGACATTGAGCAATGGAAAGCCTTTGCCTCCTAAATATGGTCGTGTCATGAGATCCTCAAATACGCCACCAAAAGTTCTGTCTAATACAGGTGGAATCCAACCACCATCAGAGAAGAAATCAGGAGTATTGGAACCAAAGGTCAACCAGCAGAAGTTAACAACAAATGGAACCTCTGCTCCAATTGTTGCCACTGAAAACAACTATGTTGAGCCACCATCTGACTTAAAGATCCCTGATGCAAGAGAAATACAAAGCAACACTGTCTCATCCAGCAACAAACTTATGGATGAGAAGCCTGATCCAAACATCTTAATGAAATCCCTTGATACAGCGTCTAGTATGTTTGCAGGCTTGCCAGGTGGAAGTTCTGCTCAACAAATAAAGTTGGAACCGTTGCCAAATATACAGGTTGACCAGAAATTGTTGCAAAACAATTCTGAAGTATTGTCAGACAAACACGTTTCCTGTAATTTGACTGATAATAATGAAAAGGAATCTCATGGAGGGGGAAATCTTGATTCTTCATTGACATATGATATCAAGCGTGATCAACAAGATGTTGCACTAGCAAACTCTGATGGAGGATCTGGAACTAATACTGAAGGTGGACGTTTCTCTACATCCTCTTCTGATGGTTTGCATGTTGAATGGATTGGTGATGTTAAAAACCATGTGGAGGAGAAAAAGTTTTATCAATCTTGCTGTGTTGATGGAGTAACATATGGGATTCAGGATCATGTTCTTTTCCTCTCCAGCCATGGAAAATTAACTCCTTCTAAACTTAAGGTAAGCAAGTCATGAGGCCTTACACTATGTGGCAACTGAACTATGAAACAAATCATGTTTTTGTTGTACTCTTGATTTTGCACAGGATTTTGTTCATGTTTGCATCCTTGCACGATAGGATTATTTACAGCGATATAGCATTAAATTCATTTCCAATTGATTGCAGTCTATGTGGGAAGACATCAAAACCGGGTTAAGGTGGGTTAGTGTGACAAATTGCTACTTTCCTGATGATTTGCCAGGCAATAGTTGCCATCCGTGTATTTCCGAAGTAAATGAGGTAATTATATGCTAAGATTGACATGTATGCATGTAGATATGCACGGCATTTTGCTATTGGCATATTGTTTCCTGCATTTAGTCATTAATTATGGTTTTTGATCATGCACACGCTATACTCCATAAAATGTTTATTGCTTTAATCATGTAAACACTATATAATCAATTTCTATTTTATTGTGATTTGATTGAATTATAACATATCTCATGTATTGGACATGCATTATAATTTAGAAGCATTTATGGCATAAGGAAGATTTCTTATTGGGCATTTTTGCTATTTTTCTCTCTCAAGGTCTATGAGTCTAATAGTGATCGAATTGAAATGGCTGCTTCCATCCGAGGCCCATGCAAAGTCCTCCCTTCTGACAAATTTAGACAAGAAACTGATAGACGAAGTCAGTTAGGGCTTGAGGCAAGGGTCAGACTACCACCAATTTTCCTTTGCAGGTTTGATTATTTACTTATTGCTTTTTTTATTAATTTTTCGTATTTATTGTAACATTCAATTAAAATACAAGTATAAGTTTGGTGCATTTTACTGTTGCTTCTTGCATGGATAAGTGATTTTCGGCTGTTACATAGTTGCAGAACAAACACAACTGTCTTTGTTTGCTCCCTTGCATAGCTGATTAGTTCTAATGTTTACTGTTTGAAGCCTCCTAACATTTGTGGCACGGGAAATATATGTACCATTAAAAGAATACTTGGAAATATAAGTGACCCAAGGATCCCTCCTTATCTTGCAGACAGCTACTGCTATCTTTGTTTCTGATATTTATTGATACTGAGGGGAATTTATCATGAAGTTTAGTATTGAATTTCTGTGGCTAAAACTGAAAAGAGAGGGTAGATGCAGAGCTTGTGGTGAGTTATTGTGTGTCTTAGGCACTGAGGAAGGAAAGAGGCTTACTTATGGAGTTGAAGTTGCTAGAAATGTAAACCAGGGATAAGAATTGTTTTAGAGGTATACAAAACATGTTTTAGATTTAATACTTGATGCCTGGCTTATTAATAATCTTCGCACCCATCCCATTGATAATCAAAATAATAAAATTTAAATATTTTCTTTTTGAAGAGGCTAAATTTTATTCTTTTTTAGCAATTAAACACAGATTGTATTTGTTCTTCTTTGATAGAATGTGTCCTTCATTTTGCAGATGGTTTTATGATGAAATCAAAAGGTTATTTCAACCTGTTACCAGTTGATCCTGTCTTCAACATGAGTTATGCGATTCTCCTATGTGTGGCATTCTGAGGTGATTATTTGACCCCTTGTCTGGAATATGTCAATGATTAACTTACCATTTGTTTCTTTATCTACTCATCTTAGGTCATGATTTAAGTGCTTGCATGTCATAATTGTGGAAGCAGAAGGAAAGGTTATATGCATGAACTTGGTCAAACCTCTTATTATTCTTGCTTCAAGTCAAGAGTATTGTTTTTGCTGTCCTTGACTGTAAGTTGAGGATAAGCTAGCTGGACTATTATGCTGGGACGTATTAGTAGGCGGAGTTTAGCAATGAGGGGCCTTGCAAGAGAGTGAAAGTTTTTCATGCTTCGCTTTGTGTTTAAAAGGCATAAGATATATGTTAGTAGGATGTCTTCCTTTCTTTCAGAAAAGAATTAAAAAGGGGATGTATGGTGATTTCTTTCGTCTTCATTTCCTTGTTTCACCATTTAATTTGAAAAATCCAATGAATAAATTAATCAAGGGACACATGCATGACATATTGTATGCATTTGTGCACCAAACATTTGGCTGAGTTTTAGAATATCTAGCTGCATTTTGATGCCACAACTGATGCTTAAATACTTAGAAGGTTAGCCTCTTAAAAGTTCTAGGGGTGACCTGTTATTGTTGTTTACTCTGCATTTAGGTCTGTTCTTTTCATACTTTCCTCGCCATTTTTACCATTTTCATATTTTTCTCCTAGTTTTTACCAGATTTTGTGGATGCAGGTGGAGAAGCTTCCGAACGCTGGACGACTGGGAAATTCATTTGATGTAACATACGTAGCTGAAGCTTTGGTTTAGTTTAGTTTTTCTTCTTTTTGCTAGAGTAGTTTACTTTCTCCTAGCTAATATTTTTGTATAATTCTTTTGGGGTTCTAAGGCCCACTAATGACATGATCACCTTTCAAATTATGCAAAGCCTGTAGTCCGCTTAGTTGGATGAAATGTTAAGATGTTTCATTTATAATAAAATCTTATTCTCCTGTGAAGGTTTCTAAGTTAGAGTTTGCCAATAATGTCTTAAAAGAAAAATCACATTTTCATGGAAAGTTTCACTGAATATCTGTGGTCTTATCAAGTATCTATCAACCAAATCAGAGGTGCACTTTCAAAGAGTTTGCGTTGGTCAATCTGTTCGGTAGAAGTGCTGCTGCCTATAAAGCCCTCAAATACCACTTTTTTCCGTGAGTGATCGTAGCAAGATTTGAGACTCAGATAACTTCTGTGCTTCTCTAGTTTATGAACAAGAATTTGGGTGATATTGTGTTCTTTCTCTTAATGTTCTATAAAGAAAGACACAAAATTTTTATTGGTCTCTATTAAAAATAGGAATTTTGAACTTCATTGTACATGAAATTTTGATCCCATCTTACTTTAGGAATGGAACATGGTTAAAAGAAAAGGGAAAGAATACATGATTAAAAGAAAAAAGAAATAAAATTTAGGTCATTATTTTTTGGTGTACAAAAATTATGTACGCTCAACCACTTTCTATACTTAATTTTGTAAATTTCTCTTGATTATTTGCAGATTAAAGACATGAATCAAGTCTTACGGAAAGTTAGGATCCTCCTCTAGAATTAGAGAACCAAAATGAGTCAAAGGATTAGAACGGAAGGTAAACATAATGGATATGAATAAAGCCCCTATGCTTGCTATTTCATGTTTGGGAAATTATGGCAGGAAATTTCGTGTATTTCCAATAATATTATTGAATTTCAGAGATATACACAGATTTTCAGGTGCTGATGGTCGGTTTAATTTGATGCAACGAAATTAATAGCTTGTTTACTGAGTGAGCATATTAGCCTAATTTTCACCGATGCTTGTTCATTAGGCTCGAGTTGTATATAAGTCGCCTAATGGGATTTGGAGGATTGGTCAATTCCCACATTATCAAAACAAAGATTATTTTAAATTTGCAACCTGTGTATTGTGTCCGGTTAGAAAGCAAGGGAGGAAGACAGCTGAAAATTTGGTTTCCATTTATTTTGTTGAGGGGCATCTTTTGCCTTTTTTAAAAAAAAAGAATAAACTAAAAATTTGGCTTTGAAAAATATATATTACATCAGATTTTTTCTGAAAATACACAAATATTTAATTTTTACACCAAATTCCTATTTAAAAAAATAGATGTTACTTCATATTTCCCTTAAAATTCTAGTTGATGTAAAACAAACTTTTAAAGGAAATATAATGTAACATGTATCTCATAGGATTAATTTGGTGGTTTACTTAAAAAAATTCATTTACTTG
The DNA here is from genome assembly GCA_020226215.1 of Sindora glabra. Lineage (NCBI taxonomy): Eukaryota > Viridiplantae > Streptophyta > Magnoliopsida > Fabales > Fabaceae > Sindora > Sindora glabra. Next base: position 44,452,869 of record CM035230.1, on the reverse strand, counting down.
TATATATGTAGAAAAAAAAATTATGGCACTTGCGTATTTTGCAATTAATCAAATAACATATCCCTTTTTAACATAATGAATGTTATTTTCAATCACATGTTTCATATGTAACAATAAATAAATAAAATATTTTATATTATTTTAATATTTATTAATTATAAATATTAATAAATAAGATTATAGACATGGAAAACATTATAAAAAAAATAGGGATTTGATGTCTTCAAATTTTTATTATAATTTTGCACCAATCGGATCCGCTGATAAAGATGAACTACATACTTATAATTTTTATACGCAACGCACAAAGTTAAAACTTATGACTTGGTCACCAAACTCTATGCTCTCTGATAAATCTAGAGTATTATTCTTCAATTGTATCCCAAAATGAAAATGCCAAGCCAACAACTTAATAAATACATTTTTTTTTTGCGACAAATCATACTTCCCACTTTTCTTGGTGGTAAGATTTATCCATCCCATAAATTATTTTGCCTAAAAATTGTGGTACAAGTAACTGCTATGTTTGATTGATTTGAGGAATGCTGTTCCTCACATGGCCAACAAATCAACATTTTAAATAAGGACCTCCATCAAGATGTGTGGATAAGGTTACGAGATTTTTTTTTTTTTCATTCTTTCTTTCCTTTTTTCTTTAAAAAAATTAATTTAAAATTATAATTTCATATTCGATTTCTATTCACTCACATATTTCACTTCCACTCAAATATTTGTTAAATGTAGAATTCTAAATTCCATAAATATATAGAAGAAAATGAGCTTTATTTTTTTTTATATAGAATAAATCTAAAACTATTTTTTATACTCACTTTCTATGTACTTCCATCCGCTTAAGTATTTGCGAGACCTAGAATTTTAAACTTTATAATTTAAGTGGGAAATGACAAATGCCATTACTGAATTGTTATTTTAAGGTTAGAATAGGGGCAGACACAGGGAAGGAAAGCCAGTGCCTGGGTAAGCTGGAAGATCCCCACCTTTTATGTTTTTCCACTGTTTTATTAATGGCTATAGCTTTCTATCAGTAGCTACTGAATAGCCTACTAATATAAGTGTCTCCAAAAGCAAAGGTGAAATGATCACAAAGGCATAATATCTGATAGTTACCACTACAGATTACCAAGCAGCACAACAATCAATGCTTGGTTTCTTCGCCTGAACGCCCTACATGACCAGCCATTTTATCTTACTTTGCTGGAATAGAGACCTTACTCTAGTGGGAGAGTGGCTGTTGGGAAAATAAGGTCGAAGAATTTAAAAGCCAGTCAATAGGATTGTATTCATTATTACCTAGCATATGGATTTATGTAAAATAATAGACGATTTCAATATTGCTCGATTTGTTTGAATGGTGGTTGGACCGAGCCAGTGGCTTACATATAGAACAAAGGTTAGATGTTTACAGCAGAGGAGGGTTTGCCGATCAACTTCAATGCTTAAATTAGTTTTAAGGCAAGTCAAAGAGTATGGAAAAAGTCCCGGCTCACAAGGGCATACCTCAGGCCTTTTATAGAATTTTGAGTGCTTATAAGAGTAAAGAGGATCTGGTGGGCTTGATGCCTTCTTAATTTGGATTTGTTGCATGCCCTATCAGCATATAATTTGCCTGTATTTATGCTTGATGGCTAACATTTGGGCCTTTCCTTTGCTAATAGATTTATGATATGACTTAGTGCTAATCAAATAGGCCAGATTTGGGGCTGGATGTGATCCTACCATAAATGGCCTCGCACATATTTTGTGGGATTTGTTGTGGAGGTATGATCCAATTGGATTAACTAGAGTTGGTCATTTCGGTCATTGTTAACAATTAATTAAGTAATAATTATAATAAAAAATCTATGTGTGTTGACACGATATTATAGATAATAAATTTGCTATTTCTTAATAATAAATTCCATTTTCCCTAAATATAAAAAGATAAAGAGATGATAATATAAGGAATTAGGAGAGAGTTGTCCAACTTTCAACCTCATATGTGTGTGTGTGTATCGAGTAATCATAAGTACATATATGGTGAGACTTGGGACTTTTTTCTAGTGAGTTGGATTGAGCTAATTTGCTCATTAATTATGGAAGATTCATGAATAAAAATAGATAAAGTAAAATATTCATACAAGTCTAAGTGTCTAAATAAAGCTTAACCACACTATGATCACTAATTTGAGATTAACCAAATATTCTATATTATTTTGTGCATTCATTATCAACTGTATAAATTATTATTGATTATGTTAATTCACAAACTACTTCTAATAAGGAATAGATATCAATTGATATAGATTTGTAAATTCTTACTCAGAATATTCAAAACATACTTGTCACTTTATCTCAACCTATCAGTTTTTCTTTTCTAAACACTAATTTTAATCGCACAATGCATATCAAGAAATTGAGACTTTAACTGTCCATACAATGAAATTTCATGCAGAATAAGTCTGAAGGCACATAAATTAAATTGATGCAACCATACAATTGAATCTTGAGGATGATCCGCCTTAGTAAACTCTAAATAAAAGGGGTAAAAAATGAATAAGGAAAGTAACAACTTCATTTTTATTGACAGATGTAATGTAGTGATTAAAAATTTTCTACTTTTAAATTCGTGTCTATATCATTCACCATTGAATAAGAAAAAACTCTTCCATCACTAGCTAGTTGTTTACATTTCTCCTATATGACGTGCATTTCTGGTTAAATTCTTTTCCTCGTCTTGGTGCTGGAATACATAAATTAAAGAACTCGGCTTGCCTGTAAAGCAAAAATCAGCATTCTTTTCCAAAATTTATCTAAAATTATCCAAGTTATACACATTTATATAAGATATGAAATCATGAAACAACTATATATATATATTTAAAGATAAAACGAAGACATTTGAGAATTATTGAAATATTATTATTTTTTAACTCATAAGGACACTATTCAATATTATAAAATAATTTTTGAAGTGTTTGTTTTTTTTTTCAAGGATCAAGTACTTATTTCATAGCCCATCCCATTATTCTGTATGCACTTTGAATTTTTTTTTTTTTAAGAAAATATTTGGGCTAGAATGCAATTGTTTATATATATGTTCTTTCGAAGAGCATGCTTTTTACTTTTTGCAATGCAGCATGTATACGATATAATATGCACATAATTCTTACATGTATGTTATATAAAAAAAAATAATTGAGAGATTCACCTGCAAAATTTACATACACACTTCTGTTAATCAATTTTAAAGGGAAATGCATGATAAATTTCTTTTAAAGAAAAGTTTAGAGGTGAAATAGATTAATCAACTCTAAAATTAAAGTATGTCATTATTTTTTAAAAATTTATAGCAATATTTAAAAATGTTTAATCCTTTGAAATTGCTAACAATAAATATAAAATATAAATGAAGTCTTATCAAGTCGGGCAAAAAAAAAACTAATGAGAATAATTTTAACATGCACAAACATACATATCATGACTTGATATACATTCCCAACTTCACACCTCTAGCTACAAATTGAGCACATTCATATCTTTTCTCTAGCTACAAATTGAGCCCATTCATATCTTTTCTTTATACTAACAATTTTTAAATTGCAGTTCATAGCTGTATATATATGTAATATTCCTATTACAAGTCACATCTACTCACACTTTTTAATAATTTGGTATTGTAATAATTATATTTTTTGTATTTATTCATAATTTTATTAATTTCTATAAAATCACAATCACAATAGCAATTTGTAACATCTCTTCTGCTCTATAATATTTATCATTGTTCAGTAGTAATGTGCAACCTTGGAAGAATTTGTCTGCTATAGCAGACAACGAGCATAACCTTGTAAATCCTTATGTTCCTCTTTAAAGAAACAGCACAAAACTTGGAGGACTGTTAGGATAATCCTATACAAATGGACATCAAAGCATCTATATGGCTATGTTATGCATTCCCTATCACAACATTTTTATTTATCTAGTTTACAATATAAGGCTCCCCTGTTAATTTTGTTGTCTCCATTGTCCATATCTGAATTTTTGTCTTGGGGGGGGGGGGATATACAAGAAAAAACATGAAAGAAAACCCATTGGAAAAGCATATATAGAATAGGAAAATGACTTCCATTTTTATTTTCTCACCATTTTCCACATTATGGGCTTGTTTGATAATTAACTAATAGTTGTAGCTATTAACTGATTCAATTAGCTATTAGCTGACTAGCTGATTGTATTAGCTAGTTGAATAAAATTATTTAGTAAAATCAGCTGTTTATAATTAGTTATTTGTTGTAAAATGACATAAAAGGGTATTAATATATTTTATGAATTATTTAAGTATTCTTTTATTTTAATATTTTAGATCATATAAATTATATTATATTAAATATTTCTTCAAAATTAAATTAATATAATTTTTATATTAAATAAATTTTTCAATAAAAATTAATAATTATAATTATTTAATTTTTATGAGAAAATAAATATTATAATTTTTTATATGTTGATAGTGGAAGAAATGAAAAATTAATAAAGTAATATTCTTCATGGATATGAGACAATTGAACAATAAATTATTAATTCATAAAATATATTACAAAAATTGGAAAGTATCAAATTGAAGGAGCAGGCAGTAGCTGAAGGAAAATTGAAGGAAAATGCAAAAAAAATTGACTGGAGCAAGCAGACGAAGGGCAAGGTGGGAAATATGAAAAATATTTGGGAGCAATTCAGCTATTAAAAAATGAAAACACCTTCCATTCCAAGCAAAACGTGCTGGTTAGTTCAACAGTTTTTAAAAATAGCTTTTTGATTGCAAAAAATTAATGCAATCAGCTATTAACCAAACAGCTTATTAAGCTTAAAAGCTAAGTCAACAAGTTATTTTGGGATCAAATTAGCTAAAAGTTATGTAAAAAATTATTTACCTAAACAGCTCCTATGTCTTTCTTCTTTGATGAAAAAATTCCGCTGCTTTAGGTTAAATGTATGTCATTTATTTAGCAACCTATCGTATCCCATTAGGAAGAATATTATTCTATTTTCATTGCTGAAAATGAGGTTATGATGAGAGGCATTTTATATTAAATTAAAATAATTCTTCTTGACTTGAGTGATAAGAAGTTCGACATTCCTTTAAATAAATTTTAAGATTCGAATTTTGTGAATAAAAAAAATAAGTATGAGGAGAGCTTATTCCTATATTAAAGTTTGACTTGACTTGATTCAAACTCAAAATGATTATTGAATATTAGGAAGTCCTAAACGTAAAAATCTACTATAAGATTAAGAAAAGTTTATATTTTTATTTTCAAAAATAAATTGATAGCTTAATTAATTTTTCACGAGCAAGGTTCAAATTCATAACTTTTTTATTAATAATTTAATTTAAAATTTGATAATTTAATTTCAGACAACAAAAATATTTCAAATTTTAAAAATAAATAAATAGATATGAATTAAGTATAAATTTTAACTTTCCTGAAGTTATGTTTCTTTCTAATTTTATGGAAAATTGACTTTAGTGTAGAAGGGAAAGGGGACAAGGGATACTTTATTTTAATTTTTTTTTAAATGAACTCTAAGTCATAAAATCAAACCATCACTGTCGGTTGAGCCTTCAAGGGAGGCTAACCGATCCATCTATCTATCCATTTCTTTATTATATAGCAAACAAAAACACAAGTAGAAGTTATCAGCCATTAACTTCTAATTCTGCATGGGTAGTTTGGTCGTTTCAGATAAAGTCAGAAGGAGGGTCCGGCCTAGTTTCTCGTGAGCCGGCCACTAACCGTTGTTTAGACTTTGAAGGAGGGATAGGATATTGGATATTATAATTTTTTCGGATTGGTTTAAAATGTGTCTTAAATTAAATCATTATAAATATTAAAAAAATTAAAACAATGAATAATTATAAATTTAATTTTTATTTTTCAAATTATTTATTATTTATTAAATTTTGAATCATCAATTCTTATAAACAAGTATAATGATCCATCTCATCCTTCAAACTACATTTTAACTTTTGAAGAACTAAATCCATAATTCCTCGGGCATGCTTAAGTGGTATAATCTCAGTTAGATTAATTTTATACAAAACAATAGTATTAACCTTACTTATTTGTATTAATAATTTAATTTAATTAGATATAAAATTATTTGCCAGTCCTACAATGAACTTGACTTTATGTAAGTCTAATCTAATAACTGATACTGATCGTGACACTAGAATTTTTCATTTCGAAACAAGATTGATTTATCTCGATTGTGACATGCATCCATATATATATTAGGCTTTTTTTTTCAATGAAGAATAGTGCTAACTAGCACTTTTTGACAAATTAAATTTAGATGTAAGATTCAAAATATTTTTTCCTCAAAAAATAAATTTCAATACCAACAATGCATTGATTTAACAGGAAGTATGCTGACTTTAAATAAATTTTATTGATGAGGATTTAAATTTTGAAAATAATTATTATTGGGAATGGAGAAATTTATTAATATTTTATTTATTTATTTTGATAAAAATATTTTTTTTTTGTAAAATTAGTTATAAAATGATAAGGTAGAAGAAAGTATTTTTATTTATTTAATATTAGATATAAAGAGTTAAAAAAATAAATTCTTCTTTTTTATAAAAAAATTTAGGATATGTTTAGATATGTTTTTGTTTTTATATTTTTAAAAATTATTTTCAAATTTTTTTTTAAAATTATTTTTTTGTTCTTAAAAACTATTTTTGGATTAAAAAATTAAGATTATAAAATGGTTGATATTATAAATAAGAAAATATTTCATTTAATTGCAAAATTAACATTCAAAATAAGAAAATAAATTCATAAAACAATTTTTAAAACTACATTTCTATTTTTTTTTCCATTTTAAGAGATTTAAAACCACATTTCTATTTTTTTTATTTTTAAGTTACATATTTAAAAAATAATTTTTAAAAATAGATTTTGAAAATAAGTTAGCAAATATGTTCTTCTATTTTTAAAAATAAAAAAAATAATCCTTACTTTTCTCTATTACTATGATTCTAAATCTTATTTTCTTAACCACAAATACAAATTATAAATCACTTATTCATAAGTATATATAGAAATGACACTTTCTAACAAAACAAACAAAATCTAATTCTTGAAGCCATTTCCTCACATAGTATCTCACAAAATAATTAGAGGGACCTGAATTTTCTCCATTTTCTTCTATCAATTTCTTATTGATTTTAAAGAGATAAAGATATACTTTTTTTTTTTTAAAACAAACTATTATAAATAAGAAAAAATTTATATCTATCTTTTATTAAAATCTACTTCATCTATTTTTTAGGAGATCGAGAAGTTCGATGTAGTCCTCCTTTTAACACCCTTTTTGAGCGTGCATGACTATGAGGGCAGTCAAAATGGCATCATTCTGATTTTTGGTACAAGACTTGAAATGTAAAACTATGACTCTCCATTTTCAGCGTATGGAAAGGCGATGAAGAATGCTTTGCTTTGCTTTTCCTTTCACTACAAATTGACTGCATATATTTGGTTGTGCAAAAAGGTGAGGTCTATGGCTGATTTTCAAAAAGCAAATTTGAAAACCGATCGATGAGCAGTGCATGCATTTTCATTCTTATCGCAACACCAAATAAAGATGGACCAAAATTATTATATATCTCCCAATTTACGGGGTCACCCCTAAACTTGGAATCCAATGATAAATATTCATGACCTTGTAAGCACAAAGCATGGTGCAATAAATTAACGAGTCATGTCAAAATATTTTATTTTATTAATTATGACTGTTTTATTTATTAAAAATAAGGAATGAGTAAAAGCATCCCATTCAAATTTTGAAATAATTGAATTTTACCTCCCTTTTTTTAAAAAAAAATTTACAAATCACCTTCTTCACTATACAAAATTTAAAAATAACCTCCTTTATTTATTAGAGAGAATCCAAATTCATCAGAATAACGGTCGTTTAGGGATTGTCAAAAGAATTGAGGAAATTGTTGTCAGTATCAATCTTTCCCACAAACTTTTTAGAAATTCCTTGGTCTCTCGACTCGAGATTGATTTTTAACCGCTCAAGTTGAACTCAAGTTTATTGTTAATTTGCATCCAGATTCAATTTTAATTCAAATGAAAGTTTTTAGTTTGTACATTTATATTTAGCCTTAAATGTAGTTTTAAATCTCTTAAAATATGAATTATATGATTTTTATTTTTTTAATTTAAAATTATTGATTTTAATCTGTTAAATATTTAATTAGTAAAGTTTTGATCCTCCTGTTGGATTTTTATCAATTTTAATTAATTCATATTTGATCTCTAAGTATTTAATATATTATTTTTTTACATAAATCACATTTTTAAACTTTTTAATTGATAATAAAGTCTAAAAAAAATTCAAACTTCTATATGTAATACGTAATCTATTGAATTTGTTCAAAAATTTTCAAAATTCAAATAAAAATTTCCTTCCATACTTCTGCATGTAAGTAATTTCAAGGTAATATGAAGAAAGCATTAAATAAAAATAATCTTGAAAGAATAAGAAATTAACAAAAATCAAATAATGGGATTGACGTTATATAAAGTGATGTGATCATTGCTATTTTATTAAATTAAGTGATTGTTTTGCAATTTTAAAGTTTATCAAAATTTAAATATAATTTTATTTTAATTTATTTTTGCAATTAATTACATGTCATAATTTTATTACATTTCAACTAAACATTATATGCTTCAGATATTGCCTGTAGCACTGCAGAAAGCTTCCAAAACAAAATGATAAACCCACGCTTTTTGTAGACCACCTCATGAAATGTCTATGATTTTTGTCTCACATTATGGCTACTTATTAAACATTGAAACTCCATTGCATCTCACAAAGCAGATTAGGGGTTTTATTTTCCATTCTTTTTTACCATATGCTAAAGACTAATTGCTGAGTTGGATAATGATAATTTCAGCCAAGTACTCTTAACACTTTGATGAACCTATGATTATATGGGTCAGCACTATTAGTAATGCAGTAAACGACGAATGTTAATTTAGAGAACTGACTTCTTTATTAATATACTGAGTTTAAATTTAAAATATTATATATATTATAAATAGTTTGTCACTCCTATTATAATTTTTTTAATAATATGAAATGTTGTAAACTTCCTCAAAAATTAAAAGAATATCACTTATCATTGAATACTTCTCACTAAAATTCATATTTCTCGTAGTAGCTTAAGAAATAATTATGTAAGAAAAAAAAAAGTCAAGCTGATGTAAACAAGTATAGTGGCTTCATTAAGTTGTAATTATCTTTGCTTGATTACAAATTTAATCCCACAAAAGACTACTAGTCTCTTTCTCTTTAGGTGTTATAAGGTGGTCTCTTAGGTAGAAATTATGGAAGTATGGAACTTTAGTTTGAAGGATGATGACTTAATTAATCAAAAAAGAGTTAACATCATTTGGCTTTTAATGAATCATTTTGACTCTCATTAATTAATATTTTATATAGATGTAATGATAATCTTTACTGGAGAAATATTAAAAAAAAATTACAAATTGCCTATTAGAAAACCATTAATTCTTTTCAACAATTATTGTGTCCGTAAGATAGCTTTATATGATGCTATTTTTTTCAAAGAGTGATTGTAAGGAGAGCTCAACTTCTTATAAAATTGAATATTTTTATAGATTTTTAATCTTTTGTTTGATTTATTTAATTTAAATTTTTTAAAAATATAAAATTTAATGATAAAAGGTTAAAATTTTTAAAAGGTAAAACTCTACATAAAATTATCTCTTTTGACCCTTTTGGATAATTCTAAAAAAAAAAACTCAATTTTTTAACAGGTTAAATACTTTTATTATTAATTTTTTTGACAACAAGATTTGTGCTGCCCTTTATTTAACTCAATTAATATGAAAATCTAATAATAAAAATATTTAATTTTCTAAAAAATCGAACTCTTCATATAATTAACACTCCTGATGTAATAGTTAAATCTCTCTCAAACTAATATTTAAATTTGAGCTCTGCTTTAATTATATCATTGCTCCAATCCAAACTTCTTTTAGGTAAGAAATAAATAAATAATGCAAACAAACACTTGCTCATTACTGCCATATGATTTTTTTTTAATTAACTAATGCCATATGATTTTAGTACTTGGCTTTGCAGACCACATAATACCACATCCTGAAATCAAAGTATAGATGAATGAATGATACAGAAGTACAAAAGGACTCTTCTCATCTCTGACTTTTAAGAGAAAGAAAGAAAAGTTTCTTTTACTAGTGTCAAATAATTATACCAAATTTACCAAAAAAATTAATTATACCAAGTATACTAAACCCTTTTTTTCTCTTTTTTTCATACCACGGAACACAATTTTTAAAATCAGATTGGTTATCACACAGATTACAGGATTAATTCTTCAATTTGTTGGTTTTGCAATTGATTTATAGGTTGAATTAATTTTAAATGAAAAAAATAATAATTTATATATACACACACAAATATTATATATGTATAATTATAATAAATTTTTCATAATAAAAACATAAAAGTAATATAATATAAATTAATTATATAAATAAATAAATTATAAAAACACATAAAGCATACAATAATAATTTATTTAAAAATTAATACAAATTTAATTGATTTGAAATTGTAAAAATATAGCACCTTAATTGTTATGAAATTATAACTTTTTTAAATATATATTATTTCAGCAAACCAATTCACTAATCCAATCCACTGATTTTTATCAATAAACATCTATTCAAGTTAGTTTATACTAATTTTAATTGATTTATATCAGTTCATATACATTTTTAATCCAATACCCATAGCTGACATGCTAATCAATTCATTAGTTCATCGATTTAACCAAATGATTTGATCTTTTTTAAAATCTATGGTTGAGAGTGATTATGATATATAGCTAACTCATGTCCACTACTAATTGTTCTATTTATTAGGATAACAAAAAGAGTGAGTTGATAATTGAGAATTTCCATTTTTAATTAAAATTTCAATATTAACTAACTGCTTATGTAAGTGTTTTCCTCTGCCAAGAAAGCTAGAAGTTTTTCATTTTTTTATTTGAATTCTTAGATAATAATAATTAGAGAGCAAGATTGTAAATTGGCATTTACAACAGCAATATCAATACTACAAATTATATCACATATAATTTTTTATAATTTTATATCATAACAATCATAATTTTTTACGTACTTAACTATAACTTTACTAATTGTAATATAACCGCGACAAAAAAAAAAGAGAAATAGGAGATGCACTTTTTAATTGTAGAATGGCTGTTGTGGTTATGATGTAATGCAAATAGATATATACATATTGTTTTGGGTGAAAAGTATATATATGGAGAAGAAAATTCATGGGACTTTTATTAATTTCACAATGTACAAGTATTTGAATTCCATATTTTAAGATAAATCATGTTATAATCCATTCATTTCTACATATAATCTACATATAAATATTTGGATCATCAATGAGTTTTTTCTTTTTTTTTAAACAACAGATTATTAAATTTAAAAAAAATTTGTATGATCTAATTAACTTAGTTATAGTTAATCATTTTATTATCCAAGTTGTAGAATTGTTTTGAGTTACTTTCGCATTTTCCCCTGATCCTTTTTTTTTCCTTTTTCATTTTTAAGTTAATTAATGTAGAGATGGAGCTAAGCTAAAGACAGCATTCCTCCTAATGATAATAAGTTCCTCCATATATCAACTTGTTGAATTATACTATCATTGAACAAAACAACATTATTCAGTTTGGACCCACAAATTGTTGCTTTGGATAAATTTGAGGTCTCTTTCAAATTTTGCATTACTTTACTGCCTCTTTAATTTACAAAAATAAGAAAGAGGATAAAATGTGGTTAAAACCACTTATGATATGGACATGTCTCTTAATCAGAATAATAATTTGTTAGAAGAAAATCCTCCCCACTTGGCAATTATCAACAACAAAACGTGTTTGTTACATGGTCAAAAAATTATAGTATTTTGTTTGCTAATTACTAATGGAATTAACCTAACCTTAATACGTGCGGACCCTCTGGGCAATTTTAGTTTCTTGCAGCTATTCTCTTTTCTAAAGTTGGATTATTGGTGTTTAAGCACCACTTTCTCTTTCTCTCTCTCCCTTGTATGTAAAGATACAAACACGCGCGCGCACACCCGTGAGAGCATTAATTTTATGAGTCATCAAGAGAGTAAATTGTGATAATCAAATCTCATATTAATGTTCAAAATTAAAATATAAATTATGTGATTTTTGTTAAAATGATTATATATGCAAATATTTTGCTTGTTAATTACAGGTGGAAGTAACCTAACCTTAATATGAACTACTTGTTATAACTATTTAAAATTAAAATATTATCTAAATTATTCTTTGTGAAAATAATAAATTAGCATAAGAAAATATGTGATGAAATTTTGTGTAAATAATACTTAATTGTTTGAATGAATTTGGGATAAGAATTTTGTATAAATTGGTTGAGAAAAAATAGATAAAATAAAATATGTATTAGTTATAAGTGTTTAGAGGTGAGTATGTGACTATGAAAAAGATTTATAGTGCATTTCTGAAAATGCCCATGTCTTTATTTCCCCTTTTCTCCTTGCTAAATCAACCAATCTCCCTTATTTCTTCCAATCTCAAAATCCCTAACCCTAGTACTCCTTTCAACTATCTTCAAGCTCTTCTTCCTCTTCTTTTCCTTCAATCAAGCACAAGAAAAATCAAATTTTATCAAATTCTTCACATAACAAAGGTAAGATTTTTATTATTGTCAAATTACTCTTCAATCTTCTCTTAGGTTTGAGGAAGTTTAAGCAAACTATCTTAAAAGAGAGATTTTGAACTTTAACCTTAAAAGTAGTGATTTTGAATGTTTAGAAACAAACAAATATTAGCCCTAGACTCCAAGTATCTCCTTCATATTAGGTGAATGAACATCCTAACCATAATTTAAAGACTTAATTGAAATAGTTTAGATTGGATTGAAATTTTTAGGTTTTTGATGAATCATTACTACATAATTTCCTTATAAAATCAATTATTTAACCTATTTGATGTTGGTTATTCACCAACATATATACAAGTATCATTGTATGTTTGGTTTATTCAACATCAGTTCTTAGACCAATGTTGAATACATAAATGATGTCAATTTTTTTACAAAAAATTGAAGTGTCTCTTTCTTGGATATTATTGAATCATTAACATTAGATATTGCTTTTATAACTAAAGTTAGAAATAATAATAATTGTCATGGAAAATAGATTACGGTGTTAATTTTAAGTTTAATAATCAACGTGATTATATATAAGACATTAGTTCATAAACCATCATTGGAAATTGACATAATTTAATATCTAAAATTTAACATAATACATTGGTTTGTATTAAACAATAGAATTCAATAGAATAGACAATAATATCCTATAGAATTCAATAGAATGTCAATATAAGGTGATGGTGTTTTATAATAATTGACATAATTTACTATTTTTTAAATCCAATAGAATTCACCTAAATCCTACTATATCTAGAGTGGTATCCAAACCTAATTATAGAATCTAAAAATCATATTATTATAGACAATAATATTCAAGCTTTATCTTAATATCCTTATGGTAAAAAAAAATATCTCAAATATAATAAACATCCAATGGCAACAATTTCATATAATTAATTAGGTCAAAAGAATTGAAAACTAATAATATGTGCATATTGTAAAAATTGAAAGTAATACCTTTAAATGCCAAATAAGAAAGTTAGATTATTTTCAATGACATGATCATTGATAGAAATCTCTGTTTAAAACCCATTATAGCTAAAGAAGGGCAAAGCATATCAAAATTGATGTTATAGGTGCAATATTGATACTATATACTTTTATTAAAGAGAAATTTATCATCTAACTTATGCCATTAAACTTTGGTGGTATCATGTATTGTTTATTGAGTTTGAGCACCATTCCACTATTAAAGGTTGAGACAATTGTAGTTACGTGTAAAACTTGTATCATATTAGAAGATTAGAATATATAAACAAGTATTAGAAACTAATAATTCAAAATTGCTATGTATTATTGATATATAATATAAGTATAAGAAATATGAACCTAATAACTTTCAATCTTTTCTAACATGTCTAGTAGGATTTTTAACCCATATCCTTTTAGAATGATTATCTTACACAGTTTTGTCTATATCATTGACAATTTATCTCTTCCTTGGTAAAGCTATATACCACTTGTGATTGAACAACTCTTTCATATAAAAAATTTATTTTACTTGAGATGTCATTATGAATGACTCCTCCTTGTGACCTTCCTTATTAAGATCTATTAGCATGAATCCTAACTCATAAACTCAAATGCTACTCTTATTCTTAACTCATTTACATTGAAACATAAGAACCTTTAACATAAAATAGTCAAGCTTCTAAATGTCTTCAATAATCTCATAATATGACATATTAATGTAAACATGCTTCCTATCTTTAAAACTACTCATATACATTGCTTGAGCCACTAGACAATCCCACTATTTTGCATAATCCTAGCCTTTTGTGTAGAAAGAATACCTATTAATGTTATATCTATAATATGAAATAACCTCTATACGTGGCCTTTGCCTAACCATCTAATGGCCTCGAAAATAACATTTGGTCTTTGAAGTTTTTGAAAATGAACTTGAATTTGAAATTAACTAAGAAATGATTTTTTATGTTTAGCTTAAATCCATTGATCATTCTTTCCATAATTCACTCCCTTTACAAAGGTCATATGCTTATCCATATATCATTTAAAGCCGAACTTTACCATTAGTATGTAGGAATTATGCATGATAGAAATGTGCGCTTGTATGCATATTTCACAACTAATGCTTATCATATGAATACCCAATGTGTCTTTACCTATAATTGTTCTTTTGTGAGAAATTTTTGGAAATTTGATAGCCTTTAGATTTAATAATAATCACTATAAAAATTGGTCATCTTTTTAGCAATTAGCCTTTAACAATGTATCCTTTTAACCAATATTGATTCTTCACATACTTTTTTAGAATTTTTATATATTATTCAAAGGGGGTACATATAGCTTAAGTAAATCAACCCCTATAGTTTTATCTTTCTTACTAAATGAATAATTAGATGTACCATAATGTTAAAGAAAAAAAGTTAAAAGTACATCTTAAGCTAATACAGTCTAACCATAACTTCTTTTTGCAAGTCATTTAACTTCTAGGAATTAATGACCTTATTACATATTGCATCAAAGAAGAAGAAAAGTTAATAAGATTGATCGAATAGTCATCGGTATAAGCTACTACATTCAAATATGATAGTCGTAAAACTTTGAATCGATTAACTTCATGTCTTTCACTAAGACAAGGCTTATACGATGAGTAGACATTTATCTATGACTCATAACTACCTAATTTGAATCATTTGAAAAGAAAAATGACTTTGTTCATTACCAATTTCATTTTCTTTACCTACAACAAATCTAATAGACTCCTTAATCATCTTAACACATTTAGGGCTTATACAATGAGCAAACATCCATTCACAGTTCATGACTATCCAATTTGAAATAGAAATGCAACAAATACATAAAAAATATCCACACATAAAAAATACACTAACATGTGAAAAATATAAGAATTTTAATGAAGTTAATGTGCATATATCATTACTCACACCACTTAAAATCCTAGAAAAAGAAATCAGACGCATAGAATCTAAACAAATACAAAAGTACATAATCATAATATAAAAACATTTTTACTTAGGTTTAAAGAAAAAATAAAGTTTTTAAATGCACCTTAATGTAAAAAGGAATACTTGAGCGAGGACTAAATTAGAGGTTGAATACGAGTTTTGTTGAACTTTGTTAAGAATATCTCCTTAGGCCGTAATGAATCTTGTAAGGAAGATTGAAGAACTCTATACTTTGCATTTTGGCATTGAATAAGAGATTCTCACCTATTTTTAACTCATGCCTTCATTTTTGTAAATTATTTGAGAAGCAAAATGATGTCATTCAATTTTCAATGTCAATTTTATATTAAAATTAACATATTATGTTCAAAATATTAATAATTAGATATAATATGTTAGTTACCTAATAACTACTATCTTAATTACTTTCAATGTTTATTTAAAAAAATAGACATTTTACATTAGAAAAAATGTAATTTCAACATTAATTTACTAAAATAACTAACATGATTTCATTTTTTTATTGCAAACGAATTTATGTATAAATATGAAAAATCTTATTTAATATGTTAGTTATTATAATAAGTAGATATCATAAGTAAAAACATTAGTGTTAAGAAAAAAACTAACATGGTTTTGTTATTTTTTTTAATTATAGAACATTAAAATATTTGAAATTTCATATAAAAGATGATAAGCAAAAAAGTTATTTGTAAATGTTTTAAATAAATAGAGAGCAAATTTTATTTCATTTTTCAAATGACATATATGTTATGTTCATAACAAAAGAGAGTTCTTGATAGGCAAAATTTGAATGTAAATATTAGGGAAAATAAATTAAGAAATATATAAGAAGAAAGATAATAAATAATTATGAGAATACACAATTTTACTTTTTTACATATACACCATTACTTGATTATATCAAAAATACAATAAACAATTAACTTTTCATTATATATTTTACATTATTATATCAAAGATGTTGACAAATATAATTTTACTTATTATATCAAAGATGTTGACAAATATAATTTTACATCCCCGTTGCCAATTCCTACCATTGACTAGATTCTTATCTTTTTGATATTGCTTAAGGAAGCTTTTATATTGGAGGTTATAAGTGACTCTATTGCCTCAATCCTTAAAGTGAGAGTCTCTTTCTATAGTATCATTAAGTATAGAAGAGCCTAATTTTTTAGTTTCTCTTCCTATTATAACAATAAGAAAAATTGAAGAGTTATTTTGTATTTTTTGCACTTAGCTGGATATGTAAGGAGACTCTCTACTTGTGGATTGAGGCAAGGATGTTGGGAGGGTTTGAGCAACAAATCTATCTCCATTACTAATTTAAGAATGTAGATCAAAGATAAAGATAACTCCTTTTTCATCTTAAAAAGTACATTTAAAGATGTTTTAATTCTTGTCAAAGGCTTTGCCTCCTCTAATATCTCAAGCTTCATAATGTGATTATTATGGTTTGCCACACTAGGAAACTTGAGATATTGAGGAGGCAAGTCTTTTAACAAAATTTGAAGCATTTCTAAATTTGCTTCTTAAGATAAAAGGAGGGTTATCTTTAAATTTGATCTAAACACTTAAATTAGATAATGGAGGCAAATGCATCACCAAAATAGTTTAAGATATAGACTATAAGCAAAATTTATAGGCAAATCTGAAAAGTATTAGATATTGGTCATTAAACCATAATTAACACCTAAAGGTTTGACAATTTAAAGTGTAAAATGTGAACTTCTTTTAGATATTAGTTATTTTAACGATTGATATTGTAAATGTTCATGAGCTCCTATAGTTGTGTGAATGCCATAGTGCAGTTTAAATGAGATGACCATTGACATGACTTTACACATTAGTTGTCAATGTAAACTGACATGATAAGTCATTCACAGTTCTTAATAATATCATAAATACAAATATTAATTAGCTTTAGATAACATTTAGACATTGGTTCTTACATATAACTAATGTCTAACTCTTAGTAATATTGTAAATACAAGAATTAATTGATTGTAGATATACTTTTAGACATCGATTTTCATATATAACCAAGGCCTATTCTTCAAACATACTTTCTGACATATTGTTTGACATTTCTTTAGATGTCAGGTATTTAAAAATTAGCATGATAACTTAGAAACAAGTTTATATTTGATATCCATGTCGAATTTTATTAAATAATCAACATAGTTTAGTGATTTTTTTTTCAAAATCTAGTACATCGTAAATACAAATTTACATGATAAAATCTTTAAAACTTCAAACAATTTTATACAATAATATCATTATATGGTAACAATAAAAAATGACAACAAGAAAAAATTAAATATATTTACATATTCACAAATGAAAGTAAAAATCAAATAAAGATTTCAATTACAATATATCATTATATAAAGAAAATTACAAATGAAAATACAAAATATTTTTACAACTAGACATAAAACAACCTACATAAAAATTAACTTTTACAGCATAATCACTATTTATCCAAAATTTACACCTTAAATTAATCCTTGTCACAAATTCATGTTTGTTAAAGAAAGTTAATTTATTTCCTTCATGTTGAAGTGCTTTACAAGATTTTGTAGAGATTAGTTACTCCTTACTCTAGAGTGGAATATGGAATATGAGGATAACTCATGCACACTTAAAAATTCTTTGAATTTGTATAAGTGTCCCATCTAGGATTCTAATACCTTTAGCTATTTGAAAGTATGAGACATTACAATCTTGGATAGGATACTTCCATAAAATTTGAAGCATTTCTAAAAAAATGAGTGAGTTATTCTCAAATTTAACTCACACATAAAAAAGGTGCAAGCAAAATTTATAGGCACTAAGAGTGACATAGACATCAGTTATTAATGAAAGACCAACATCTCATGTATCATATTTTCAATGTAAGCAACGACTTCCATACATTTAAATGTTGGCTAAGTCTAAACCAACGTGTAAAATAAAATAAACATTGATTATAAATACTATCATATTAAATTTCATATAACTAAAACATCATCTTCTATTAGATGCTTTGGTTTTATAACATTGATTTTTTATTTAAACTAATATAGTAAGTTAATTGATATAGTAAGTTATATATATATATATCTTTTTTTCAAAAATACTATTGCACCATTATATACATCAATTTTTTTATTAACCAATGATATCAATAGGCCAATGTGATAGGACACTTTTGTAGTAATGAATATGTGTGAAATATGTTAATATATGATATTTGGTTTGAGTTTAATGTTAAAATTAGCATAAATAAAGTGATTTAAATATGCATTAATGGTTTTGTGTGGATTTATGGCATAATAAATGAGCTTAGGTGAGAAAATACTAAATGAATAGTGAATTTCATGATAAATTTGCAAAAACTATGGTTGTATGCCTAAGAACTAGCTCTTAGATAAGTGTAGTCGACTACTATGCTGAAGTGTTATTCTTAAGCTTCTTATAGTTGATTATGCTTGAAAAATTGCTCTCTACACCACTATATAATTGCAATTCTACAAAAGTCAACAGACGTTGGTCATAAGAAAAACTAACATCAATATTAATGCAATGACATTTTTGAAATTATGTAAACAAATAAGACAATGTTTAAGTTAAAAATTGGCATCAATAGTTACGTTGTGGCACTATTGAAATTCCCATATGAACTTAAGATGATCGATAAATGAAAAATCAATATTATTTTTTCATGGTTAAAATGTTTGAAAATAATAAAGATATTACAATATTGGTCATATATAACTAACATACCATTATGTTTAAAAAGACAAAATAACTTAAGACATCGGTTAAAGGAAAAACTATTATCTTTTTATCATGATCAACATATTTGAAAGAAAAGAGTAATGTTAAGATATCAATCTTATGAATAACTAAAATTATAAATGAAGGTAAACTAATGTTTAAAAATTCACAAGAACTTATAATGTTGGTTTTTCAAACAATTGACATTGAAATTAATTACTTAGTGGTATTTTTGTAAATATACTCTTAACTTTATACATATGTTTTTGTTCATCTAGCTTTATTTATTAAAGATGTTAATTTTCTAGTAAGAAATCAACATTTAATTGTTTTGTTCGCTTCACTTGCATTTGCTCCTTTATTTCTAATCAATTTTATTTTGTGGAATCTACTTCTCCAACATTACCTCTGCTATTGAAATTTCTTTAGCAAGTCCTAAACTATCGTTACGTCTCTTGTTCACTTAAAGCTTGCTCCATGGTCATTGTAGTTAGCAACAAATTGTACAAGTACATTTTTCTTTCTCATTTTCATTATATTTTTGCATAATAAGTGATCAAATTTGGCTTTGTCTAGTTGGGATCTTTATGTTCCTATATAGTGACATTATAAAAGCCATGTTCATCATTAAGTTTAGGATTATACTATATGTCATGTTTAGTGATACTTTTAAGGTTTAATTGCAGTTAAGTTACATGGTTGTGGTATACAATGTTCAATGGTAATGTTTCTGCCATTTCTACTTGCTGCCTTTACCATTATATGCTATTATTTTTTTTATAGTATCAGATTTATCATATATTTTAATGATTCTAGTTTGCTCTATACTTATATAAATCAGTGAAGGAGATTGTGATAATTGATGTAATCTTAATTTAATTACTTGTTATGCAAGTTATGTATTTTTTTCATGCAATTTAATGTTACATTTGTTTTGAAGACTAATCTTATATTTGTTACTTTTTTATCATTCAGTAATGTCAACTAGAACTTATTAATTATACATGATTAAGATTATTTTTTAGGTAAATCTAAAATATGAATCCTTCTAAAGAGGCAACTACCTCTACCAAAATAAACACAAAGAGTCCTACTTACCTAAAATGCATTATTGCAACATAGACCACGGGTGAGAGATCACTTGTTAAGTTTAATGAGAAATGGCAAACAAATAAAGAAAGTGCTGATTAATTTTTTAGTTTTGTTGGAATGACTGTATGGTCGAAAATATCAATAACAATTCTTCATTGGAAGAGAGTATCTAAAGGATTGAAAGATAACATTTAGGAGGAGATTTTAGTATGTACACCTAAGTTGGATAGATTTATGCTATGTATATGGGAAATTAATTTGTAACATACTCATATATAATATGATATTTCATGTGTTTTTTTTATAGAAATCCTTTGATATTTCAAGCAACTAATTGATGCACAACAAAGTACTATAGCATGCGACAACCTTATAAAAGGACTTTAAGTTAACTTTAAGGTAGCAAAACATCAATTCTAAGGCTACAAAAAAAAATCGATGCAGTGATGGAACTACTTTAACCGGGAATTTTAAGATAAATTCCAAAAATAATGTGAAAATGAGTATTTTAAGGTAAATTTTAATATTTTATTTGTATATCATTTATACTTATGAACTAATATATCCTTTAGTTAATAGGCATTAAGTAAGTCCAATTAGGAAAAGTGAAAGAAGAATACAAATCTATATAAGCTCTTTCCAAGATGTTACAAGAAGTTGGAAAAGGACTTGTTAGCTAAGAGGCATACCAAAGATGAGGGAGGAAGGCACTGGTAAGACATCTTTCATTTCTCATATAAAGCTACGGAGGAGAAAGAAAGAGAGGGAAAGCAAGCAAGGACAATACATAATCCTATAAAGTCAAGCTATTGCGGTGGGGATTGTAAATATTAATATACGAAAATGCATTGTTCAATTTTAAAGCTTCCATTCTAATAAAGGCATTTATTATAGGATACTTTCACATAGTAGGCATTCCAAGATAAGTTTTGATCGATTAGGAAACATACCATCCTAAATGCAACTCTAGAAACTAATGTTTTTAACCCAACCTGGTGCAGTCAATTAACCAGTTGGACCATCACCTGAGCTTAAAAATGATTCAGTTGAACCTTGAAACCCAGTATCATGAAAAACCCAGATTGAACTGGTAAAACTTGGTAAAAAAATAGTTGAATTGTTAACCCGTCTAAACTGTTAATCCATTTCATTTTTTTTTAAATTTTAGCTAACTCTATTTCTATTTGTCCAAGCCTCCTTCAAGTCCAAACTCCATCCAAAACTAGCAGCCTAATGCTGAAATAACTAGCCTAACCAAGGTTTAACTCTAACAGACTAGCCTTAAATAGTTAAATGACACAATAGTGTTGATAGAGAGCATATGCGTTGTTTAGTAACTTCAGTTATTGCGTTGGAATTTGGCATGTTGCCATATTGGGAACTAAGTCACTAGTGAAAGTGTGAAACACAGTCATACACTGAATAAAAAAAAGTGATAAACCTAGCTGGACTGTTCTTCTCTTCATTGAGTTTATTTGTTTTATAAGAACTTTTAGGATTCTGACAATAACACATCAGTGCAGCAGTAGTGGATCATCTTCGGTAATTTTTTGGCAGCGCAAATAAGCTCTAATAAGTTTCTTACAGAGGGAACTAAATCACATAAAGGTAGTTAATTTTATCTCTTCCCTATTTCATGCTATTAATACTGAATGTTGTCTTATTTAAAAGTTCACTATTAGGTGTCTTAAAAGTTGAAACCGATTATTTGATAGAAAGGAAGATGAATAGTTAAGTTTATTATGGCTTCATCTATTATGTTTTAGAGCTACTGGTTTTGGCAATATTTTCCTTCTACTATATATAAGTTTCTGCCATATTTTGAATTAAGCAATACTGGTGTCTAGTATACATTGTGAAGGAGATATAATTGCAATTAACATAAATGTGTTATATTTTGGATTAAACATTATATTGTCTGATGATTTCCCCTTTATTCTATTTGGTATATTATTAACCACACACTATTGCTAAAACATGCAATTATTGTGGACTTATGGTAATTAGAGATAGTAATTCTAGCTAATTGTACTAGATTTAATTAACTTAGCATTGTGTATCGTATATTTTTATTTTTTACTCTAATTTTCACTTTTATTCTACATCATGCTCTTTTGTTTAAATATAGGATATGTCATCTTCCTTAGCTGGCCAATCAATAGCTGCATCTTCAACACAATCTATTATAGTAAAAATAGATATTGCATGGAATCATTGTATGGAAGGTGTAGACTCAAAGGGGGAAAATCTTAAAATGCTTGTATTGGGGAAAAGAAATCAAAGGTGGAGGGATAAATAGAATGAAATTACATTTTACTAAAAGAAAGGGTAAGGTTCAAGCATGTTCAAAAGTTTTGTATGATGTTCAATATCAAATTGAAAAATATTTCAAAAAGACTGATGGAAAGAAAAAAGAAAGAGTCTATTTAAGCTCAATAGGAAGAGGATCTATATATGCAAAGTATTACATTATTTGATGGAGATACGCTAAAGATAGAAAAAATACATGGCACATAATTTCAAGCCAAAGGCAAAAGAAAGGCAAGTGAAAGTATTGAAAAGATATTTGCACCAAGAACTACTTTTAGAGCTCAACCATCAATTAAGAGTGCATTGGCAAGTAAAAAAACTATACACAAAGCATATTTGGCAATTGCTAAGTTCTTTTATGATAATTGTATCCTGTTAAATGCTATGAACTCAATTTACTTCTAGAAAATGTTTGATGCTATAGCAACAATATGTTCTAGTTATAAGACTCTAACTTATCATGTAATGAGAACTAATTTATTGTATTATATGAAAAAAGAAGTTCAATTATTGATTGATGCTTCTAGAAATACTTCGGAAGACACTAGTTGCATAATAATGGCTGATGGTTGGCAAGATCAGAAGAATAGATAACTTATTAATTTTCTTATTTATTATCCAGTTGGCATTACTTTTATTAAATCTATAGATGCTTTAGATATTGTTAAGGATGCAGAAACACTTTGTAAGTTATTTGAAAAGATGGTTGAGTTTGCTAGGGTAAACAATGTTATCCACTTAGTTACTAATAATGCTGCTAATTATAAAGCTGCAGGAAGGTTGTTGAATGAAAAGTATCCTTCAATTTACTGGTCACCTTGTGTTGCACACTGCTTAAACTTGATTTTAACAACATTGGCAAGATGGAGCTTGTAAGTAGCCTAGCAAAATGTGCGTTAATGATAAGCAAGTTCATATACAATCATGCATTTTTATTAGCTTAGTTAAAAAAAAGAGAAGGATGGACAAAGATTATACGTCTAGGTCCAACTCATTTTGCTACAATTTTTATTGCTTTGAAAAGCATTCAAGAACATAAGTATGATCTTATAGCATTGGTGACTAGTAAGGCATACATTGATTCTAAGTACTCTAAAGATCAAAAGGCTAAGGATGTTGTTGCTATCATTTTAAATGAAAATTTTTTGAATGACTATACCATTGTCACTCAAATTGTGGCTTCGTTTATTCGAGTATTGAGGATTGTTGATGCAGATGAAAGACCTTCATTAGGTTATGTGTATGATGCGATGTACAGGGCAAGAAGAGCTATCAAGAACATTTTGTTGAATAAAAAGTCATTGTACAAGCCTTATAGAAGGATAACTAAACATAAGTGGGATAGGCAACTTCATTAGAAAGTTCATGCTATTGCATATTTATTGAATCCAATTTTCACTTATGACAAGAAAATTTTCTGCATCAAACCAGAGGTGCAATAAGGATTCCTTGATGTTTTGGAAGCAAAAATCAAGTCAAACAAAACTGCATTTCTAAAAGAAAGCATGCTTTATCATGAAAAATGTGAAAGTTTTAATAGTCAAATGGCTCTTAAAGCTTAAAAAAAATATATTACTTGGTAAGAATTTTAGTCTATACATATTATTTTTTCGTTACTTTGTTTGAATTATGATTAAAATATTATTTTTTATGTTGTGTTGTTTGAATTATAATTAAAATGATTGATTTGGTTTATGGTTTTTATTGTGATTTGTGATAGATTAATGGTGGAAGAATTTTGGGCATAGTGCTCTTAATGTCCAAAAGTTTGCTATCACTCTTTTAAGCTAAACAATATCTTCTTTGGGTTGTGAAAGAAATTGGAGTATTTTTGAAAGAATATATGCCAAGAAAAGAAACAGATTGAAGCATCAAAAATTAAATGATCTTATGTTTATTCATTACAATTTGTGCTTGAAAAATAAGTAATATTATTTAATGTTTTGTTTAACTTATTAATAATAATTAGTTTATATGAAAGTATAATATTCATAATCTACTTACTATATTTTTTATAAGGCTCTAAACAAGAAAAGATCATTTGATCCTATTGATTATGAAAGTATTGACAAAACCCAATTTTAGATTATGGAAGAAGATAATTCACCATTGCTTGATCATGAGGAAATAGAGAGAATACTCTACAATAGTGAAGCAATTCCAAAGGTTTCATCTACAAATCAAGAAGGCCAGTTTTCTTTATTTTATACATGGGACTTGTTTTAAATTACTTTTTTCTCTTTAAAATTTTACTTATCAAGATAACATCATCAACTTGAAAATATTTTTACTTATCAAAATAATATTATCAAAATGAAAATGTTAAAAATAACATCTAGTTTCTATATATAGCACATTGTTGCCCAGAAGACTCCTTTACTTTAATATACTAGCTTCCATAAGAATCTTCCTCTAATCATCATCTTTCATTGAGTAAAATGTAGCTCCAATATACTAGTTTCTTTGTTGTCCCTGTATGTTTCAAGGGTGATGCTTTATTTATCTCCATGCCTTAGCTTTTGTTTGCTACAATAAATCTAAACTTAAACATCATATTATTTAACTCTAGTATACTAGTTTCTTTGCTATCCCTGTATTTTTCAAGGGTGATGCTTTATTTATCTCCATGCCTTGACTTTTGTTTGCTGCAATAAATTTGAACTTAAACATCATATTATTTAGCCTTAGTATACTAGTTTCTTTGCTATCCGTGTATGTATGGTTTTAAATTCATATTACCTAAACATTTGCATAGGCCTTTTATTTGCTATAATAAATCTAAACTGAAGGCTTCTTTGTTTTATACATAGGACTTGTTTTAAACTACTTTTTTCCCTTTAGACTTTTACTTATCAAAATAACATTATCAACTTAAAAATATTGAAAATTATTCTAATTTTTTAAAGTTCTAATAATTTCCTTTTTCTTCTTTTAGCTTGGTAATATGATTAAATATGATATTCAAGCACCAAGTATAAAGGCTCTATTAGTGGATTTGTGCTCAATTTTGCAAGATGAGGATCATAGTATTAGTGGAGATGAATTTAATAATGATGATACCATGGCTTAGTTTGATCAAGTTCCTCCCATCTTTGATAAGGATTGATGTAATGAATATTTTTCTCATTTAGAGTAGTTACTAAGTGGAAAGAATTTAGACTTATATGAATGTAATTTGAATTAGAGACAATTTTTGTTGTTTGCCTTTTATTTGTACTAAAGCTGTGTTGGATGATTATTATAATTATAGTAAGATTAATATTTATTTTTTATCTTTTAGAAATATAGTAATACAGTGTATAGGTACATGTAATATATAATGTTATATATAAAATCATAGTAGCCGGTTTAACTACCCGATTGAATCGGTCCAACCTTCACCCATTTACCTTGCCAGGTTGATGGCCAGACTGGATTTTAAAACATTGCTAGGAACTAAAAAGCATTTTAGCTCTGCTTGGGCTACTAGACGTGGTGTTAGCCATAAGAAGGTTTTCAATTGCTAAAGCATTGTCTAATGGGAGAATTGATGGTTGATTTGGCATAAATAGAAGCAAAAGCCATTGATAAAATGACATAAAAAATTACTATGGTAGTGGAG
Organism: Sindora glabra; assembly: GCA_020226215.1. Taxonomy (NCBI): domain Eukaryota; kingdom Viridiplantae; phylum Streptophyta; class Magnoliopsida; order Fabales; family Fabaceae; genus Sindora; species Sindora glabra. The sequence continues at coordinate 44,426,296 of CM035230.1, read as the reverse complement.
GTAAGGTTACAATAAGTAGTTGAGTAGTAACTTATACAGTAGCCATTGATAAAGTGACATAAAAAAATACTATAGTAGTGGAGGTAAGGTTACAATAAGTAGTTGAGTAGCAACTTATACAATAGTAAAGTGATATGCTTCGCACCCTGTAGGAGTAGATTGCTAACTAGCATACCACAGCTTTGAATTTCATAGTATCTATCCAACTGGCCTTAAGATCTAATGCTTTTATACATAAGATGGCTTATGTGACTAAAGCTTTACTACTTAGGCAGACTCTTGATCAGCAAGGTGTGCCAACCCTTCTTGTGACTAACAGGAATAATGTGTTAGCCATTATAGTAGAAGAAATGTTAAAAATTATTCCTAAGGTAAATGTTACACTTAACTTCAAAACTTTTTTGTATATGTCTATGCATGAATTGGGCTTCCTATGTTAAGGGTTTATATTACATAGGGTGAAGCCCAATATGTTTTGATGGTGGTGGGTAATGTAATTAGGAAGATTAAGGTGCCAATGGTAACAAGCCCTTAGTCCACAAGGTTAAGGTGTCAATGCTAAACAATGTAATTTGAATAGTAGAGGAAGCCTATAGAACCTTCATTAAATGGTTGATGACCTTTATTCAATACCTAATTAAGGTATCAATATGTATTCCATTTGTTAGTAAATTTTTCATATATTTTTAAAGTTATTTTAGTTTTGTTATGTGAAATTGCTATTTGTGATTTAGCAACCTTTTAATGTTACCCAGAAGAAGTTGCAAGGATGCTTTGATAAGTGTTAGGGCTTGAATTCCTAAGTTATTCTCTCAATTGGGGGCAAATATGGTTAGATTGGAAATTTTAATCTTCATTGATAAAACTTTTATCAAACAACTGCTGAGGTTTTAAAAGCTTGATTTAACTTGCATGTAACTTTGGATCATGTAAGTTTATATTATTTTTTTATTAAACATAAATTAATTGAACTACTATTTGAATATAAGTTTAGCTCACATTAATCCTTTTGTAAGCATTGCTTTGACATATTGCCATTGATAAATGTGGCATATAAATTCCTTAATTTATATCAACTCAATATGCAATCCAATCAAAAAAGGATAAAAGGTAAAACTACATTATCAAGGCTTTACTACATCAGTTACCATGAGGGGTGAGTCTCATTTATGCTTCAATTGTGATATTTTTTTCTTAAATAGATTTTGATGGTTATATTCTGTAGTAATGGCCATTGGATGTTTACTTTGATAATGTTAAGGAGCAGGCTTATCTATTCGATGGACTCTTTGTTAAGAGAAGTGTGATCTACTTTAAAGAATTCTTTGCCATGAGCTCTAACCACAGCTTCTAAGCGAGGCTTGAAATTGAGGTAGGGTAAATCTTTTAAAAAGGAAAAAGTATAGGTATGTTAGTAATAGTAAGATTGTATCAAGTTTAATTAGGAAGATTGTATATTAATAGGATAAAACTAACCTCCTATTTTATTGTAATATCCAAAATAGCTTGAAAATATAAAGTATGGTTACTATATTATGTGTTACATGTTTGATTTGTTGCCTGCTTGTAAACTCCCCACAAAAGTTATGATTTGTTTATTTACAAATTTTCACATGTTAGATTAATTAACTAAATTAGTTTTGATAATAATATATTAATTATGTTCAATTTGCTGCACTTAGAAGGGAAAGCCTAGCTATGCACTACAAAATATAACTTGATAAGATTAGAGAACTTTGGGCAAGATATTTTCTTAGGATTAAAATTGAACCACAATAAATGGTTTTTGGTGTTCTTAAATATTGCTAGTGTTTGTAATTAATCAAGTTATTATAAATTAGTTACTGACAATTAGCTTAGTTATAAATTAATGTGAATTCCATGAGTGAAAAGGAGCTTCCACATGTACCAGAGGGTCTAATCATAAGAAATAATGCTAAAAAGATCAAGGAAGGACTCCAAAGTCTTATGGAAAAAGGGCTTATATGCACGAAGAAACAAGGTTGGATAAGCTTGGGTGTTGTGTATCTTAGCTTTGGCTAATTTAATGAAAGTACTTAAGTATTGAACTTCAATTTTAGTTTTGTATTCAAAGACTTAAATATAATACTTGAGTACTTGTAATTTTTTTACTTAGTACTTAAGTACTTTGAGTCTGATGCATACCTAAAGGTAATTTTGCCTTGTTTCTTGTTATATAAGATATTATTGGCGTGCATATTAATTTAGCCCATTATTTGGCATTTTATTTTATATAATTAATATTATTTAATTATATTTCTAAGTTAGGCCAAATTAGTCCAATTAGAGCCCAATTAGTTTAGTTAACTTTTAACTTTAAAGATCTATTTGAAAAAGGTTGTTGCTCATTATTATAACTTTTGGCATTTATGAATCTAAAAACTCTTTATGGAGCTTTTTTTTTCATTTTAAGGATTCTAGTAAGAATTTCAAACTCATCAAGATTGATTCAACTCTTATGGCATTAAATCTCATTTATTGAAGGATCAACATCTTTTATGGCATGATCTTTTCTCACTAATTGCTTTCATTCTTCTTCTTTTCTAAAATATGGCATGATTATCCTTCTTTTTGGTTTGATTCTGAAATTTAAGATGATCTAACTTTAAGGATTCATATTACTTAATATCCAGGGTTTTGGTTCCCAAATTTAGGTTATGTTATTCATTTCTTAACTTATTATTTGATATTCTTCATTATGAATTTTTCTTTTGGTTTGCTATTTAGTGTTGTTTTTATTGTTATTTTGTTTGATTTTGTTATTCTTATGTTCATTTTGTTGTTTCTTGTTGAATTTGTGTTTAAATTCAAGTTTAAGTCCTTATTGTTCATTAAATTATATTTTTCTATTATTGTTTCTACATGATTATGTTAAATTTATTGATTTGTGTTCAATTTATGAGTTAATTTTTGTATTTTAGCTTATTCTTGTGTCAGTCCTTGAATTCAATATTATTTTTTTATTTTTTATATCTCAAATCTATGTAAATTTATGCTTGAATTTTCCAAATTTCGTTAAAAATTAATTAATGTGAAAGCTTGTATTGAAATTATTTGTAAAAATTTCAAAATCTAAAGTTTTAAAGTAAGTATATGAGTACTATAATCTAGTACTATACAAAATTGCATAGTACTCGAGTACAATAGTCGAGTACTTGAAGGTAGAGAGCATTAGATCCTTAGTACTCGAATCTAGTACTTGAATATCCTAAACAAAATTATTTAGTACTTAAGTCTAGTGCTCGACTCTTTCAAGGCAAAAAGCAACATTAACCCCTTCTACTTAAGTACTGATCTATAATTATGATATTCACCTTTAAATTGCCCCTTTACCTTATTTTACTCAACACCAAAGGTGTTATACAATCATTGAAGGTATCACTCAATGAAAAAAATCAATAAAAGAGTAAATTAAAAAAATAAACAAGAAATGAAAAGAAAAACAAGATCAAAAGATTAAAAATTGATAAAAAAAAAGAAGCAAAGAAAAATAAAATTAAAAGTGAAAGAAAAATAAAATGAGAAAAAAAAATAATCTTTGAAAGGAAAAGTTATTTATCAAAGAAGATTAGTTATTTAATTATATACCTTCTTTCATCCTTGTATAATGCAATTCATCTTTAAACTTCTTATTTTGAATTAAACTTTTTACTACTTCTTTCATATATCTTAGTATTTTATTATGTAATAATCTCTTAGTTTTTAGTTTGGTTTCTTTATTGTCTAAAGTGTCTCTTTATTCTTCTTTTGTATTTTCCTTTATTGAATTCTAAGTGTGCCTATTAGTCCTTTATTTGTTTAGTTTTTTTTATTAAGTGAAATTATTATTACATTTGTTGAATTTTCTTAATATTGTCACTTAGTTCCTAAAAAACCATCAAGAGGGAAAGCTAAGAGTGGTAAAAGGTAAGAATATGGGAGACCATTTAAAGGAAAGACTCTTGCTTAATATTTAAACATGAGTAGAGTGTCTCCAAACTTAAGTAAGGAATGTGCTCTTGTGAGGTCCTATGTTTTATCTAATTTTTTCTGGCAAGGAAAAATCTTTATAAAAAAATCTCAAGAAGTGGTATGAATCATAGTGACATGATGAGAATGATTTAAGAATAGTTAGAGAGAGTTATGCAAAAATAACTAGAAAGAGCTACGCAAGAATGATTTAAAAGGATTGGAAAAATAGAGGAAGGAAAGAGAGAGAAAGCAGAAAAAGGAAATAAAATGAGAGATAACATGATGAAAAAGAAGGTAAATAGTAATAATGAAAATAGTGAAAGTTCAAATCTCATTAAAGTGTTAAAAAAGAGAGGTGAAATAAGGAAAAAAAGAAAAAAAGATGATAGGAAAGGTGAGAGAAGAATAAAATAAGATATAAAAAGAGAAGATAAGATAGATGAAGAAGAGAAGAAGTTAATGATAAGCTTGATGATATCAAAATGAAGATTCCTTCATTTCAAGGAAAAAATAACCCGGATGCCTACTTAGAGTGGGAGAAAAAGATGGAGTTAATCTTTGATTGCCATAACTATTCAGAAGCTAAAAAGACAAAGCTTACGGTGATTGGATTTTCTAAATATGCTATTACTTGGTAGGATCAATTCATGATAAACATATTTCTTGAAGAAAAGTAAGTTTAACACTTATGGAAAGAAAGATAACCTTTTTTAAGAAAAATAGAAAATCTAATAGGTATATAGATTTTCAATATATAATATCATCTAAATGTTATATTGTGCTTAGCTAATTTATACAATAACCTCCTTGTGTAGGTTATAGTACATATTAAGATGGCAAGAACTACCTAACAATTTTAACAAGAATGTATCGAGTTAATAAATAGTAACTATGATGACAAACATTTATTAACACCAAATAAATTTTTACAAGATAGCCTATTTTAGTGGTAAACACTTACATTACAAATAAAATCTCATAGGACAACTAGTAAGCCAACAAATACCATATATAAAAAGAATATAACAGGAATGTATTAGTTTAATAAATTAGCTACTATGATGATAATCACGCACATTGCTAATTAATCTCTACAAGATAAATAATAGTACATAATTAGTTCTTATTTTTGTATTTATTTTAAATATTCATGTTTCTTAAAAAATAAAATAATTTCAATATTGCGATCAATATGCAAGTACATAGAGCAATTGATCCTATCCAATATTACAAACTAAAATAGATCAACCAATCCCACTTGGATTATCTTATGAATATAATTGGGTACATAATTTCATAAACTATACACATCATGTGTAAGTTAAAACAAATTCATAACATTCATATAAATTTTATAATATAAAAATAATAATAAATTACATACTAGAAACATTTGAAATTTTCTTTAATTCATGTTAATGGTTGAGTTTAATAATCTCATTATCTTTGAATTTCATGTTTCAAAAGAAATATACATGAAAATAAAATAAATTTCATTACTATATGCAACAATAAATTACACAAATAATTATATATATTATGTAATTAATACTAAATCAAACTCAACTAATGAAAAATATAGTCATAAAACAAATATCCTTAAATTGGAATGACATTTTACAAGTAAAATATCTATCACGACATATTTGAAACTAATGTAATTATCTTGATAATATATAAAATAAATATCCTTAAAATGAAATAACATCTTAAATTTTTGGAATCATAGCAACGTTGTTAAAAGAATTTGCCAAATTGATTTTAAGTCATTGCTTAAGCATATCAAGTTAACTTAAAAATAATTTATCTCTTCTTTTAATATATAATATTATACTTCTCAAAGGAAAAAAAAACTTTAAGAAACTTTAGCAACAATGTCACTAATATATTTTCAAAGTATCTATTATATTAAAAGAGAGATAAAATAAGTTTCATATTTCAAAGTAGTCCATCTCTACTAATGATAAAATCCCATATAAAATAATAATTCTAAATCTTGATATGTCTTAACTACTCCTCAAGTAGTATTGCACAAAAAATCATGAATATAATTTAAATTCAATTTAACTATAGCTTTTAATTATGTTCACTCTTCAAGAATAAAAGAATATGATCTTAAAAAATCATTTTAGAGAGAATGAATTTTATTAGTGGGTTACATGCACTTCACTTTATTTTTTCCAAAAAAATTATAATTTTATTTGATTAGAAAATATTTCTAAATAATTTTAAAATATATAAATGTATAATAAATATTTATTATAATAAAAATTAAAATTCTCCAAAAATAGCTTGTTGAGAGTGCATCACAAAAAAAGGTAGATGATTTAATTAGGAATTTAGATTTGATGCCATATGTAAGAAATTTTAATATTTAACAAGATCTTTATATCAGAACTAAAATCATTAAAAATAAATAAAACTTAAAAAATTAGGATTACATAACTTTTAATTTACTTATAATATTCTTTGGAAGAAATGAACAGTATATAAATGTATACAGAGAGATCCATGTCTTCCTTTTCTTTATATTTGATAGTACATGGCAACTTCAATGGAGTAAACTATCAATAGTCTCATACATAGATAAGGAACCTAGTCTTAACAAACTCTAATTAAGTCTACATATCATAAATTTAGTAACAAGCTCTGCACTAATTTTATTTTAATAGGTTTAATCACATTTTGAATAAAATAGTATATGTAAGAAGTAAATGAAGGCTATGTTTAGTATAGGTGGTTGATAAATTAACTTATAATTAATAACTGATAAATTAGTTAATTGCATCGGAAGTGTTTTAGCTATGGAATAGTTGGAAAATATAAAATACCATAAAAAGACTTCTCAATATAAGTAGATATAGGAAATAAATTAATTCATATTTATCTTGAGATTAAATTGTATTGATACAATAAATATTTTTTTAGTAAACTACAGTAAATATATTTAAAATAAAAATATAATTATCTAAAATTTAATTAATTATTTTTTGATATCACATATTGATTTATTTATATACTTAAAAAATTTTTACTATTCAAAATATGAATATAATTATTTAAAATATAATCAATTATATTTTATAACATTACATATTTATTCACTTACTTATTTTTATTAATATATAATTCAACGCAAGGATATAACTATTTAAAATTGAATTAATTATATTTTATGATATAATATATTTATTTATTTATTTACTTAATTATTTTTATTTAGTTATTACTCAAAATAAAAATAAATTTACCTAAATTTAATTAATTATAATTTATAACATACATATTTGTTTATTCATTTAATTATCTATACTGAATATAAGACATATATTGTCAATTATTTAAAAAAATAAATTTTAAAAAAATATAATATGCTATAAGTTACTCTAAGTAATTTATTAAATTAAAACTTTTTCTTTAAATAATGTAGAGCATAAACACTTCCAATTAAGTTGATTAATAAATATAAGTTAGTTTATTTATTATGATAAACATAGCATAAAACTTAATGGATCATTTAATAATAATTCAAGTTATATATTAATCCATTTTATTAAAAATAAGAAAATTCAATTAATAATAACTCAAAGTGAAGAAAATTCTTACAATAAAATTTTGAAAAAATTATTCTCATATAATTTTTAAAATTTCAATCCTTGTCCATAAATCTCATTAGTAGCTTTTTCATGATCGTTGCGGTCTTGCATGCCACATGTGGTGGTTGTTGTATTTCTATCATCTTCCTTGTAAAATTTATCTTTTTCATTAATTTTCTTCATTTTCTATTTGTTTTATATCTTTTGGTTCATGATGCCATTAATGGTATTTTGGAAGTTATAAATGAATCTTTAATATTTCTATTTTTATGACGTTGAAGTCAATTTCAAAATTTATTAGAGAAGTTTTTAGGAACTAGATAGATTAGGAAATAGGAAATGGGAAAATTAAATGCATTATAATCTTTTTTATTTCAACGAGATAGCAAGTGGGGAACCACCCTAAGGATTAAAACATTAATGAATTTCTCTTCTCCCAATGAAAGTCATCTTCAAGATTCAAATTCTTATCTATTAACAGATAAAGTTTGCCCAAAGTCAATATGGTTTTCACTAATAGTACTACAAAATAGTTTATTGATATTAGTTATTTAGTGGAAATTTAGCAGATTACATATTGAAATATGACCAAAGACTTATCAACGTTGTTGTAAATATGTTATGATATTGGTTATATATCTAACGTGAACAAATAAAATAATGTTAGTAATTATATCAATTGAACTGTTGACATTTCTTTATATATTATATAACTTGAATCACCAATAATGAATTAAAGATGCTAGTTTATATGAAGTAACTAATGTGAAATATTTGGAAAATATTTTTTAACAATAATTTTTAGCCTTTGTAGCAAAATATTTACAATAAAAATTAAATAAATCTAGCATCCTACCAAAAATATATATTTTGAATTAAAAATTTTGGAAAGCCATAACTTTACACTTAATTACCTGTTTAGAATGATTTCCACATTAATTTCATGTAAAATTTTTAAACCTATTGATTAACCCCTCTTGAAATCATGAAAAACAACCATTTTTTGGACTTTTTAACTTTTTCTCTATCTCTCATCATTTTTTGGCTAACTTTAAATTCTGCTACAATATTTTATTAAGCTTATAATAAATATTTAGAACTTAGATATAACTTTAGAAGTTATATAAAAAAATATAAATAAAAATATCTTAAAAACACATGTGCAAAAAATTAAAGAAATGCAAGAAGTGAAGATTTGAGAAATAAAAGTAAGAAAGATCTTGGGGCGAACATATAATAAGTACTAAAAACTTAAATACAATCTCGAAAGTTATACAAAGGAAACAAAAATAAAAATATCTTAAAAAATCTATACAAAAAATTAGAGAAATGGAGGAGATGAAGATTTGAGAAATAGAAACAAAAAATGCATCTCTTATGTTTTAAACCAATGGCTTTGAACAAAATATTTGCTTTATGCTCAATGTTAGTTGAAGGAATATTGGTAACCATTGATATATGGTAGAGGACGGAGTGACATCTAGGATTCAATAGAAAGAGCTAGGCAGAGACGTAGATAGAGCTTAGAAATAAATAAAAAGAAGAATAAAAGTGATAATAAAAAATATGCTTTATTTATAGTACAAAAATGTCGCTAATTTAAGGCATCGATTATTAACATAAAAATTGATGTCCTATATATCATCATTTTTCAAGTAGGTAGTTGTTATCATACTATTAAATGTCAATTAAGTACACAATCAACGTATTTACTTTTTATATGTCTTAACCAACTATTTGAAATATCTTTAGATGACAATTGTAAACAAAATTAATTCCTTAAGTTTTTGTAGATTCTCAGTAATTTTATAAATACTTTAGATGTCAATTTAATTCAAATTCAATATGGTAAAGTTTAACATTTTCATTTTTTTTACCGAACTTTTGTACTACCTTTGGCTATTGGTTAACTCCAACATTAATGACTTAAATTTTCTCATTTTTTAATAACTTTTAAATATCATACATTTGGCATCAATTAGTAAAAAATGAGAGTTTTAAGTTTCTTAATAAGTTCAACATTGTCACCATATCTAAATAGATATCGATTAATTTTAAAACTAATGTCTTAAGCTTTCTCTTTTTTTAGCAAACTTTAAATATTATATAGTTTGACATCAATTAAGTAAAAAATTTATATATTAAATTTTTTTAATAATTTCAAAAATATCATTGCATTTAAATAAATATTGATTAATTTTAAAATTGACATTTTAAATTTTCTCGTTTTCTTGATGCCTTACATTATGACTTCAATTAAGTAAAAAAATCAGCGTCTTAAACTTTTTAACTATTTCAAAAATGTCATCAGATCTCAATAAATATTAATTATATTTATGATTTTTCGTTTTAATTTTTTAAATAATTTTAAAAATATCATTATATCAATATAAATGTTGGTATTAACTTGGGTTGACATCCACATAGCAATATAGTATCTCATTTTGATAGTAGTGTAAGTTAACACCTTATTGGTAAATATATTATAATATGAGTAATTAGAATTACAAACACAAATTTAGCATTAGAAAAAAAAGGGGGGCCTATTTTGTTTGTCTATACACTACAACAAAAAAAACCTTTAGCAACGACATTTGTTGTCGCTAAAAGAAAAAGTCATCGCTGAAAATATCATCGGTATAGTTTCGTACCTGAAACAATCAACACCAATGACATGTTGTTGTCGCTAAAAATACAGCCTTTTTGACAATAATGTCGTCGTAAAAAATAATTTTAAAATTTAAAAAAATTTGAAATTTAATTTTCAGTGATAATATTGTCATCACTAAAAGTAAAAAAGTCATCGTTAAAGCTGACTTTCAGCGATGACATTATCATCGCTGTAAGTTATACATTCAATGACGAGAATTATCGTCACTAAAAGCCTGAAATTCAACGATGAAAACTATCGTCGCTGAAAGTCATTTTCAATGATGACATTCTGCCTTTACAGCGACAAAAATGTCGCCACTAAAGGTTTTTGAATTTTTTTAAAAAAATTTAAATTGAAATTGTAATTATGATTAGATATATTTCAAATAATATATTATATTTAACAACATTTATCTAAAATATTCTTTGTTTTAATTAATTTGAATTGCTCAATATCTTTTTTAAATTTAATTTAATGTAAATTATACAACTATAATACATTAGTAATACTAATAATAATGTCTAACAATTTGTTCCAACATAAAAAAAATGAATACTCATAAAGCAATTGTAAAAACAGCATTTATATGAATAAATTATATATACACAATCCATGTAAATGTGTATACATAAAAAATATAAAGATACATATACATAATATACTACGGAGAAGGGAGGTGTAAATATGTCGATGCATTATCATCATCATCATCCTGGTAACGAGGACGATAAAACGATGGTGGTGGTTAAGATGGACCAGGTGGCTAAACGGCAAGTCCAAGTGCAAATCTACTCGGCCCAAGCGGTGTAGCAGCAGCAAATGGAGGGGGCGGTAAGACAATACCCTACTGTCTAAGAATCGACGTCATCTCAGTAAGGTAAATCCTAAGCTACTGTTGCATCTGCTACTATTGTGTCATCTACTGCTGCTACTGATCCAGCTGTTGTTGCTGCTCCTGACTCAACTGCTAGCTTTGCTGGAACTGCTCCTGCAACTCACCGACCTGAGACACAGACTGTGAGCTCGTCCCCGCGCTAGAAGTCCCCGTTGAATGACAGGACTGACTAGCAAGCACACGCCCAACAACCCTCCTGTGCCCTCAATGAGTGCCAAGCACCTCATCAGCGATGGCAGCCTCATCTATTTATACAGGAGTCGTAGGCAAGTTAGTGGATGATACATTAGACTGTACGTACTGAGTCATGAACTCAATCATTCTCACCTTAAATTATTAAAACAAAATTCAATAATAAATCTTACAAGATATATTCGTAAATTCTATTTAAAATATAAAATTCAACTAGCTTATATATTGTTCTTGAGGGATCAGATGCACCCACTCCCCCGACCTATATATGTGTAGGTCCTTGAAATTCTCGGTAACCAACTGCAGCTCACTAATATCTCTGTTTCTCTGTTCAACTTTTGTAAAAGAAAAAAAAGGATGAAATAAATAAAGTTATCTAACAAGTGGATACATTTAAAAAAGAAACAAAAAAATTAAATTACCTTATCAAAGCGATGTGCAGCAATAGACTTTGACCCATGTCGATCATTCACAACCTTCTGTGCTTTATTATTTGCATTCCTCCCAGACAACTCCTACAAATTAAGAAAAAATAGTATTAAATTTTTATGTTTATAATTTAAATATGTGAAATAATGACATAATACCATAAAATATCATACTTACCCTGTACTCATCACTGTTAAAAAAGTTCACACACTTTTGCCATGTCTATGGTGAGATAGATCGGGGCACACAACGTCTAGTCCGATCTAAGTTATAATCCTAGTATCAATCGCCTCCATACTCTAAGAAATGTTTATTTGACCTGTACTTCTAATCTTTGTACCGGTCTGCAGTAGTCTGCATCAAACCAAAGATTGCTCTATCCCGATCACCCTAAAAAATATCCTAAAACTCGAAGTGGGACTGCATTAAAAGACATTTAACAAATTTATGAGTAATATATTTAGAAATTTTAATCTTAGAAGGATTAATTCAGCAGATGGAGGAAATAGATACTTACGCAAACCTCCTCCACAACTTTATCTTGGATCTGCTGAGGTACAACTGGCCATGATTTATAATAAGGCGGCACGTGGGCTTGGATCATACTACCAATATCATGAGGGAGATGGCTGGCATTCTCACCAACCGCATGCCATGTACTAATCGTATCAAACTGTACAGGCACTGATTTGCTTCCACCCCTGCTTATCTTCTCATATAGCCTAAAGGACTTATTTGAACCCTTCTTTCTCGCAGTTGCCACTTCAATAAATAAGGAAAAATATCAATATAATAAATATGATATTTAATCAATTTTAGGTATGCACAGTTAATAACAAATACCTGATCCTTCACACTATGACGGAATATGGGTAGGTCGCTACGATAGGTCGCCTCCAGTGTTACCTCCGTGGTGTCGTGCCTCGACATCTACCATAAATAAAATAATATACATTATACAAGTAATTAAAGGAGAATCCATAGTCAAATTGAATGATCAAATGGTTCAACTTTTTACGATCATATTGATTATTTAAACAATCATGCTTACATAATTACGAATTGTAGTTCGAATATTTTATTTTATCCCTAGTCTGAATCAGTGTCGATGAACCTAACAGACTCATGGTCATCAGTTTCTCCTTCATCATCAGATTGTAAAGGCCCTTCATCCATATGATCATCAATTATTTCATCTTCAAAATTATCGTCATCATCGATGAAGGCGTCTTCTCCATAAGCACCATATCCAACATTCTTGTAAGGTGGAATGATTGAAAAACTATTTCTTTCATTACCTAGATCTACTAGGTCGAAATCTTTAAGATCAACTGTGAGGTTGAAGTTAGATGAGTTACTATCCTACAGAAATAACAGGTCTTGTGCATTGTCTCCATCACTAAGTAGATCCCATGTGTCGCAATGCATTAAATTATAGATGACCCTACAATTTGGTCCATTAAGGAGATCATCAATGTAAAATACTTATTTTGCTTGGGTAGCAAGTATATAAAGATCATCTTTATACCATTATCCATTAATGGAGATGCTTGTGATATTCTTATCAATATAAAGTTTCTTCTTTGTAGGATCAGTATCATACCACTTACATTTACATAAAGTCACACTGTACTTATTTAAATAAGTTAACTTAATGATTTCTTCCAGTACACCATAGAACATGTTACCACCAGTCCCCGGAACAGAAATGCCACTGTTTTGCATTTTATATTTTGCATCCCGAGTTTCGACTACAAACCGTACTCCATTCATAATACACGCAGAGTATATCATGGTAGTAAAACTGAAACCGGAGGCTAATGATAGTAGCTCTTTGGTGGCCCTCGAGGAACCGTTCCTATGTAAATGGTACATCTAAAAAAGTAGTAATTTTTTCAAGAATTAAATTGAAAGGTCAGTAAGAGAAATGAACAATATTTGACATATTGGTTTAATGAATTTGGGGAAAAAAAACCCTTACTTTCGAGTAAAACTATGAAGGGATTTGGTTTTTCGTAAGTTGTGAATATTTTCAACACCACTTCGTTCGAGTTTCAATCGGTGCTCACTATAGAACATAACAATCTTAGTTTATTACAATCACAAAAAAGAGAAAAACATAAATGATCATAGATACTTACTGGAGATACTTTTCAATCTCAATACAATTATTCAAGATGTACCGAACTGTAACATTCGATCCTTCCTGTTGAAATGAGAAATAATCTTCTTCCCCATCGATCGACACTGGGATCAGAACATCGACAATGCCCTTCTTGTTTGACTAGGTATTACATTTTGATTTCTATCAGGCCGGTTGAATCTAGTTTCCACTCCTTCCAAGTACATAGAGAAAAATGTTAATGTCTCATTAATAATATACCCTTCTGTAATTAAACCCTCCGGTCGAGCACGATTTCGGACATAATCCTTCAACTTTTTTATATATCTCTCATATGGGTACATCCACCGAAAACGAACGAGTCCTCCTTCTAATGCTTCATCTGGAAAATGCATCATCAAGTAAACCATTATGTCAAAAAATGTTATGGGGTATATCCTCTCAAGCTTGCATAAAATAATGATAATGTCTTATTTGGCTTGCAGAATATCCTTCCTATTAAGAATTCTAGCACATATTTGACTGAAGAAGTTGCATAACTCAACAAGTGGATATGATAATTCCTTTGGCAAGAAAGCCCGAATTCCTAATCCTAATAATCTTTGCATAATAAGATGATAGTCATATGATTTCAGCCCCTTCAACTTCAGGTCACGATTTGTGACATTCTTACAAAGACTCCCAGCAAACCTATCTGAAAATTTCATATTTTTTATATATTGGTAAAATCATTTTTATTCTTCCTGGTTAAGCGTATATGTAGCATGCGGCTTTAAAAGTTGACCCCTTTGCTCATATAGATGTAAGTTGGGCCTTATCTTCATGTTTGCCAGATCTCATCTTGCATTATCTGTATTTTTTGTTTTGTGCTCAATATCCAATAATGTACTCAGGATGCTATCACGTACATTCTTCTCAACATGCATCATATCAATGTTATGTCTTAAGTTCATTGTTAGCCAATATGGGAGATCAAAAAATATACTTCTTTTACTCCAATTAAGTTCGTCGACACCCCTCTTTCGCTTTAAACCACCAAATTGAGCATGTTTTCTAGGAAGTCTCTGTGCCACCTTTCCTAATTGTTCCATGATAAAGTTACTGGTAAGAGGATGAGGAAGGGCTCTACTCTTCGACCTCCTATTGAATTCTTTCCTATTTCTCCATGTGTGACTTCTTAGAAGTTAACGACGATGACCAACATAAGTTATTTTTCCTCTAACTCAAATTGACGAAGTATCCAAATTACATGTAGGATATACTTTGTATCCTTGCCTGCTCCATTCGGATAGACTACTTCGAGCAAGAAAATTATTTACAATTCATAGCAACGATGCCTACATGTTAAACACTATATTTGTATTTGCATCTCGAGTTTCAACTCCTCTCTCTCAAAGATGCCTCAACTCTTCTACGATCGGTTGTAAGAAGACATCGATATCCTTACCTAGCGATTGCTGCCCTGGGATTAATAGGGTCAACATGAAAAAAGATTAATTCATGCATACTCATGGTGGCAAGTTATAAGTAATCATAACCACTGGCCACATGCTATAGGATAGGTTCCTATCACCAAAAGGATTAAATCCGTCTACATTTAAACCCAACCTAACATTTCGTGGGTCAGCGGAGAAATTAGGATACCTCTTATCAAACTCCAGCTAGGCTTTTCCATCAACGAGATGTCGCATTACCCCCTCATTTTTTAACTTTCCAGTGTGATGTCATATCATATTCTTCATAGTATATCTCAACCCATACAAACGCTTTAACTAAAGAGCTAATGGAAAATATCGAACCACTTTTTGAGGCACCTTCTTTCCTTTCGTATTTTTATCTACCCATCGGCTCTCCCCACAAATTGGACAATTATCCTCAGAAGCATGTTCTTTCCAGAAAAGTGCGCAGTCATGTTTGCATACATGGATTGATTTATACCTCAATCCCAACTTGTTAAGTCATTTCCTTGCACTATAGTATGACTCGAGTAATTTATTATCATTTAGAAGTGCCTCTTTTAATAACCACAGAAGGGCATCAAATAACTTATTTGTCCATTTATGCAAAATCTTCCAATGCATGAGTTTCACCAGAAAGTTCAAGGCTGAAAATGTTGTGCATCCTGGATACAATTCTGTTTCTACTTGCTCGAATAGTTCATTACAATTACTATAATTTATTCCAATATCTTTATCAGCTGCATTCTCACTCCTGTACTCGTCATTGCGAACATCAGCTTCAGGTACCTCAGGATCGATGAAATCGTGTATAATATCCACCAACTCATCTTTATTATTGGGAGATGCCCCTCAAGTTCCTCTAGAAGTCAAAACATCTACTTCACCATGGTGTACCCAATTTATGTATAATGGATGAAATCCATTATCTATAATATATGCCTTCAACGTTGGTAATGTCTGAAATATTAAATTCGTATACTTTTTACATGGGCATCTTACCAAACCCCTTTCATCGACAAAGTTTTTGGCTCTTTGAATAAATGACACTGCACCATTCCAATACTCATCTGACAAGTGATTTGATAGATGTATCCAACTTTTATCGACAGACATTATATCACTAAATAGGAAGAAAATTGCTTTAGGTGGAATAAAGTGTGGTGATTAATATTTGAAATATACCCTAAATGCACCGTATCACTCTAACTTTGAAAGGTAGAGTCTTATCCCATTCGAGATATTTTTATTATTTTCTCCAATTTATCCACGCTCATCGTTTACTTTGTGCAGAAATTTCGACAGCATCTCCCCATGATTCTTCAAGTGCCTAAACTATACGCCTATATAGTTTATACCCGGAGACCAATTAGGATGCTAAGATATTGCCACAATATCAAACAAGAGCCAGATAAATTGTTAATAATAACTGCAGGATAATATCTCAAACTATCTAACTTTTCAGGACAATTCAAGGGTTGGTTGATGTTTAGAGAATAACCAACTCTTGAACAGGTCTAAGTTTATAATTTAAATATAAATGCAGTTCTATTTAAAATTATTGTAAAAATATATTTACAATAATTAAAAATAACGATACAACATTTTATGAGAATCGTTATTTAAGTGTCAGTACTGTTATTTAAGTAACTTATTACGTGGATTATTAATTTTTTTAAATATCCATAACAACTGTTATGTTTCAGAATAAATTTGTGGGAATTCAAACATGTAACCTACTCTACTATATTTATAAGGTGCACAATTCTGCTTCTTTATAGAGATGTGTATTTTATGAATACTTATAAATTATTAGGCATAGGAACTTTTCAAATTTCTATTATGGTATGGTCATTTTAATTATTTTACAGAAGTCTTTTCATAAGAATTATTATATATATTTTTATACAAGTGTAATATGTCACATGTTATTATAACTAAATAATAACATTTATCATTATAACATTGAAAAAAAGTAAGAGGATGCTGTCACAAAATAGGGAACCATTGTTTGTCAATATTTCTTTTAATCTAATTCTAAACAAATTAAATAATTTTCATCATTTCAATTTTTCCAAATTATATTTTTTTTCAATTAATTTCAGTAAACTTAAAGAAGCTTCAGAATAAATAACACCGAATTAATATCCAAGAGATTATAGCATTAGTAGATTAGGCTTAAAAAATATTTCACCGTAATTTTTTTTAGTTTCATAAGTTATTCATTAATGTAATGTTATTGTAACTTTAGTTATTAGAATTATGTACATAATATATATTTTCTAAAATAATTAAGAAATATTTTGTAATCTTCAAAAATTTACATTTCCTTATTTTAAAAATTAATTTTTAATCCAATTAAAAAATCAAGATACATAGCAGTTAAAATTATAAATAAAAAAAATAATTCAGTTAATGACAAAATTGACATTAAAAATAATAAAATATAATTCAAAAATTATATAAACTATATTTATTTTAGTTGTGTTTAGAGTCTAGCTTTAAAAATTAATTTTAACAAATAAAATTTGAAAATTAATCAATTATAAATTTTATTATTTTAAAAAAAAAGTAAATTTAATTTATTCATGAAGGGAGTGATTTTCATGCGGACTTCCTGATTTTTTGACTATTTTTTCTATATAATGTAGATAGTATAATTTGGATTGTTAGGTTTAATTTTTTTGTGGTCTCAAGTTTAATTGAATTTTTCTTATTATGTGGTGTAAATAGTATAATTTGAATTGTTAAGTTTCAATCTCAATTAAAAAAGAGATTATATTATTATAATCTTTTATTTTCTAAGCTATATTTATATACTTATTCTAATTTTCTATCTTACATTATTTCAACAAATCTAATAATTTTGAAGTTTCCTAAATTACATTATAAATTTTAGATTTTGTGGATAAAATATCATAACTACTCTATCTTACATTAGTCTAACTGAATAATCTACACATATATTATATACTACAAAGTTATAATTTAAGAGATACATAATAACAACAAAATTTATATTTACAAATTTTATGCTAAGTTAAATTTACATAAATAAATTTACAATTTAAAATTTACAACATGCAAAACTAAATAATATGAAATTTTATATTAAATTAAACATACTATCAACTCTATTAATTCATTGCAAATTATTAATCTCACATATAATATTTTACAATAAAAATATTATAAATTTTTGTTCACATATCTCAATGACAAAAATCTACTGATCAACTCTAAATACTCTCCACGAATAAAGATAAGTGCTAATAATAACTAACAAATTAAAATATGAAATATACAAAATTAATACACATCAACATATATAAAAAATAAATATACTAAATTACAAAAAATTATAAGAGAAACTTACCTCAGGTCCACTGCTTCTCCTTTGCAAGCGCGCAAATGAGAAGGGGAGGAGGCGCCGAGGGTTTATATAGGCGGATCTTTCACTGACGAGAAAAAACTCTTAGTCATCAGTGAAGGGTCGTTGCTGAAAGGTCAGCCTTTAGTGATGACAATGTCATTGCTGAAGGCCTTTTTTTCTGGCAGACAAGCCTTTCAGGGATGAGCCTTTAGCGATGACATTTGTCATCCCTGAAAGGCTGACCTTTCAACGGCAACATCTGTCGCCACTAAAAGCCTATCTTGAAAATTGGACAAGGCCTTTAGCGATAACAAATGCCGTCGCTGCAAGTGATCCTCGGAACTTGGGGCAAACCTTCAACAACGACATTTGTCGTCGTTGAAGGTTGCATCTTTTAGCGACGACAAAGTCGTTGTTGAAGACCTGCCCAATTTTCGAGGCTGGCTCTTCAACAACGATAAATGTCGTTACTGAAAGGTGAAACCTTCAGCGACAACAATTGTCGTCACTGAAAGCTAAATTTTCCTGCCAAATTTGTTTTAGGCTTTTAGCGACGCCTAATTCTTTCCCGCCGTGATTTTTTGATTCCCTTTGAAAGTCATTTGACTTTCGCCAATGACAATGTCGTCGGAAATACTTTTAGCAACGACTAAATTTTTGTCGTCACTAAAAATATCGTCGTTGTTGCTTCTTATTCTTGTAGTGATACTAGAAAACAGAGAGAATTGGTTTTTAAACTGATTTTGAACGGATTCATTATTTTCATCAACAATATATACTTCTCACCTACCATATAAGATAACAAGAATATAAATTAATGTCATAGCATAAGACAAGTTGAAGTTCTACAATATTACGTAGAAGGCTACGACCATATTAATTCAGTTAGCCATTTTCTTGTTTACTTCTTCAACCTCCCTAATTCAAGACTTGAAAAAAAATAGGAACTCAGAAACATTTCAATAAAATACTATGCAGAAACATGCATGATCAATTTGAGCATGAAAGTTCTTGCCAATGACAATGTTAGATACAGCCAACTACGTGTATGATGTTTTCATTCTATTATTTTATTTTCATCTTAATGTCTCAACGGTTAAGTATGAGTAAAGGTTTTCAAATTTATTTAACACCTTTAAATAATTAAATTACTATTCTAAAAGTATCAAATTGTTTAACAATACTTTTTTATTTACATCCAAATGCTTATCACTACTAATTGATGCTCTTTTAAATAATTATGATAGATGCCCTCACCTTTAGTAATATAGTGATACCTGATGTTATATCAAGGGCTTTATTCCTTTCATATCGTTACTTCAAGTTCTTGACCTTTTTTGTATGTATTGAGTGAATTACCACTTGTACTATTATAAAAAAAAAGGGTTAATTATGATAATTATAAATTCTAGCAAATTTTGACTTCCAACCGCAGGTGTAATATTCAGAAAAACACTTTTGAAATCCAAATATAAATTAACTTACTTTGGACAGAATTTACAATAGTAGAGCTTATTCAGTAAGCTTTTCTTAATTATATATGCTTCAGTTAAAGCTATTTATTCAAATAAGGCTATAATAAGTTAGTTTATAATTTATTATCTTATTTAATAAGTTATAAATTAGTTTCTATAAGTATTTTGCATATTACCTTATTAAAAAAATAAACTTTTATTTAATAAGTTTCATGGGATAGCTTATAACTTGTTTTTGAATTCATTCTTTTTCTTTTAAGTAAATTATATTTTTTAAATAATAAATAATATTAAGTAAATAAATACATATATAATATTATAAAATATTATCATATTAAATTTTAAGTAATTAAAATTTTATTTTGAATATTTTGATAGCATTAATATAATTAATAATTTAATCTTAAAATAAACATAAATCAAGTTAATACATATACTTATTGATTTCAACATTTTTATATTATTTTATATTTTCAGTTTAATAGTTAATTTTATAAAATATTTTTAATATAATTAATTAATTTATTAGCTATAAATATAGCAAAACATGGCTAAATCTTGCAGATCGCACAACTCAATAATTTTCGGGATCACCCAATAATAATTTTCAGGCTTGAATTTTGCCGTTATCACAAAGTCGCAAACCACCAAATTGATGTTTAGAATATTAAAAAGATATTAAACTAGTATTAAAAAGATATTTTAATATTCGTTTAATAAATTTTGTATTAATTTAATATTATCGTCATTTTTGTTATTAAAATTATGTACAAGGAATATTTCCAATACGTCTCGGTTGAAAAAGAAGTTAAATTCTATATTGTGAAATTATTATTATTTTAGGAAGGGTTACTATAATAGTAACTTATTTAAAATCTCAAAAAATTTAATTCTTTTCTCGAACAAATTTATAGGTCATAATTTCTTAATAATTTACATTTTTCATAGGCTAAAATTAGTTTACGTTGTCAATTCAAATAATGAGCAAAATTGGATGGAAAAAGGGAAAATTTTCAAATGAAAATGACTTTTTATCAAAAATTTAGTGATGATGATATTAGATTGATTTAAATTTTTTACAGTTGATACTAATTATCCTACAATATTAATTCAGAGCTCATTTGATACACCGGTAGAAATAATTAATTATTAAAATAATTGAATATATCTTGTCTATTTTATGTTTGATAATATTATCAATCAATAATTGATTATATATAATCTATTCCTATTTGGATTATGTGCAAAATAAATATTTTTTAGTGTTAATATAATTATTGAAAATGACAATAAAATACATACGATTATATTAAAATTACTTATTTTCCTAATCCTTTTGATATTATTGTTTGTAAAAGAATGTATGTATAATATACATTTTAATAGAAATAAATAATATATATTATTTAATTTATATATATTCCTATATTGACATTTATTTGAACTATTTTTTTCATATATAAGAAAATTTAATTTTTATAATTAAAATAGATTTTATATTTATTTTTATATTTTCTAATTTAAAAATGTAGATAATTAAATTGTAAAATCTCAAAAAGTAGTCATAAATTTAATCTAAAAAAGAGGTCAGTATAAGTATAAAAATAAAAAATTATACCATTAATTAAAAGGACGATAAAGGTAAAAGAATGATAAAATGAGATTAATATAAATACAAATTCAAAAATTTTCTTTTATAATCACGATTACAAGATATGTTATTTTAAGTAGTTTATTTTGTAATTGAAATTATTACCTGTAATTGATTATTATAAATGTTCAAAAATACAATCAAATATTTTTTTTTAAAAAAGCAATAATCAATTATCTGATCTATATATCCCGTAAACAGAAATTTTAATTCTAATTTCTAAACAGGCACTTAATGTCTCCCTCTAAAGTTTTTCAAATGCTAATACTTTACTCTTGTTTTTATTATAAACCTAATAAAACTTTTTTATATAATTCCTAATATCAAACATAAACTGTTCTAATTTTTTATAATAAAGTATTATTTATTCCCTGCAAGGAAATGTGTATTCACCGCACAACATTATATCTACATAAGTGCACATTTATAAATTTTTTTCAGGGAATTGTCTTTTTTTCCGTGAATTTGTCTTTATATAGTAAATGCACTCTGTCAAGCAATAAAATAATAATTACTTGGAACATGCTGGTCCCTTGCACCTAGCTAGGTGGCTGCTAGTAGGGCAAACACATGACCTCGTCATCTGCATATATAACTAACCTTGTCTGTCATGTTTTCTTAGGGAGGCCACAGCCATTGTTCCTGTATATATAGCCACGTACTATCTGAATATCCCCACAAAGTTATGGCTTCCAAGGGAGATAATGTGGTTGTGCCAAACATGGAGTTGGAGAGGCTACTTAGCATGAAAGGAGGCAAAGGAGAGTCCAGCTATGTCAACAATTCCCAAGCACAGGTACCCTCCTCCTCCTCCTCTCTCTCTCTCTCTCTCTCTCTCTCTGAATCCTTCTCAAGCTTCGTGCACGCATTACCTTCCTCCTCCTCCTTCTCTTATTCTTCTTATTCTTCTTCTCTCTCTCTTCATGTTGTAGCTTTGTGGGAGGTTTTTGATGCAATCGGCCTTATTTGTTGCATGTATTAAGTCAATCAGAAGAAAAATACATCATTAGAGGAAAGGGAAAGGAAAATTTCTCTTTCGATTGAGTTAATACATACAACTTAATGCGTTGATAAATGAATCCTTGTCCAGCTTCACATGCAGCCATCTGTATTTCACCAATCCAGCTCCATTTTTTTTAGCACTCAAGTGATCAACCACACAAATCTTGCATAAGATCTTTTGCCTATTTGCAAGAACATCAGCAGATTCTTAAAATGTTTCTTTTATGTATAAGGTACATTATACAATATCCAAACTGCTACATGTTTTCCTTCAAACCGTCGCTTACTTCCCTTTACTTATGTCTCCCTTCCATTTAAAACATTCAAGCACAGAGTTGTTAAGGAAGCAAAATAAGAAATATCTGATCATCCATTTAAATTGCAATTCACAATTATAATACTATTGCAAACTACAATATTATCACATATTTCATAATTTTGTACAATAATAATTGTATGTTTTTTGTATTTATCCGTATTTTTCATTGTAATTACTATAACTTTTTTCATTTACTTACAATTTTATTAATCACAACAAAATTGTAACCGTAAATGCAATTATAATTTACAATCAAGATTATATTGTTTTCATATTTATATATATATAGTAATTTTATTTTGATTTTTCATCATTAAAAAAATTCTATAATTAAAAAAAAAATTCTTGACTCTGCCATTGTTGTTGCAGGCCATACATGCTAGGTCCATGCTTCATCTTCTGAAGCAAACCCTAGACAGAGTTCATCTGAACAACCCAGAAATCCCATTTGTGGTTGTGGACTTGGGGTGCTCATGCGGCAGCAACACGATCTACATCATGGATGTGATCATCAAGCACATCATCAAGCGCTACGAGGCCTCGGGATGCGAGCCGCCGGAGTTTTCTGCGTTTTTCTCGGACCTTCCGAGCAATGACTTCAACACGCTGTTCCAGCTGCTTCCTCCATTAATGGCCGACAATGGAGTTAGTATGGAGGAATGTCTGGCTGCCGACAACCACCGTTCTTACTTTGCGGCCGGAGTTCCTGGCTCTTTCTACCGCCGGCTTTTTCCGGCAGCTTCCATTGATGTCTTTCATTCTGCCTTTTCTTTGCATTGGTTATCTCAGGTAATCAAAGCTTTATTTCCTCTCTCCACTACCTTTTTTCTATATATTTATATATATAATTTTTTTACATTCTCATCTACTACGCTAGATGACACTGAAGTTGTCATATACTTTCATTTCACAAGCTTATTATATTTTTAATAATTAATTTTTTTAATATCTGTGCTATTAAAAAAAGTTGACTGTTATGACCTTATTTGGTAGAATCATGGAATATGTAATTATTGAATAATTGATTTTTAATGGATTATATTGTGTAATGTGATTTCATATTTAGAATAGTTATGAATAACAATTATTTTTCTTGATAAAGAGTTGGTTTAAAGATTTCTAATCGTAATTAAAAATAAGTTACAAAATATGGCTTATTATAATCAATAATTTATTCTCTCACAAAAAATTTTTACATTAATTATCTTTAAAGAGAATTAATTATTACTAAAATTTTTGTTAAAAATAAAATCAATTTACACACTTATAAAGCCCTGATAAAAGCATTCAATAATCAATTAAATTGGACATATTTATAACAAGTGGCTTTAATTTAATTCAATTCCTATTATATATATTTATATTACAAAATTATAAAAATTTCACTGTTTGTCCTTATTTCATGCCTTCTGTTTATATTTATATATACCGTTTATAAGAAAAAATGTGAATCTTAAGTGATATACATTTTTAATTCTAATAAACATCGCAGCTAACTAAAATGCTTAATTTAATATAGGGGTCTAAAAGGGAAATCCTTTACACAATTTTTATTCTATTTTCTTAATTTAAATTTGATTTATTATCAATATAAATTATTTTATACTATTATTTATTTATGTATTATTTTATCAACAAAAATTATTAAAATTTACTTATTAATATTGAAAATTTTTAATTATTATTATTTTTTAATGATATGATTTCTTTTCATACAATGATAATGTAGAGCTTAAAATATTCAATGAATCAACCATTTTTACGCAGGGTAATGCATGCAGCACGGTAGAATTCATATTTTTTTTAACTGTCCAATATCTGTGTAAAAACAGTGTTTTTCCACTTTTATTTGTCCCCACTAAGTAAAAATAAAACAAGATCGTACACCCCTACTTTAGGGTGCTGGCGTGCTGCTTCAAGTCACAAACTGTGTCCGGTTTTTTAAGCATAAGAAACATCCCCAAATATCTCCGATGTTGCTTCTAAATCTTTCTTTCTGTCATTTTTCTATTTTTATAGACACTGAAATTGTTAAGTAAATTACAAAATTTGAATCTCCTTTATCTACCGTTTCTGTTATTAAGTGTTCATTTTTTTGGCTTTTTAGCCTTAGTTATATGCTCTTGATTAGGAGTCCCACTTGAAGGCAGCTCCACCCATTTCTCGAAAACTTTTGGCCAACAGACCGCTTTAAGCAGAGTCTTTGGGCGATGACTTTATGGTTTGCCTACCCCAGCAAACACTCAAAACAATCTGTCAAAGTCTATGCTGTAATTCGCACGACATCGTGGAAGAGATATATGCTACTTCCTAAGGATAATATAGTAGTCTTTTTCACATGTGCATGGCATTTTAGAGTCCTCATTTTGGTCAAAAAGTTAGTGCAACAAATTCATAGTCTTTATGCATGAATTGGAAAACTTGAATTTTTTCTTTTTCAAAAATGATTACACAACTATTCAATCACAGTTAACTCATAATTAAATAAAAAGAATGAATCTCAAATTAACATGTTGAAATTACATTCATGCCCGAATACAAAACAATTGTGAATTATAGCGTTAGTGACTAATACCATTCTCAAAAGAAAATGATAAATTACGCTTATGCTTTTTATGGTGGGTGTAACTATATTTATATTCCTTCTATTTTTAAAAATATATACTCAACATTTTTAATGGTCCGATGATATTGAGAAGATTTTGATAAATCACTAACATAGTATATTATCAAATTTGATTTCACATTAAATTTATTTTTTTAAAGTTAAATCTTACATACTATATAATAATATATTAATGATTAAATTTAGTAATAAATCGATATGCTACCATATTAATAGTATATCATAAGTTTTTTCTTAATATTGTGATGTTGTTTATGAAATTTTTTCTTCTTTCATGTCCTAAATTTAAATCTAAAATTTTGTATGTATAAGTATTATACAATTTCTACTATCACAATATATATTTACACACACACACCATTTGTCTCTATGTGTCTCCTACTTAAAAAAAAGAAAGAAATAATTGTATATTTCTTTTTAAAAATTAAAATAATCTGACTGTAATTAGATTAATGCTTGAAAGGTGAGTTAATTTACTCCTTATTTAAAAGATAGTAATGACTTCATCGCATAGATTTTCAATATATGTATAAACAAGCATATCTTTTTCATTATTCAATTTGATTTAAGCAACTAAATGATAGCTAATGGTGAAATTTTTGAATAGTACTATACAAGAGGTTTTAGATTCAAATCGTCTCCCCATCGTTAATTTATAAAATAGTTTTTAATTATCATAATGGGGCCAGTTGGAAATTATTGCCAAAGTACTCCTCTGCCTGTTTGTGAAAAATGGAGTGAAGTGGGTGTGTGTGAACCTACCATGGAAGAGAAATATGCTGATAATAATATTTTTGTTGCACTTATTTTTAACATTACCCATTTTAATGGGACCCAGGTGCCAGAAAGTGTGCTGGACAAGAGGTCCACTGCGTACAACAAAGGAAGAGTGTTTATCCATGGTGCAAGTGAGAACACAGCAAATGCCTACAAGAAGCAATTCCAAACAGACTTGGCCAGCTTCCTCAGATCCAGATCCCAGGAGATTAAAAGAGGAGGCTCCATGTTCCTGGTCTGCCTGGGCAGAACCTCTGTGGACCCCTCCGACCAAGGCGGGGCCGGCTTCCTCTTTGGGACCCACTATCAGGATGCTTGGGATGATCTTGTCCAAGAGGTAATCATCATATTCTCAAACATGCTTGCAGTATATATCCATATTGTGCACTTCACACCACATGTTGAGAAATATTCCTTCCACGAAGATCTGAAGTACGTTTCTGTGCAAAACTAAATTGCAGACTGATAAAAAAAATAAATTAATAAATAACAGTAGAGACAGAGTTTAGCCGGGATAGAGAGTGATTATCACCTTTTAAAATTTTTAAAATTACATATTAATATTGTGTAATGATATAACAATAATTCATTGAAGTCTTTTGGTTCAAGTGTCATTTTACGTTTCATGAAAATTTTGATTTTGTTATATCTTAAATTCGAACCTGAGCATTTTTATGTATACATTTGGGAGAACTAACCACTCATAGTATTAAAAAAAAATTGTATATGAATTATTCCATTCCTTTAAATTTTATCTATGACTTTTTTATGGCAAAAATTTTAGGTCAATATTAGCCCCAATAGATACTTGTTCTATTTTATATATTCTTTCTCAGCTATATACATATGTTATAAAATAAAATATTTTTCAGCTCATTGCTATATGTTTGAAAAGTGATCTTGACATATTCAATGAGGAAATAGAATTTTTTAGATTTTTATTTCGTTAGGAAAAAGATAGACTTACGGACATATCTACTCCTTGTTGTAATTTTGAATTTCGTATATATATTTCTTATATAAAGTAAGAATTTTTATGTATTTAAGGTGTATATTAAAATTTTGTGTTGCCATCAACTTTTGCTGATGATGATGTCGGCAGAAATGATTAAGTGCCGGCTAATGGGTGGTCCATAATATCGATCAACAAATTAGGTTTTGGATGCTTAGAATCAAATTGACAAAATCATTGTCTTCATCATAACTTAAAGCTAGACAGAATGCTATGTACGTTTTGCATTCATCTGATCAGTTTGGTCTCATGATTGTAGATGGGGGGCCCGACATTGGCTTTGAACAGAGCCAAACCATGTACGATGTACCTATATGTCCGAATTTGGATTCCTTCTGTCAATTCTGTCAATTTCGTAAAATAAAAATATAATTTTCATTTGAGGAATAATTACTTCTTTTTATTAAAATGGATAATTTTAAATAAAAAAATTTTGTATTTTTTTCTTCAAAATTCATCTCACTCACTCATCTTCTACGGAGTGGAGAGATCCACGCATATGCTTCCTTCTACTATGAAATATAGAGGTCCAACTTCTACAGTCTAAGTGAGTACAATGAGTCTAATTGAGGCCTTGATAATTGGACGTTTGATAATTTAGGGCTAATCAAGTACTCAACATTACATTTTGTCTGAGAAAAATTACTCACAAATTAACTAACCTATAGATTATAGACTAATTAGTAGGTACTTACAAATTAAAGTGACTTTAGAGGGTAACTCTTTGTCAAAACAATTTTAAATATAATTATAATATCAAATTAAATTTGAGGGGATGATGTTATTTAAAACTTGAACTACGTCGCAATAAGTAACATGAATTGAATAAATTGATAGTGAAATTCTTGTTAAGGCTTTATAATTCTTTTGATCATGTACTTAGATTTTTCTCAATATTAATTATTTCGCATGATGATTAATTCTTTTTAAGGGAAGGGTTAATTAAGTTTCAATCTCTTATATTTTGTTTAGTGGGGAAGAAAGAAAATAGAGAGAGAAGAAGTTTTTCAAATTTATTCTCTTCTCTTACTTGAATGAAGAAAAAAAAAAGGAAAAAAATTTAAAAGCAAAATGTGTAGTTGTGAATTTCTACTCATATGAAATTTTAAAATTTTTTTCTCCTACTTTTTTTTTCTTTAATTCAAATTTAAAAAATTTCTCTTCTTTCTCCCCTGTTCTCTTTCGAAACAAATAAGGCGCTAACCTCAATTGCTTTATAGAATATGTCATGTTATTCTACTATTTTCATATAAACTAAAATGTAAAGGAAAAGAATTCTGAACAACGGTCTCATTTTCCAAAATTTTGAATGTCAATTATTTCTTTAACATTTTCCTACACCAAAGAATGTATATTATTTGCTTTATGCATTGTTATTTAGGCTCTAACAAAGTAAATATTATGCTTTTGGCTGCAGGGATTGATCAGCAGTGAGAAGAGGGACAATTTCAACATTCCGGTTTATGCACCGAGCCTGCAAGACTTCAGGGAGGTGGTTGAAGCCGATGGCTCATTTGCTGTAAACATGCTTCAAGTGTTTGAAGGAGGCAGCCCACTTGTGGTGAGCCACCCAGATGATGCAGCTGAAGTAGGAAAGGCTCTGGCCAACAGTTGCAGGAGCGTGTCCGGAGTCCTTGTTGATGCCCACATTGGTGACGAACTCAGTGACGAGCTGTTTTCTCGGGTGGCGCGCCGAGCCACAAGCCATGCCAAAGAGCTGCTAGAGAAACTGCAATTCTTCCATATAGTTGCCTCCCTTTCTCTTGCTTGATGAGAGGAGGTAGGGGGAAAAAGCTGGCAAATATACATAACTTTTTAAGAGAAATACTACCTTACTGTTAAAAGAAATCTTTATTTTAGGAGGAGAGAGAAAGAAATAAGGGAGTGAAACTCAGCTTACTGTAAGCTGAGTTTCACAAAATGCATTTTTCTCTCTATTCCTAAAATAAGAATTTCTTCCTATCCCAAAAGTAAAGTAGAATTCCTCCTTAGGTAGGCTTAAAGCAATTAGGTCCTCTATGTTATATACAGACTGCACCATTCATTCTCACAAGTTGAAGTTTTGTGGGATTGGACATGTGTTTTGAACTATTTTATTTCCTGATGATAAGACATTTGAAGGGTTATTACTAGTGTTTTTTTATTATTATTATTTTGCATGTCTCCCTCCTTTTGTGTGTTGTTTATTGCATAGAAAGAATATCTTAGTCTCTTTGTAATTCTTCCCATTTTCGCAAACATGGCACAATCGATTTAAAACCGGATTAATTAATCTAAAAGGAGGATGGGATTAACATCTAAAGTAGAATTCCTATAGTTATTCTCCAAGAAATCATAGTTAGTATATTCTGTACCCTCGTTAACATCAACATGGAACTATTAACCTTAATCCAGTGAACAAAATTAATTTCAATATAGAGGACCTTAAAATAAAGGGTTGTTCTTTTGTGCTCCTTTGAAAAAGGGAATGCTAATATGATCTCCTGCAAGTTTTTCACAAAATTCTTAAATATCTTTGTATTGCAAGTATAATTATTTCAGTTACAACTCTTTATGAAAAAGTTGTAACTCGACACTATAAACGCAAGAGTTTATGAAGAAGTTACAAGTTTTATTCAAAAAAAAAGACACAACCTTTTCGTATCACAATTTATCCTGAAATTGTAACAGAGCAAAGCCCATAAACTTTCCACTATTGCGTGCAGTTACTTTCCACGGTATAATATCAAGGCAAAAAGTAGAAACATCAGTAGATAATTTAGACATTTAATTAACATGTAATTTAAGCGTCTTGCAATTATTAACTGTTAATGAGTCATTGATGACTGTTTTGTACGAAAGATGAAAATTAAGTTTCTTAGCTGACTACCAACCTATTGCAAGGGCAGGTTTAAGGCTTTTTTGCGATGACGACAAGGCATCCTTGCAAGTATAGTGTTACTCTGCAAAGCTATTTTGCCTTGATAGCATCTATCTATGAATTAGTCGGATAGATGGACAAGAGATACGCCCACAACCAAATCAAGATAATCGGTGCTAGGATTTTTCATCATTAGATTAATAGATCCTTCATATCTAACATTGTCACAAGTCTCACAACATCCAAAATTGACTTGGTTGCCGACAAAATTGCAAGGGACAAACACTATCTTAGCATACACAGAGACACGAAGCAATCTCCAACCCGAAAACAAACAAGTCAAGTTACTCATAAATTAAGATTATTTCAAAAAATTTTAATTTAAATTTTATTTTAAACGAATCAGTTTTAAATTGTAATTGATCAAGCTCCATTAATATACAAATTATATATGAACTTTATATTACTCGATTCAAATTTTTCGCAAGCCTAATAGCAAAAATATAATTAGGAACTCTCATTAATCAAAGAAGTTGCTCCTTTGCCATCTCTCAAATTTTATTGAAACTCCTTCGACAGAATGTTCAACCCTGTGTAAGCATTTAAAAGGATCCCTATTATAGTCAAATTTGGTTAGTAAGGGCAAAAGTTACAACGCCAACCAGTCAATGTGGTGTATTCACATAGCAATCCCTGATGGCAATCATTTCCTTGAAGTGCACTCCCTGTTCTACATCCTACCTACTTAAGCAGATTGAAATGGGCAGTCTAGGGACTTCAACCTGTGCTCGTCGAAGTTTGGGTACGCCCGTTGCTATTGCTGACTGCAAATCTATGTTGCAGCGTAACTTCACTTTCTGACCTTAGAAACAGGGGGAAAAGCATCCACACCTCCCCCCCCCCCCCCCCCCCCGGGTTTTCATTTTTTCTCCCAGTTGCAGCAGCAACTTTCTGTAATACGGCATAATTTCAACTATAGCAAGATATTCTATGCAAGGCCTCCTTGATGGAACATCAAAACTCGACAAACATCCGAAGTTTAACCAATGGTTAGATAGTCACATTTGAAAAACAATCTTTAGAATATATAAAGCTGACGCTGATATCCCACAGATTCAACCATAAATGGATCTATCTCTGTTAAACATCCAACCAAATGAGATATAATACACACAAGGCAAGTTTCACTAACTTGCATGCACCCATGCTTGCTAACTCTTGATCCTTTTTGAAATATATTATTTACAAAGCAAAATATGAATATAAAGAGAGGAAAAACCCTGGACACCAGCACCAAGTGTACATAAAACCTTACTGACCAGCGGATGGATTTGTCAGCAACTCCAGTGATTTCTTCAAGTAGTCTACTGCCACTGCCACATCATCAAATGCCAATGCCCCAACAGCAAACCTTGCAGATTTGTGTGCCTCTGCTATCTTCTCAGGTGGTGGCTGGTAGTTACTGTCATACTGGTATGTCTGAGAAGCAGGGTTTGGATCAGATACAGTTCCATTTCTGTTGCTGGAATTGGTTTGAGCACTTGATGGATAGTTTGTAGTTAGAGGAGCTGACTGGGTAGAGTATGAAGCATCTGACCCTTGATAATAATAGTTTGGTGGGACTGACGGGAGACTACTGTCCGTAAAACTTGGATAAGACTGAAAATTGGTATAAGAGTAAGATGAACGAGTTTCATCAGAAGGGAAATGCTGTGGGTGTTCTTGCGGATACTGCTGACGGCTGTAATTTGGTGAATAACTTTCTGATCTGGCAGGTGGAGGAGGATGATAATCTTGAGAAGGCGTCGGAGCATGATAATCTTGAGAAGGTGGAGGAGGATTAAAATGTTGGGAAGGGGGAGGTAGATCATAATGTTGTGAAGTGGGAGGGGGATCATAATGTTGCGAAGTGGGAGGGGGATCGTAATATTGTGAAGTGGGATTATAATCCTGGGGAGGGTAACCTGTAGAAGAGTAAGGAGGAGATGATGAAAGAAAGTTGGAGGAATGCTGATTATTTACTGTATCACGAAACTCCATAGATGATGGAATGTCAGTAGAATGCCGGTCATTCACAGTATCATGATATTTTGGTGCTGCAGGAAAGTGGTCATGATAATTAGATGATGTATCAGATTCAGGTCCAGGAGTGGTAACTGAAGTTTCAGTAGTCCCAAGGTCCTGCAAGAATAAAAGCAGAAGGTTACTTATTTTGCCTAATTATATATGTCTTTGTGTATACGTTTTCAGAGCTCAGATTGCTCTACAGAAGTTTTACTAATGTTAATATGCATTAAATGATAGAGAATGATACCATAGCAGCTATTTAGAGGTGCCATAAACAAAGAGCATTTAAGCTTTCAAGTTCCAATTTAAACATATTCCTCAATCTACAGAATAATAAATGGAAATTGCAATGGAGATCAAATTTTTTAAAATTGCACAAAAATTTACATTTCTCAGCTCATAATTTCACAATATGTATGTAGCTAGCCAATCTACAATGTCCCTCTTCACAGTTTAATTGGCAATGTTTGCTTCATTCCCTACAACTTTATGCACTCCCCTGCTACATACTGTCTTTAAATGAACTTTCCTATTAAATAAGACTGGCTGTCAGGTGCAGGAGAGGATCTGTGAGTTTATCATTCTGGAAAACTTGTAACTCTAAAAGAACTAGCTTTTACTACCTGAGGGCCGCCACGGAAAGGGCTGAAGGAGGCAAATGAAAAATAAAGATGGTGAATACATGTAAACAAAACCTAGGACATCACTACTGTATATCAAAAAGGAAAAAGATCCATATCTTTATAAGTCCACTGACCCATGATGTAGATGCAATAAATGTGACATAAAAGATTTAAGATGGCTCATATTTGTTGCCATAAAGAAATGGTTGTCTCACCTACCTTTTCTCCAGAAAAACCAATGGCATTAATCCTATACTTCAACTTGGTTCATTAATATAT
Organism: Sindora glabra; assembly: GCA_020226215.1. NCBI lineage: Eukaryota > Viridiplantae > Streptophyta > Magnoliopsida > Fabales > Fabaceae > Sindora > Sindora glabra. The sequence continues at coordinate 44,392,916 of CM035230.1, read as the reverse complement.
CAAGTTCCATCTATTTTCCCCTGTCACTCCACTAATTATTCTGTATCCTCTCCTTCTCTCTTCTACAGTCCCTTTAATATTTCTGTGATCTCACTTATAACTCATTTTACATTTTGAATTGTGACAGTCTCTTGTTAAGCCAATTTAATTAAGACTTGAGAATTTCCAACATCCAAGACTTGTTGGTTGAGTTAAAAAAATATATATATATTATGTTTCTTGATTTGGATTCTTGGAGAATTTTCTGTTGTAAGAGGCCAAAGGTCACCAAATGATTATATATATATATATATATATATATATATATCTCAAAGTGGATGAAGTTTTAAACCATACATATCTACCACTAGGAGTACTTGATGGAATTGACAGATCGTCATCACCAGCAGGTGGACCAGCTGTGGGCTTCCTTCCTTCTTTCAGAGCTTTCCTTATATCAGCTGCTTTCCACACAGCATATTTCTGTTTCTGCTCCAGCTGTTTAGCCAGAAAAATGTAAAATCAACTGTTATATCCTATCTTATGTATAATTTATTGCTTATTATTAGCAAACACCAAGTAAGGAAGATTTTGCAGAGAACCTGTAAGCCTCGTAGAAATAGCAGAAAAGTAAGGTTGAATATGTTAGCCAGATACTTACATCAGGTCGAAGCGGCCCAAATTGGTTCAAGACCTCAAAGAAAATGCTTGCAGCATAAAATGTTTTTGCTGTACTCCTGCAAAAAGTCAAAAAGTATCTCTAAAACTAATTACAGACCCAAAAAAAAAAATGGAAAAAAAAAAAAAGACAACAACAACATTCATGCATGTAAATGTAAAATACATGAGAAGGTAATTCAACAAGCCATTTAAAAAGAGAGATATTCAATCAGCTGAAAGACTAGGTTGTTCCTAATGAGGAATTAAGATAAAGAAAAAGTACTATTTTGGCTCCTAAACAATATCCATAAACAAAGAGAAAAAAATTAATGAACAGTGGGAAGACATATGACCACAAGAGTATAAAGAGGACAAGAACTGCAGAAGCCCTAAACCAAAAAAAATTTAACAGTTTAGAAATGATGGCTCTGAAAAGATAAATCGTACAGATCTCCTCGTCCAGAACGATCTTGCTTGTCTGCCTTCCCAAACACATTTAAGGCAAATCCCTCAAGATATAAATTATCCTCAGGCCCCAGCTTCACTGACTTTTTATCCTGTAATTATAGAGAAAAAAGCTCAATTAGGGATAAACCATAAGTATATAATATTAACCATGCACAAATACATCATTGAGAAAACAAATAGTTTAGAAGCTCTCAAGGGAACCAAAAAAAAAAAAATGAGATGATGATGTACAACTATGCAACAATAGCATAAGAATGGAGAAAGCTTATGAAAAGTAAAACAACAAGCTCTCTCATTGCTGTCAAGCCATCAGGGAGAGGAACATGTCATCAACTCTAGATACAATAACCAGGAAAAGCTTTAATCATAGTGATGACACTTGAAGTATCAGCAACATGAGTTACTAGTAAAAGCTACAAAGTGAATCTCATAAACTGTTTTACTATATCATGAACAAATATTGATCCAAAAATAAAAAGGGGTCAGAAATCAACAGTTAACTTCTAACATAAAACTCCTGACTTCTCTAGTAACCTACCCTGCCAATATAGGACAAGTCTAATATGAAAATAATATTTTGATCCCTCATTTTATCAGCCACCAGACAACAACACAAGCGAAAATAGACAAGTATACACAGATTTTTATTCTTTCAATATGTCAAAACATAGAATCATAAGCAATATTTTGTACCACCAACGAAGTTAAACAAGTAGGAACAATCATGATAAAACAAAATTCCAGAATCTCAAAGCACATATAAATTAGAAAATTGAAACTGTAAAGTCTATAGGAAAAAATAACATTGAGACTATCTTCAGAAGCTTATAATTTTAAAACCTACTTTATAGGACTATCACAATTCTATCAGTAAAGCTAGCAGGAACAGTAATAATTTAGACCCATACATATACATTTGTGATAAACAGGATCATCAAAATGCTCCTTCAAGGTTTATTAAGTCATCAACATAGGATCCAAAAGCAGGATAAAAATTGTAAAAGTAGCGAATCACCTACAAGTACAAGTAAACTGGCGAACGCTGCAATGTAGATCACAACAACTGTTTTTACGAACTCGTGTTTAAGTACCATAGACATAACTATTTTACCAAATTGTATTTAAATTTCCATCATATACAACTTCAGTGGACCTTGCATTCCTCGTACCCATTACTTCCTATAACTCAAAAGCAATCTTCTTTTGTTTCTCTAAATAACCAAAATGCAATCAAATCTTCTGCTATATGATAATAGAAGGATTATTTAAAAAAAAAAAAATGCAGTCCAGGGTATAGCACCTTTTCAAGCTGGTTCATCAGCGAAACAAGCAAAGCATTAGTGATCTTGGTGCGCTCACTCTGAGGAATCTTCAATCCTCGTTCCATGGCATACAATCGACCTTAGTTTATCAACAAATAATTAAAACTTTAGAATATTTATCACGATCAGTGAAAATTTGAAAAGCGAAAAATTGAGAAAATACGAGGCAATAAAAAATAAATAAATAAATAGATGTATTAATCTAAAGTCAGACTCCAAATTAATAAAAGGAAGAAGAAATTCAGAATGAATCGAAAGTCCGATTCCAAATTAGCAAAAGGAAGAAGAAATTCAGGATGAATCGAGAAAATTACAGTAGTAAGCGACGAGAGGTTCGTGTTTTTGCAACTCATCGGCGCGTTGAAGGTACGGCAAGAGCAACTTTCCGGGCTCGTTCTCGCTCCCCATCTCGATTCTAGAGAAAAAGAGAGTTCGATTTTTTGAGAATAGAGGAAGAGAAAGACCTTTCTATCATGCAGGCTGCTGGTAATGACCCGAAGGGAATGGTTAAGGTAAAGCAACGACGTCGTTTTTCCTTCGTTGTACCTGGTCGAATGAAATAAAATAAAAATAAAAATGATAAAAAAAATTATTTACTATATATTATATAATGAAAACGTTCATTTTCTAAAGGATAGTCATTCTATAACAAAAATGAAGAAATAGATCATTTCCTCATTTATGAGTTAACATTTTTATGCATATATCTCTCATATTTTTATATATTTTAAAATTATTTTTGTTAATATATGATGAAAATATTAATTTTTTAATTTTTTATTAAAATATTTTAATAATTATATTTTTAATAATAAAATTTAAAATATAACATTTTTATATTCTTTAAAAAATATTAATATAAAAAAATTTAGTAAATTAGAAATTTTATACTTTTATTATAAAAAATTTTGTTAATTATAATTTTGATAATAAAATTTAAATTATGATCATTTTTATTATTAATTATTTCATATATTTTAATGATATTGAGTTATTTAATAAAATATTTATTATTTTTATAATAAAGATATTATTATCTTTAATTATATTTTTTATTTCATTCTATCAAAATCTTATTATACTAAACATAAAAAAAAAATTTATTTCATTTCTTACTATATCAAATATAATTATAAAATAGTCATTTATTCCATTCTCAATCCCTTTTTCATTTTTTATCTTATTTTATTTCATCTAATCAAACCTATAGTTCATGTGTTGAAAGCTATTCTTATTTATAATTTATAAAATAAATATAGGCTAGCACAATATCTCTAATTTATAATTTATAATTATAATTTAATCTGATATTTTGATAATTTTTTTAATTAGATGGGGCCAAAAGTAAAAAAAAATTATATAAATAATTTGAGAGGTAAAATTTTCAAAGACATTATCTAATAATAAACTATTTAAATCTGTAGAAGGATTATATAAAATATAAAGACCATAATCCTCCTTTTAAGTTAAGCAATGCTAGTGGATTTTTATAGTAGTTTTCTTCTCGATAGCCATGCTAGATAACTACATGTTCAGAAAATTTATACATTACAAAATAAGAGCTTGGTGTCTTGCTAAATCTATATCTTAGTAAACCATAACGAATAATCCTGTTTGATAATTTTGATTTTCGGCCTTATTTCAAATTATTTCGCATAAAAAAAATTATTTCTTTCGATATGTTTTAGTGCTTTGTAATGAGTATTTTTTATTTTTTTTGGGTAATGTTGTAATGAGTATTTCATTCTAGTGGATGAATTTAAATTGGTTTATATTATAATACCATTCTAATAATGTGTTGATGATTATCACAAAATAATGACGTTCCATCATAAATTACGTGTTGCTGTTCCCCACATTGTAGTCTTCTCACACAATCTTCTCTCAAAATTATCATATTTAGAAATGCAGTCAACTTGACGTAGAACTTTTTTTTTTTGGCAGATTTATTTCGAACTTTTTTAATATGCTACTCCATGTGAGTGATATCCTCATTTATATAATACAAGTGAGTCCCGTCGAAACGTTAACTTCATTTATTGTCACGGTTTGAACATTTTGAAGTTTTTAATATCAATCATTTATAAAATAGTCATAACTTTCATAAAATAAATATTATAAAAAATAAGAATTAAAAAATTATAAAACGTGCACCAATACTTATAAGTTCAAATGGAAAAAAAAAAAAAAAAAGGAACACATACCCCCTTAGCAAACCGTTGAAAAAAAAAAGGTGATGAAATTGCACTTCAAATGTCACAAATTACATAGGATATACCTGACTAAGAAAGTTAGCCATAATGCTATTACGATTCGTTTGACATATAATCCTTTTAGAAATAGTTTCATCTCATTTCAATAAAAAATAATTTTAATTTATTCATAAATAAATTATTTTATTTAAAATGTATCAAAAAATATATGAAATTTATTTAAAAAATAGATTTTAATAATATTAAGGTAAATATAATGTTAAAAAATAATTTTTAATATATTTTTAAATAAAAAATGTTAATGAAATCTATATTAAATTAGATTGATTTTGTAATAGTATAAATATAATTAAAATAAAAATTATAAATAAAATAAAGTTTTTTATTTAAAATTCAACGCCATTCTAAAGAAAAATATTTTCAAATCGAATGAAATCTTAGTTTTATCACGTCAATCGAGGTTTAGTCTTCTCCGTGGGATGAAGGGAATCTCAGAACACGTAGTTATTTGCATCAGAACATGTGAATGGATTTATATTGTCATCCCACGTGTAACTCATCTCAAATAGTCCTAATCCACAACATGCTGTTGCCGCATCAAATCCTGAATCCAACAACGGTTATTGTATCAATATTCTTATTCTTAAAAAGCAAGCATAGAATTCAGAAATGTAGGCTGAAATGATTTTATCAATCTCTGCATCCACATTATCAACATGTAATTTGCTCAAAAAATTGTGAATAAGAGATCAAATGATGCCCATTTTTTTTCTTTTTTTTTAATTAATGGTATATTTCAAAGAAATAGATCAAAATAGGTATAAGACAAGATTTTTTAATGGTTGGGGTGGATAATCCCCGTAATATTTTACAAGTAAAACTCTAGATTTAAACTTCTAATGTGACAAAAGGTAAAAACTATCACTACACCATTAAAGTATTAAAAAGGATAAATTATCTTCGATTGCACTTTTAAAATAAATTGAGATCCTCTTCATAGAAGTTTCTCGAGAAAGATATACATAAAAAAATTTAACATTAAAATACAAATCTAAATGAAGAAAAAATATAACAATATAAATTATATCTTTATCTCTTCAAAAATAATAATTCAAAAAAGAAGAAACTCTAAATATTTCTAAAACATTGTAATAATCAATTATAGATAAAAATATCATTTAAATTAAAATTTACATAAAATAACTTATTTTAATAAAAAAAATAGGGAAAAAAATTAAAACTTGTACTCAAATTAACCCCACTTTTATTTTCTTTTGGCCTCATTACCCATATTTTTCGAGTATAACAAGAAGCTCTCTGTAACTTTTTAATAATATAATATATTAAAATATATTTTTCTTTAAGAATGATAAAATGCTCTGCAAAGAGTGCCTCGATAAAAATTCAAGATGGTATGATTTTTTTATCTTATAAAATAAGGCATAAGACAAATTTTCATTTCAAACAAAATAGTTGGAATGAAACAGCAATACCCTATATTGCCTCCGTACTGTCTCACTATTACTTTATATTTTAATTTTAATATCTATACACACATAATTTTTAAATTATTTTAATAGTTTAATTATTTAAAAAAATAAATTAAAATTTCATTTGAAATAATGAAAATAAATAATAATATTTTATTAACTACATATACATATTTTTTTCAAATTTTATATTATTTAAATCAATTACATATAATTTTAAATCCAAATTATATTTTATTAATTATGTATAATTTACAATATTTAAATCTCAATTTTTTTCTCTTTCTCATTTACTAATATTTGAAATTACTCGATAATTATATATAAACAATAAATTTATAACTCTTGATTTTAATATTTATATTTTTTTAATTTTTTTTATCATTCCTCGTAAGTCCCGAATCTCTATTATCCCGTGAAACATGAGGATAGAATAAATTTTGTGGCCAATCACGAGACAAGGGACAAATCAATATTCATCCCTAATAATAAAACATGAAACAACAGGAGAAGGTTGATACACCCTTCTCCCGCCCCGATTGTCATCCCTATTTTTCTCCGTATACTTAACCTCGGTAATAAGGATGGATGAACGAGGCACCTATAACTTGGGGTACGAAGGCGCTTGAACGATGAAGCAAATATGTATTGATTAAACCTCCAAGCGGCAAATATAAGATACAAAGCTCAAAACGGTCTCTCTAATTACGCCTCACTAACAAATTATATTTCTACAGGACTACTAACATGACAATACTACAATGATGACATCAGTGGGTGGAACCACAAATCTCATTTTCAGGGCGAAGCCGGCACCGGATCAGCTCCGGACACATGGGAAGCAGCATCTTCTTTTGATATGGCCACGAAATTCGACGGAGCAACTGGCCTAGAACTATCCCTCCTTCCCTCTTTTGTAGCGGATCGAGATCCATTTTGATGAGGATTGAGAGATAGCCGCCGGTTAGGAGTGCCATTGGCTCCTCCGTTAGCACGAGGACCGACTACCTTCTTGGTACCAACTGGCCTGGCAGGGCTTGGCCTTGAACCAAACATGGTTTCCTGTTCTGTGCTTTGCTGCTCATGATATTTCTTTTGGTCCTACAAAATCCAAAGTGGATAGGTTATGATATAAGAGTCTTTTGGTACACGAGCATATTAAAAAAGTATACTATCAAATTGACAGCCCAATTCTTTATAAAAACAAAAAAATGCAAGTTGCATCATCATTTATTTCAACACTTAAAATTGTACGCATAACACAATCTGAGTTACTCTAATCCTTCAACTGGATTTTAAAACATAAATCAATTTGATTCAAATTATGCCATGTGTAGAGATGCAAGAAGAGTTAAGAATACAACAAGTGCGAGTAGCAATACTCTTGATTTGCACAATCTATCAAGACTACCGTTGAAATAAAGCACATGTGACCCTATCCATATGAAAAAAAGAATATCCTAATCATCTGATGAATGAAACTTACCCTCATCCTCCGTTTTTCTTCTTCTCTTTCATGCCTCAGCATGGCATATTCATCTAACATGGCAAGAAGAGGAACACCATCATATGCAAATGAAACGCCATGATCTTCTTCCCATGCACGGGTTTTGGCAACCAATGTGTCGACCAACGCTGCAATTTCACAAAAAGACAATATTAGCTAGACATCCTAGGCTTGTATGCATGCCAGGAAGTTTGCATGACAATTTGCTCTATCACACTTGGCTAAGCACTGGTTTACAAGTTCACATTTTATATCTGCTGCGGAAATTGATAATCCCAGTGTTCAATTCAGGGACTTCAACTTGACTTGTATCAGTTGCACCAAAAATAATGATGATGATCCATGCAAGAAAATATGTGGACATACTCCATCGGTAGTCTATCAAACAAATGGGCTAAATTAGTTCTCAATATCTGTTTTTAGTCTCATTCAACAGATACCTAGGGTTTAAGATTTAAGGTTTAGGCTTTTAGTCTCATTCAACAGATACCTGGAATTTTGTTAACCAGTATCCGAGCTTTCTCTGCACGTTTGAGGTTTAAGTGAGCACCTCTGCTTGCATTATACCTGTTTTCATCCTGTTTTACAAAGTGGTGTTAATTGTTATATATTTGGATCATAACTTGCCAGCAAGACTAGCGCTAAATCTAAAGGATCCGAGTAGAAGACATTTGCATTAAAAAACATTTAAACCGACAGTTCAAACTGTATGGAAATTTTAATACCAAAAGTTAATGGATTCCCTATCCAAAAAACCAAAGAAACATAAAAGCTTATTAGTTAAAGATCTTCAAACTAAATGATCTGTTTATTCAAATTGGTTTTAAGCACATATCATATCTTCCAATTCAGCACCACCGTACCTCTACCAGAAAGAGAAGGGGAAAAAAAACAACCAGTTCTAGAAGCCAAAAGATACTGAAGTGGATGTGAAATTCAGCAATTCAATTATTTAATTTTTATTGTTTCCATAATGAAAATACTCTCACAATGATATTCATAATAGTACTAGGCTTCTAGCTATAATAATGGCTAATGTTTTGCCAAAATAATGCCACATTTAAGCATTACAATTCTTATTTCATATTCTACATGTCCTGACTGGAAAAGTGCCACCTCTCCTACAAAATCCATACTCACCCAACCATGCAGACATGCAAATAGACAGAGTGAAAGGGGGAAATTATAGGTACCCGATTATAATCTTCAAGCCAACTCTCTTCTTCACAAGCTGACATCCACTTCTCTACCTTATCCAATATTTCTTTCCGGCTAAGAGCTTCTTCTTTTGCTTTAGCAATCTGACTGTCCATGTCAGCCAGTAGTTCAGCTGGTTCAATGGTACCAGAATCAATTAGTGCCATGATCTTCTCTCGAGCAGCTTCTGTATCTATTTCTACATGAGCATGTGCATATATCTCCTCAAGCTCTGCTTGCTTCTTAAAAGCAATTTCTTTCATCCTGCTGGATTTCAGCTGATCAAGCCTTTCAACTTCCACCTCAGCCTTAGCACAAAACAATCTCATCAATTAGCTTACTTCTAGAAATCCAAATATGTAAACTTTTAGAGATCTAAGTACCTGCTCAATCAGATCTAGAGCAAGGCCGCCAGGAGCAGTCACTTCATCAACAGAAGCTGATATGTTACAGGTAACATGGTCAAATAGACTCCTTTCCTCACTGGGAGTGTCCATTAGATTCCACAAATCAATTAGCTGAGTGGATAATTCTTGAAGCTGCAAATGATTTACAAATCAAGCAAAAAATATTATTTAGCTAAATGGGAGAAATTTATTAACAAGAAATAAAGAACACAACAAAAGGGAGAATCAGATATCCTCCTAAACCTTTCATCCAAAAAAAAAGAAGTTATCCTCCTCGTACCAAGTCAAACAATTATTGTGAAGATGATTAACAGTTAAGCAGTATTTAATAAAATCATGCTTGTAGGTGATGTCATTTCTGGGGTACCAAAGTTGGCTGTTATGATAACTCCTTGAAAAATGAATCTTGCGCAAAGATAAAATCAAGGTCCCCGAGAATAAATAATCCCGAAAGGTACAACAATAGAAAAAGCAACAAAGAATGAAATAAGGTGATGAAATGAATAGAACTGATAAACAGTATTGTAAATTCTTACCTTCAGCAGCCTCTGCTTCTTGTCCTCTTTTAGTGTTAGGACTGTCTTAGCCAGCCTAGATAGGGTGTCATTACTTATGCTTTTGGATTGAACACCATTAGAATCATTTAAGCTTGGATGAACCTCAGTTACAGTACTAAAGAAGTCCATTCCAAGGACAGCACAAAGATCATGCACAGTACTCACAAATTCAAGAACCTTTTGCAGCCTCTCACTCTGTCAAATAAACAACGCAATAAAATACTCAATGTAATGTTAAGTGAAGAAAATAAAGTTTTCATCTTCACAACTAGGTGATAAATGATTGGACATTAAATTAGACTTACCTTCTCCTTTTGAAGTTCCTTGAGTTGGGATTGATATTCATCCAGCTTCTTCAAGGATAGGTCAGACTCATCAACTACTGGAGTTCCAGTCTGATCATTTACATCCAAGCTCCCAGTTATCTCTCCACATATTTTTTGTATCTGTGACTGTACATCAGAAAACTCCTTTATCCTCTCCTCCTTTTGTTTCCATAGTTGTTTAAGTATTGGTGCTATAGCTGCAAGCTGTTCCTTGATAGTTCCAGTAGTCTTTTCAGGCTGCAAAGGAACAGATAACATGCATAATGAATTAGTTTACTATTTTTTCAGCATACATTGGAATTGTCTATTTAAATGCATCACAGAGCTATATCTTCACTTGCTCTCAGTATCAAGGATAATTCAAGTAGTCACTAACAATTCCAGCAAAGCCATTTTCTCCAAGTGCTGATTGAAGACTAGAAAGCTCAAGTTTAGCATCTGACAAGGCTTGGAGCAACTGTGCCCTTGACTTTGCAGCCTGCATAACATTTCTCTTGTACACATCCAAGCACTCCTGCTCTATCTGAAGAAGCATCTTGTCTCGATCCTCATCACTCTCACCAACCTCATCCCATATTTCCTACAAAAAAAAAATGACTTGGTTTTTTCTGAAGACCATGCGTATCAACAGTGCCAATTGACAAAGAAGAATAGAAGAAAAGTTAGTTACCTGCAGTTTCTGTAATAAGGAACCACAGGTTGCTTCTGCAAGAAGGGGATCATGAGCATCTGTCACAGCCATTAACTCTTAGCACAACCTAGACTGCATTAAAAACAAAAGCCATATGAAATTATTTCTCTTCCCTGCATACATCGAGAAACTTATCTTCTTGGAAGACTATTAAAAACAATCAGAAATTCATGAATTAGTCAAAATGGGACTGATATTAGCATACAGGATAACTGAATTGATAGATAAAAAGAACATTAATAAAAATACTATAATGCATTGAAAGTCTAAACATTTTTGTTTGGAAAATCTATAAACATTCTCTGGATGTGCACCAAGCCTACAAGCCCAGAGAGGGAGCGTAGCAGCACTCTTTTTGTTTTACATAGCAAGCCCTGTCTCAGGCCATTCCATGTAAAGTACGTGAAAGTTACTTGACATCGAACGGGGGGAGAATATTGTCAACTCCTGCCAACAAAAACCTCCGGACAGGCTGCCTAAATTGGGAAGGAAAGAAAGGGGAACACCAGAATACAATGATATGCTAATCGAATTTACGCTTCATAAACCACCATCCTAATAGATGCATTGATGAATTGAAATAACAAATAAAGATCTCAGGAAAACACTAAAAAGTGCCCTTTGTTGAAAGCTATCAATAGTATCCGCTACAAAATCTCCAAACAATTTACAAATCCGGAATCCATCCAGCACATAAAGTAAACACAGTTAAACAACTTATTCTCATCACATAAAGAATAACAACAGAATGAAAACACATCCCCAATGAACACCAGCCATCAAAGAAATGCCACTTATGGGAAGCAAAACCCAATTCAAGAACTGCATAATTTTCATTTTCATTGATTTTGAAACCCCCTCTCGGAAAAGGAAACACTCCAAGGTTAATCTAAATCCTTACTCAGGATTGATTGAGGAAGCATCTTAAAATAAAATGTCGGCTCCTCCTCAACACTAAACTAACTAACCAGGGGCAACTAACAAGCACAAAGAACAGAATTGCAAGCCCATGGAAATCCAAAAACAATTTCACCAAAAAGCTAGAGTCAACTTGACAGTCAAACACAACAAAAATCCTGAGCAACTCATCTTCACAAGCACAATGTGCAACTACTCACTAACACCAAACCTCGCATTCATCAAGAGCTTGAATAAATCAACTAGATCTTCGGCTACTGAAGATCAAGACAAGATGAAGCGACTAGAATCAAGAAAAAGATGGCAGAAAAATCAGAGCGCAACATTATGTGAATGAAGAAGCAGGGAAGCTGGCGAAAGCAGAGAAAATGCATACTCAGATCGTCCTTTTCAGTACAGGGTTGCTCGATTTTCGTTCAGATCTAAGAGTGGCTTCAGTGGTATCTTTGAATTCGCGATAGGGAAAGAGTATGATGGAAGGTGAGAGGAGAGAGAGAAAGATTTATCACAAGATTCACAGTGTGTAAGGGCAGCGGATGGAGGTGACCCAGGTGGGGCCCTGAGAAACTATATTTGATTGTCGGCTTGTTTGATCATCCTTTTGCCCGCGCCTCCTTGCGTAATTACGGACATGACACTGTGGTGTGGCTACTGTCAGCGTCACAAGTGTCATGTGCGTGATGTGCCCAACACTGTCATTAAATATCCATAAGAAAAAATTAGTATATTTTTTTGAAAATGAATACGTGGTTCAGAAAATTTATATAAAATTTTCAGAATCATTCACTGTTAGAAATTTTAAAAATTTTAAACATGTGATTATAAAATTGTTAAATTAATGTATTTGATTCAATTAAAAATTTTAAAATATTATAATATTATTTTTAAATAATTTGTATATTTGTGTAAATAAATTATATTATTCAAAATATTCTCACAAAAAACTTAATAAATTACTTAAATTGATCGGTCAAAGAAAATCAATGAGGAAGGCCACCAGTCAACTGCGAGAGTGGTCCTTATGGTTGAAGTTGACCGGTCAATGTACTAATTAAACTGATGAATAATCATCAGCGGCCACAAGTAATTGTGAATTAAAGTGACAATATTGGCAAGGCATTAATAGAATCTCTCTCCTAACGTAAATATTCCAATATGCTTAAAGCCAGTTTAGTTGACAACAAATTTTATGAAATGTATAATTTTGTTGGGAAGTAAGGAATAAGCAAATTATTCAGTTGATTATTGATTATTAAAATAAAAGAATTATAAAAGATAAGAAATTGTTTACTCATTATTTTTTTGATGCTCCTCAATCTTTAGTAAAAGGAGCTTTTTATCTTATTTATAAATGAAAATATAAAATTATTTATATTCAATTTAACAAATGAGAGTTATATCTTTTTATTCTTATTATGAGTTTAAAAATTTATATAGGACTAGAGTTTTATATTCATATACATTTTTATGTGTACATACTCAAAAGAAATTTTGAATATTAGCTCATCATGTGGTCTATTACCAATTGTAATGATTACTTAATTATTCTAACATGCGAGAATGAGTATTTAATTATTTTCAATTGTATTAGAAAAATAAACTAAAACGTGTTTAAAAATTTTCACCAATAAAATAATTTTTGATCAACTTAAAATATTAATGAAAAATGAATAATTTATTATATATACTTTTACATTTTATATCTTTTTTTTGTTTTAAAAACTTCAAATTTATTTTATTTTCGTAACTTAGTGCATTTTTTTTCATATTATCGATTTCAAATCAATTACCTTTTAGTTTTATCAAATAAGCTGTTGTATTTTTATATTACATCTTAAAAATTGAATCTGAATTATCTGATTTAATTAGCTCTACTCAACTGCATGCTGGACAAGATGCTAAAGTTATTAGTTTGATTTAATATTTTCTCCATTAATTATTCGAACCTCAATTCTTGATTCTTCAACGTTGCTTTAAGATCGACAGGAAATTATTTTGTCGATGAGAATCTCTTTTTTTCAACACTCTTTACTTTATTTCTCTAATACAAAATTTAAAATAATTAAGTACACATTAATATAAACTTATTATTATAGAGGTTAGAATAAAATAAAAAATTAATTAAATAATTATTATTGTTGGCAGTGAGATACATAAAAATTTAATATTTAAATTTTCTCAAGAGAAACAATTTTTCAAGATGATATTAATTGGAAACAATTTATCAATATAATATTCAATGAGAAAGAAGGCAAATTGTTTTCTCGGGAGAAATTAGTGGCAGAATATTTGGTGTATTTGTATATATTTTTATTTTTATATTTTTAAAAATTATTTTTTATTTTTAAAAATTATTTTTAAATTAAAAAAAATAAAATTAGGAAGTGATTAATATTGTAGATAAAAATATTTTATTTAATTATAAAATTAACATTTAAAATAAAAAATAAATTTAAAAAATAGTTAAAAATTATTTCTATTTTCTTAATTTTAAGTTACACATTTAAATAATAATTTTTAAAAATAAATTCTAAAATAAGTTATAGTTCTTTTATTTTTAAAAATAAAAAATAAAAAAATCGTTTTTAAAAATAGAAAATAAACAAAATCTTCTTTGCCACCACCCCCGAAAAAGCTGCTGCCACAGCATTTTCCATCAAAGCAGTTTGGAAGAAGTTTCTGCCACAAACTTCTTTCGCTGTGCAAGCTTCCGTCCAATCAACTAGTACATTTATTTATCTTTTGTAGTTGAAAAGGGAAAAATGTTGGCTGCAGAAATATTAACTCAATTCGAGTAAAATAATCCAATATATTCTTATATAACGTGTGATATTTTATTACAAAAATAAAATATATATATAATTTTATTCCTATAAATTCCACCATCGTTATGTCGTTTAGGGATGCTATTTGCTTAGCTATTACTTCCTGCTCACTAATTTGATTTTGAAGTGTCTAAAATTTTCTCCATCACTTTTTGCTAAGACATTATTAATTTGTATTTAGTGGAATCATTTATTGTAAGATAATTTTAAAGGTAGAATCAACTGATTTATAAGAAAATGTCATTCTACAAAATTAAAGTTATTGTGATATCAGTTACATCTAAATACTGTTATTTTTATTGTTTTATATATTGAAAATTATAAAAAAAATCATTTGCCTCTTTTTTTTAACTTGCTGCTAACCTCATTTCAACAAATGTATTATAACTACACTACCTATTTACAAACTACACATATAAAGAATAACATCACAGAACTAATAAAGACTAATATAATAATTTTTTCTATACTAAACAACTAAATAATTATTCCATTTATTTCTTAAATATTTTATCTATTTTAGATCACTGTTTCATTCTATTAGTTCAAACATTCTATACAAATAACTATCTAACATAGATAACTAACAATATTTATAGAAAAAGGTCATTTTCTAAACAATACTTGATTAACATAACAATTTTTAAAATATCAAAAATTAAGTCTTCAAATTATTTAACAATTATGTTAATTCTTACAATGAAAAATATGTAAATTACTATATTCTCAAAATAATGCATGAGAATTATTTAAAATAACTTAAAAATATGCAAAAATAAAATTCTAACTACTCATAATTATATTTAAATATTTTAAATAATATATATATATACCAAATGACAAAAGATAGTTAACAAATAATTTTTATTTAATATTACAAAATAAAAATATTAACTTACCTTAATTAAATTTTATGGAGAAAAGAATGCAATAAAAACTGCAAAAAGGGAAAGAATAAGAAGAGAAATTAAGTAAGAAGAATTTCAACTCTTTTGAAAAAGTGAAATAGAAGAGAGAATACAAAAATTCATATAAAGATAAGAATAGTTGAACAGACTTAACAAAATTATTCACCTGCAAATTTTACTTTGTATATCAATTGGCATAGATAAGTTTTTATGCTGTAAAATAAATGGGAGAAGATATTATTATACATAAATTTTCATACTCTCCCATCTTGGGACCTCTCGAACTTGATAGACGTACAAAATTAGAGGGTGAAGAAGTTGCTGTCAGCAACTTGTTCCACTTGAAAGGACTTGCTGATAGCAACTTCTCCTATTAAAATATGAAAATTTTGTTGTATATCACTAATATAATCAGTACATTTTTAAATTTAATAATTAATTAAATATATAAAATTTAATTTTTTAAAAAATTAAATTTAACTAATAATTAAATTTAATAATATATCTATCCATAATTTATTCAATGGTGTACATAACCTTTTAATAAAATATTTTCATCCTTTTTAGAATTTGTTTTTGGGTAAAAAAGTCGAAAAAAAATACCCAAATCAAATCATCAACATTAGAAATAAACAAATGCAAAAAAGTCCACGTCCTTCGTTGGCCACGTGAAATGGCTAGGCGGTGGATAAGATAAGGGGGCCCGAGAAGGATCAAAACGGTGGAAAGAAAAGCATTATGGTAATTAAAGTCAAGATCAGGGGCATGCATCCGCTACAAATTGAAGGGTTTTGCGTTGCCAAGAAGAGTTATTTTGGGAGATGTAAATAGGAAAAGCAAATGAAGAGGAAACCTAGAAATGGAGCAAAGGCAGTCGTGCTCACGTTCTAGGTGTCATCACGAATCAAACGACAGAGACCTGCCTGCTGGCATTAGCAGCTGTAAGTCATCATCCAATTTATTGTTTGCTGACATTATTTATTTACTTTTTTTGTAATATAAGTAGTAAATACACATGTATTGCTAAAAAAAATTTGATAAATATGTAATGAAATTGGTAAGTATATTTTTTTATAAGAAAAATATTTACATAAATATTGCTTATCACATTGAATGTTATCAACTAATAATATATAAATTTATTTGTTTTAGTAATTAATTATAAATTGATTTGAATTTCTCTTTCTTTATAATTAATAATAAATAATTGTTAATTTATTATTTAAATTTAATTAATTATTAAATAAAATTAACTCGTATATTATTAATTGACAATATTTAAATAATAACATCTAAAAATAATGGCAGTACCTACTTAAATATTTCTCATCCAAAAATTGATTGACTTGTCAAGTATCTTTAATAGTTATCAATTAAACATAAATCAATTGTATATTCAAAAAAAAAAAAAAAGAAGAAGGTATCTTTACGCATCTCCCTATTGATCCATGCGTTTTACTATTATTAACAAGGAAATGTCTTAAAGAAATAACATAAAGAAGATTTAAACCCTCTCCATCAAGATTATCAAGAAAAATTCTTATATATTCTAGTTATAATATATGTTATAATTCTCAATTAATGAACTAAAGAGAATACAATTGCAATTTTAATATGTTGTAAATTAAAATTTATAATTTTTTAACAAATATGAGTTTTTTAAAACTGACAATTTAGCTTCTCTCCATTAATTAAGAACAAAGACATGTGTTATTATCGACTACCCTTGCTGACAAAACGTCATTTTGACCAACCAACCTCATTTATTGAATGAAAATTATTGAGTAAAAATAAAAAAAAAAAATGCTAACAATGGTTTGAAATTATTGTTAAATATTAAATATATATTTTCATCTAATGAAATTAAATATTTTATTTTTATTTTTATTGTTAATAATATAATAAATAATAATATATTTAATAATAAAATCATATTTAATATTTTATTTCTATTTTTATAAAGTATTTAATATATTATTATTTATTATATTACTGAAAATAAAAAACAAAACGTTTAATATATTTAATTAAAAATATATATTTAAAACTTAATAAAAAAATTTGGACTGTTATTAGCATTTATCAAAATAAAAATACAATTTAAGTATTTCTCCTTGGCAACGTCAATGTCGAGCAACCGATTTTAATGGAAGCCATCCATCCAACAACCGTTATTAAAGAGTTATTATACTCTCAGCATCTAATTTTTTAAGTAATATTTCCCAAGCTTCCTCTCCCCATGGCATGAACGTTCTTCGACGGAAAAGCTATAAAAGCAAAAGTACCTTTTAAGATCAATTTATCAAAACAGTTAAAGAGGTTAGTTCAAGAATTAAGAAAAAAATTATTATACCCTTTTATGCGATATTGTTTTTAATAATACTATATGAACTAAAAATAAAATATGAATTTGGATTTCAAATAAAAATCAATAACTGTAATGATAAAGTAAATTTATAAAATTTAATTTAATAAATATAAAAAATCTAAAACTTAAATTTGAAACTTATTTTCAATATATATGTATACTAGCTAGTCACTCGTGTATTGATAAAGATTTATTTCAAAAATATAATATTATAATTAGATGTTAATTATTTACAAAAAGGATTAGATGAAAAAATTAATATACAACCAGCAACTCTAAAAAATATCTTATAAAATATAATTAAAATTGATGTTATAATATAATAAAAGATTAAACTTACAAATTTTATCATATATATCAAATCATATAAAATAAATTTAAAATTTTTCCTTTTTTTAATATTCATAAATTAAATCAAAGTTGAACTATTCCAAAATATTTTGAATATGTGATGTAATTTAAAAAAAATAATTTATATCTCTACAATCCTAGATTATAGGTTTATAAGTGGATAACAATTTTATTTAATAGAAAAAAATTCTTAAGTATAAGTACTCTATAAATAATAACAATTGCAAAATCTCAAGAGAAATTTATAAAGGAGAAAAAGGAAAAACTCAAGGTAAAATGGGGGAAAAGAAATTAGGAACGTTTGGAAAAAAATTCTTGAAAAATAGCTGAAATAATAAAATATTTATGGAACAGAATAGTTAAAAGTGAAATATTTGCTAAAACAAAAATTGGGGAAAATTTAAGGAAAGAAAAAAGTTATCTCCCCACTCATTTAACTTAGTATTTAAGTAGATAATTGATTTTTAATTTATTTTAAAAAAAATATTGATTTTAAATGCAAACTTATCATTATTTAAGATAATTATTATTAATATTAATATTTAATAATATAATTTATGATAAGAATAAATTTTCTTTGTATTAGTAATAAATTTTTCATTTATTATATTATAGTATCATAAAATAAATTTTTAAAATAATAATTTTATTGATAATTTATTAAATATAAACCATAAATTATTACTTACTTATTAACTAAAATTTAATATATTAATATTAAATATTTTTTATTTATTAATTCACGTGGAGGAGAGGAATAACTTTTGGTATAAAGACATCAATAAAAGATTCATATTTAAGTATTTTTATAAAAGTTGAATTAGAATAGAAATTAAAAAAAAGGTTCCTTCCAAAATTTGAAAAAAAAATTCTATATAGAAATATAATAATATCATGAATTACTGCTTTCTTAAAAATCATGATTAATTTTATTTATAAAACTATAAATTTATTAAAAAAAGGTTGCAAAATTAAAACATTTGATATAATCCTTAATATAAAATAGTTTATTTGAAGTTTAAAAAAATATGTTAAGAATATGGAAAAATTATAAAAATAACATAAATATTTATAAAAATATTACTAAAAATGTAATTAATTATATTTAAAATTAAAAAATAAATCTTTAATCACCATAGTGAGAATTTATTAAATAAATATAAACTATTATATTATTAAGTAAAAAATATTGTTATATACTGAACTCAAACTTTTTTAGAGAGAACATAGTGTTAATAAAAATAAATTTGATACCAAATTTAAACTTCTTCTGATAGTTATAAGTAGAGTTTTTCATTTGTATATATGAACAAATATGGATTTAATCAAATACTTATGAAAAGAAAATGCATTATAGATAAGAGTTTGTAAATTTTAAATTAAATCTGAAATATAATGAAGATAAAAATGAAAAAATTCTATTTAAATTAATGAACATAAAAAAGTATAAAATTTTAAAATAAAATCATATAAAAATAAAGATAATATGACTTTCAAATTTTAAAATAAGAAATGCTATTGAGTTCAGTTACAAAGAATTTACCTAATGAAATAAATTATGTAAAAAAAGTATGCTTTTATAATTTTTATATATAAAAAATTTAACAAGAATAGATCAAGTTATAAATCTTTAATAAAATAGAAATTTAATGAAATAAAGCATTTATAACCAAAAATAGATAATCAAATTGGAACAATAATAGTATAAAAAGAAGTAAAATAAATTGTAAAAAAGAATTTACATGGTAAGAGCATTATCGAATAGTTACAAGAGGTTAAAAATAGCAAAATCCTATAAAAGAGAAAAAAAGATGAAGGAAAAAGATAAAAAAATGATTAAAGTTCTCATATTAGAGAAGACGATAGTAAGTTATAAAAAAAAAGAAACAAAATATAAATATAATTTAAAAAAAAATTAAGGGTCTTTTTATAAGAGTGACATAATTTGATATTTATGAATTTTAATAAAAGATCAAAAGTAATTTAAATTTAAATTTAAATTTTTTTAAAAATTATTTTAATATTAAAAAATAAATAGAGAAAAATGATAAATTAACACATAATTAATTATAAGAATAACACTTGTTATAGAAAATAAGAAATATCATGGCTAATATATAATATAAATCATCCATTATTTTTTATGTCATAAAAATTTTTGTATCTATACATATTCTTATCAATTTTGTAGAAAAAAATTTACATTTTTTGTAACTTTTTTAACCGCCCCTAAGGAGTTGCCACTTAGTCTAAACCCTTGGCCAATTATAAAATTTTTAATGATAGAATTAGAGTTTTTTTGTATACTTATCATATACAAAATCACTACACATTTACATAATAATGAAACATTTGAAAATAAAGAAAGAATTGTGATGTGATATGTTGGGACATTCTAAAAAACATAATAAAATATTTATTAATTAAAAATAAAAATAAAATTAAAAATAATATTTAATATTTTATTAAAATTATGAAATAAAAGATAAAAAGAAAAAAATTAAAATACAATAAATAATAAGAAATGAATGGAGTAATTACAATAATTAGTAATATTGTAATGCTATAATTATAATAAAATAGTTAATATGCATATCATAATTTAAATAAAAATCTTACAATAAATACTTAAAAAAATTTATCTAATTTTGCCCCTTCTATATTTATGAAAACTCTTCTAAATACATGTCAAGTCTATGGTTGTAAATTTTATGATCAGTTCGAGCTAGGCTTATAAAAAGCTCAATTCATTTTTGAGTTAAACAAGCTTGAGTTGAAACTCATATAATTGTTAAGTTTAAAACTTTGTAATAAGTTTAAACTTTGTAATACAAGACTCGTGATATTATTTTATTAAATTATTAATTTATTTGATTATTGAATATTTTGATATCAATAAAAATTCTTACTAGTGTCATTTTATAAACAAAAAAAAGCAAAGAAAATTGTGCATTAAATACCTTAAATTCTAATTTTTTTTAATTTTTAATTTACAAGAAAAATGTTGGATTTCAAATAGCAAATTTTTTACTTTGTTATTACTTGCATAATTATTAAGTAATTTTTAAACATCATAATTTCATTATTTTATATGTATATTTGTTAGAATAGAATGAGATTTATATTTAAAATTTTAGTTATTTGTATAAAAATTATAATACATCTTATTTTATTATTATTTGGTAAAAAATACTACAATATGTCAAAGTTCATTTAAACTCAATTAAATTAATTTAATAGCCAATGGCTTTGAGCTTGAGCTCGAATTTGTTCAATTTACTTGAACTTAAATTCAAAAAAGCAAAAACTCAGTTTGTTTACAACCTTAATGAAATCATCTCCATCTCTATCTCTATTTCTATACCATTAAAAATTTAGGGTTTTTTGGAATATAGGGTTAATTTTTTTTAATGTATAACAAATTATGGAAAAAAATTCCCCACCTTTCACTACTTTGTTTTCTTTTTCATACATTTTCTCCATACCTTCTTTACATTATTTATAATTCAAACACTGATAAATAATATAAATAAAACATAATATAATTTTTTAATAATAACATTTTAAATGAATTAAATATTCATTTATTGAAATTAATTATATATATTCTATTTTTAACTTTTATCACTTCACAACTCACATATTATTTCTTTTTTTTAGTAATCTTATTTCTTTTCTTTTTAATTATCTTATTTTATACTTTTCTATTTTTTACATCCACTTCTGTAGCTCATAAGTCAAACATTAATATTACTAAATAGTATAGATATAATATAATATATATTTATTTTAAAATTTTTTAATTTATTTTATATTATTTTTATTACATTACACCCCATATATTATTTATTTATTTTTATTTATTCCTTCACATGTTTTCCTTCTTTTTTTCAAAGGCACCTCTATTATTTACAACTCAAATATTGATATCATTAAGTGATATAAACAAAATATATTATATTTTAATTTAATTTATTTAAATATTTAAAATAAGTTAAAATTTTAATATAAAATTATTAAAGAAATTAACTAATTTTAATTTATTAAATAATTATTTTATGAATAGTATGTGAAGTGAATGAAAAATAAGATTATATTGGAATAAATAAGTTTCAAGTTATCCATTAACAAGTGCCTTACTATTTGGCTAGGGAAAGACGAATTAGGTGATATGTCACAAGCTGGTAGTTACGACAATTTGATAGGTAAATTTGCTTAATTGTAGATGAAATTTGATAAAAAAAAAAATAATCAAGCATGTCCTGTGGTTGAAATTTTATATCAATGTGATTTGTGTACTATTTTTTCAATTTTTTCAAGTTTGGTAGTATTTTAATAATTTTGGTATGATCGGAGAATCTACAAAGGTCTAAAAAGTCTATATTTGTATTTTTTACATTTTATTTTCATGTTGGTTATTTTGATGTTAATTAAACACCCGGAGCATAGCAAAAATGGCTTATAACAACTAGAAAAAAACATGTTTACTTCTGCTAAATAGGTTTTTGTTCAAAATATTCTTTAAAGAGATAGAATATCAGGAAGGCTCAGCAGAATGCCTTAACATTAAGTTAAGGATTTAAGTATGTTAGTTTGTTGCTATCCTTTACAAACTCAATGTAGAATAAGGCATATATGAAATTAATGAAGTGTCTTTTTCTTTATTCAAATTCGTTCTTTGAGTCTATTGTATTCAGAGGCTCTTGATGTAAGGTAATCTTGCATCTTGGTATGCACAAATACTTTAGCAATATTCAATTATGACTTATAGACTTGTGAGTTTTATTATCTATTCCAAGAGTTTTATGTAAGTTTAATGAAAAAGTTAACGTGTTTGCTAAGAATGACAAGCATACACCATACAGTTTCAATTAAAAAACTATCGAACCATGACATTTAGGTATCAAAGTCTTGTTTGCACTAAAGAGCTATGATTGAGTAAGCTATAATTAGCTTAGATGTGGCTTGTCTAATGTTATATAAAAGATGTGCAAAATTATTACTTTTAAACTTGATGGACTTATTACCAAGGACTTGACTAAAGGGTGCAAGAAGTTGGATCAACCCATAAAGCTAGTGTGCAGAAGGATAATGCCCCTAAGTGAATGTAAATTGGTACATTAGGCATAAATATTTATGTTAGAGGGCTTACAAGACATTAATTATATGTTCATTTATAGTAGTGGCATCAAGGGTTATGAATCACTACATAGAAAGATGAATAAATTAACAATTTATCTAGAGGGAGAAGTCTCGATATTGTCAAAGGATTTAACCATTTCTTAAAAGATCGGTAGAGCTAGAGGATGAAACTTTGATCATGCAAAAATGTGCAGTCATAATTATAGAGCATGAGTAGAATGCTCCAGAAAGAGTAGTCTAAAATCATATTAAGGCAATCCAAAAAGATCGTTCATATTGCTTAGGGGAGCATAGCTAGTGATCAAAGTGAAGATTTAAAGGAATTGATCTATATGCACAATCACATAAGGCAATGACCAATCTCTAATGCTATCCTATAAAATTCTCTGATGTAGTAGGCTAGGCTACATAATCATTTAGTAGCATGGCAATAATGACTCAAAGAAGGGGTAGCAGACTAGCATTACATAGTTACTTATTTAAGAGACTTATCAATAATTGAGTTAATTTTTTCTCATGCATAGGTAAAATGAAACACAAATTAAAGTAAATTTTTTCTCATGCATAGGTAAAATGAAACACAAACTAAAGTAAAGGACACTTTATACTCAACCCTAGAAGCAAATGAGCTATCAAAAGATATTCTTATATAAGTCCTTAAAAAATGCACTTAATATAAGATTATGAGAGCTTAGAAAATTTATGAATGTCGCTTGAGATAAGAAGGGTCATAAGGACCACAATCCTAGAGAGTATTAACTCCAAAGTGGGCTATGCTGACTAATAAGATGCTAAAGAGTATTAATTCAGAGCAGATTAGAGGATCTAATTAGGTATGAAAGTGGTATTATAAAGTGTAATGAATTAACTAAACCTAATGTAAGCGAACTTATGAGTAAGATTATATGGCCTATGCATTGACTGTGCATAAGTCTTGGCTCTTGCATGGGTGCAATGGGACATTAAATGTAAGGTATTTGTTAGTAAGTAGTTTAAAGTGCTAAGTATTGCATACAATCTATAATGTTGGCATACATTTTTACGATAAAGGTGGCATCAATGCAAATTACAAAGATAGTGAGCATATAGTTATCGAGATAACTGCCCATCAAATAAGTTACAAAAGTAATGAATTCGAGAGAGTTAGTGAGAAAATAGCACTAAAAGGTGTCGAGAAAAAATTCTATAGAAGTAGCCTTTTGAGAAATTTCTGAAGAATGCATTTAGATAATAGGATACTGATATTGTAGAGGCAATAGCCTAAACTTGAGATGAGGGAATTTTTCACAAAACTTAAAGAAGCAAGCATGAGTAATCAAGGTAGTAACTCAGAGAAATAAGCTAAAGACTAATATGAAGTTTTGAAAGATAACGCAAATTTTTCATGGAGTCATGTCAAATTAAAGTATCAATGAAGGTATTGCCATTTGAAATAGGAAAAAATTTCATAAGTTGGCAGTTATAATAGTTTAATAGGTAAATGTGTTAGTTTTAGATGAAATTTGATGGAAAAATCAAGCATGTTGCAAAGATCTTATGATTGAAATTTAAGATCAATCTGATTTATGTACTATTTTTCTTAGCTTAGAAGTATTTTGATAACTTTGGCATGGTCGGAGAATCCGAAAAGGTTCAGAAAGCCTTTATTTGTGATCCTCACATTTTATCTTTATAGTGATGCATTTTTGTAATAATTGGACACTTGGAACATGGCAAAAAGGGCTTCTAACAATTCAAAATAAGCCTGTCTATTTTTATCAAATAAACTTTTATTCAAAATGTTCTTTAAAGGAAGAATGTTTGGTAGCTTTAGTGATCACTTGACACTAATCTAAGGGTTGAAATGAGTGACTTGTGCCTCTTCTATACACTTCTAACATTGTAATGAGTCTTTATATTAATAACAAAAGTAGTCCCTCTTCAATTTACAATATCTCAAGTTTTTACTGCTTTTAACTACATTTTTCCGAATTTGTTCACATTGTATATTTTGCATCATTGTTGCCTTTCTTTATATGTTAGTTGCCTATATATGTTCCTTATAAGTT
This sequence comes from Sindora glabra, assembly GCA_020226215.1. Taxonomy (NCBI): domain Eukaryota; kingdom Viridiplantae; phylum Streptophyta; class Magnoliopsida; order Fabales; family Fabaceae; genus Sindora; species Sindora glabra. The sequence continues at coordinate 44,367,539 of CM035230.1, read as the reverse complement.
TACGGTTACCCCAATTATGCTATGCTTATATGTTTAGTTTATTAGTTCTAGATTTTAGTGGTGTATTAATTGATTGGTTGATTTATTCCTTAGGTGGTGAAGATTTAAGTGTTACACATCTCAATTATTGAGTTATCGATTTATGACATGATGTCATGCCATATATTGCTTGATTAATGAGTCATTGTGGCTATTCTGATGCTAACATGTGGCTAGATTTCTAGGCTTGAGATATTTATATAAATAATCAATATCAATTAGTCAATCAATTAATCAATAATAATAATAATAATAACAACAACAACAATAATAACAACTATTTCTATTACTTTTTAAATATCATTTAAGGTTAATGTGCAATACTTAAAAAAGATAATAAATAATTTTAATTTTAAAAGAGGTAAGTTATAGTTTTCAAATATATCCTTTAAAGTTAACTAATAAGTAAAATTGTTCAGTATTTATTTAGATAATACAAATAATTTTTAAAAGAAGATAATAAATACAATCTTAATTTTTTGAAATAATAAGTAAATAGAAATAAATTTTTTTCTCTTAAATGACATTTAAAATAGAATGAAAAGAGTGAAACTATACATATATCTCTACAAAAATATACATGCTTGATTTGGGAAGCCTAAGATGAGATATATTATATCTAGTCTAAACTTTAAAAATTAATGTAACGGAAGATTAAAAATAATAATAAGAATATGTCTTATAATCAGCGCTAGTAATAAGGTGAAATTTTATAGGTATTTGTTTCAAAATTTTTCATTGTAATTTTATATGTGTATTATTTTTTAACTTAATACTAATAATTATAATTTAAAAAATATAATTATTAATTAATTATTTAATTAATTAGAAAAGTACTATGCATATAAAATTATAATTGAGAGTTTCACAATAAATGCATATAAAATTTTACTTAAATTTTTTTCCTTAAAATAACTCGCTAACCAATCACAACTCAATTTGAAATATATATATATATAACCTTTACTTATTCATTGAGATGAAAAAATTATGTTACTAATTTAATAATAAAATAATAAATAATATTATGGTCAATTTGGTGCCATCATTAATTTTTTAATTTAATAAATACATTTATTGTAGAAATAAGAAATAATGAGTGCTATTGATTTAAATATTTTGAATTAATATTTATTCATTAAAATATTAATTTTTTATTATTTTATTACAATTAAATATGTAATAAGATTTTTTATCCAAATTAAAGAAAAGAGGTTAGCAATATTTCATATATATATATATATATATATAAATTGTTAAACTTTATATTCAATGTCAACAATCTCCATTTTTTTATTTAAATGAAAAAATATACTACTAATTTAATGAGAACAAATAATAAAAAGTATATAAACAATTTTAATAAAAAATATTAATTCAAAATGTCTAAATCAATTTCATTTATTTTTCTTATTTTTATAATAAATATACTCATTAATTAAAAAATTATTTATGGTGACAAACTTCAATAATTTTTATTATTTTATTATAAGTATGATTTTTTTACTCAATTAAAAGAGTAGGGATTATTAATATTCATATATAAACATAGTATATAGATGTTAATAATCTTATATATATATATATATAATATTTTATTATACTATATTTTGGAAATACACATAAGTACATGACCAAAGAGGTATTATTTAGGCCAAAACTCAATAGGCCACATGAGATTGGATCTAGCAATTGGCTTAAACTAGCAAATAATTAATTGGATTTTCTTCATAAAGGTTTTAGATCGCACTTTAATTGAAAAACTTCATCCAAAACTTCGAGTCATTATATTGTATTAAGAATGGCAAATTAAGTAGAATATTTGTAGTGACCCCAAAGATTGAGGGAGTATTTTTTTTAAACCTTAAGAATTTTATATATATAATATTTTTTATATTGTATTTTAGAAATGTACATCGGTAAATGACTCATAAGGTATTATTTAAGCCAAAGCTCAATAGGCTACATGAGGTTAGATCTAGCAATTAGCCTAAACTAGCAAATGATTGGATAGGATTTTCTTCATAAAGGTTTAAGATCACCCCTTGATTGAAAAACTTCATTTGAAACTTCAAGTCATTATACTATATTAAGAATAACAAATTGGCTAGAATTTTTATACTAAGAGAGTTTTTTTTAACTTCAAGAATTATATAAATTGTAAGAATAATATGAAAAATTTTATTTTTTAAAAAAATAAAAAGTAGATTACCTAATTGACTATTATTAAATAAATTAAGAAAAATAAATTTTCTTAAGAAGTATCACTTTTTATAAAGCATAGGAAATTAATTATCTAAAAGTAAACTTTATTTCTTGTATTCTTTATTGATATAAAAATAAAATTATCTTTCCTAAATTTAATTAATGACATTATCCATCATCCCTTAGTTAAGTTTTATGATACTTGTACTAACAAAGTAGGTGATTTTCCAATCCATTCATTTGTTCATGTTTAGATAGCATAGAAAATGAAGATAATTTTCAACACATAAGGTGACAAAAATAATAAACGAGAAATCCAAGGTTAGCTCTTATAGTTTGGTAATGGTGTAAAATAAGTAGATCGAACCAAATATGGACCGATTCGTTTAGGCTCGGTCCATGTTACCCATAAAAAGGCTAATTTTAAAGAGTCTATATTTGTAAGTCTATGGATTGATTTGCAAACTTTAATTATCGGTTTGCAGACCGATCTGTATCCATTTGGATTGCATTTGATCTATCGGATCAGTTCATATTACTTATGAAAAAAAAAGATCAAATTTTAGGTGGTTTAAGCCTATCAAAGCCTGTAGAGTTCATGCACTTTGGTCCATTTTACACCTCTATAATTTAGGTTTATTTAGCTGCCTTTGTAAACTAGAAACACAATGTAAGATAAAAAAAGAAACTAAAAACATTTTATAGTTTTTTATTATAAAAAGAAAACACTTGCTTTTGAAGTCATGTAAAAAATATAAATTATGGTAATATTTATTTTATGGTTTTGTTTATTATGAATGTAATTTAACTTTTTCATGAAAAATATAAAATTATGAGTTAAAAAATTATGATACTAAAGATAGTACATACATGATATTAAAGAAAAGAAATTAAAAATAATTAAAATTTATTAGTATGTATTATAATAATCTTAAGGATATAATAATTATTTTATTAATACTTTTTGAGAAACTCAAAGTTGAATCAAATAAAATATAGAAAGTTATTTTATAGGAAATGTTACTTTCTTAATCTCAACTAAATAATTTTAAGCTCTTCTCAAAAAATTTACATAAAAAGTTACTTTTTACAAAGTTCAACTTTCTGTAAAAACTTACTTTTCATGCTAATTAAACAAACCAAGTCATATTTTTTGTACACAATAATAGTTATAATTTAGCTTATGTTCTAAGATAAATTATATGCTATATTAAGTATGCTAATAATGTAAGTAATAACATAATAATATTAACTACAACCATTCATATTTTTTTATTTATTCCATGTTGTAAAGTTACTAAAAATTACTTTCATAATTTTTTTAAATCATTAAATTGGCAATATACTATGTCTTTTTGGTAAAGTTAACATAATATATTATTATAATTGATTTGAACATTATAATGAGATAAATTGGATTGAGCCACTTGTAAACTTAATTCAAGTTAAATTGAATTGAAAAAATTGGCTTAAATTGAGCTTGAAGCAAGTTATGAGTTAACTTTTTTTTAAAAAAAATAAGTTTGTGTTCATGTTAGATCAACTTAAATTGGTTTATTAATAGATGTATTTATAATGTAAAAACTTATTAAAGTTGCCCATCACATATATTTATTCTCTTTTATTAATTAAAAATATTAACATTCTCTATACATTGAAATTTTGCACTAACATTTTGCATGCATGGTATTTTTCTACTTGTAATGTGATCTTATAGAGATAACCATAAAGAGCTAGTTAAAAGAATCAATTATGTGCTTTAAAAGCTAATTCAAAGGACTTGAATGTATGAAAGAAAAGTGTGGAAGAGCTAACTATGTGGGATATTTGTATTTCGGCCATAGAATGAAGTTAAGGCCAATTTGGGCTATTTGGGACTTTAATTTGCATTTTATTATGTTTTGTTATATTTTGAGACATATTAGGCCTTTTATTTGTAAATAACTTTGATCCAATATTTTTATCATTTCTGTAGAACTATGTACCGTATTACTATTTTCTCACTTGATGATGTCTTAAAGTGGGCTTAGTAAGTTAATGTCAAGCCTATTTGAAACCATTAGAGCCTAACTACTTTAGGTTATTCTTTTAGCTTATATAAAAAAAGGTTGTTCTTTATAGATAAGTGAGTTAGATCATTTGTGATATAGAAAGCTGTTGTTACCTTTTTTGCAAGAATGCATTTTTCTCTTAAGTTTTTGAATGAATTTATAATTTCAATCTTTACTTATCCAAGGATTCATTATTTGTGGTGTGATTCTTTTGCATTTATCAAAGGATTTTCATCCTCTGTGGCGTATTCTTTATTGGTTATTGCTCCTATTCTTCCTTTTTTGGAGTGTGACATGACTATCCTTTTGTTTTTGTTTTAATTTGCTAATTTTAGAATGATCTATTAGTTAGATTCACATTAACTTGGCTTGCTAGTGCATGGGTAAAAAAAAGTGTTAGCAACAAGGTTCAACATGATGAGTTTTGATAATAATAAATAAATATTAAAATAACATTGCATGTTTTATGTGTCTAAAGTGTTATACCTTCTACAAAAATGCTATGGTTAATAAATGTATATATGTTGATTATATATGTTTTTATGCTAACTTATTATATCTTCTATATATGATTATGTATATTAATATCCTTGAATATTATATTGGACTAGTTATATGATTTGTAAAGTTTAAATATATTATAAAGATTGTCCAAAGGAAAAGAAAGTGAGCATTAAAGTAAAGTACTGAAATATCTTGTCATGCTCAACTCAAAAATAAAACAAGAAAGAAAATCAAGAAAAAAATATATGCTTCCAATATTGAAGTGTTAAAAGATTGAAGTTTTGAAAGTTTAAAAGCATAAAAATATATCTAAAGACCTGATTGGTATATTTTTTCTTTTAAGTTTAGAATTTCTTACAAAATAAAGTTTTTCATGATATAAAACTTAATCTTGTTTTTAAAATCTCAACTTGATTAAAATATTTGAAAAATAATTATGTTTTCAAAAGATAACCTATGAAACACTTCAAAAACAAATGATATATAAGTTTTAGTTTTTTCAATTTTAATTTTTGATCACTTTTTTGATTATATATCACAAATTACACATGATTTAATCATAAAGCTTGTTTCATATAAAAATAAAATTGAAGATCTTCCATGGATTAGTTATTGTTGCAACCTGCCCTGTAGCAGAATCATAGTAGCCAGGCGATTTCGTACCTTTTTAAAATATTGGTGAGCATAAATAAAAAAAATAGAGTCACTACCAATCATTTTTATGGTATGATTAGAACACTAAAAATGGTATGTATTCTCAAAGTTCAGATTTAGAAGTTAGTTATATGTAAAGAAAGTAATAGCACCTTACAATAATGGTTCAAAGATTAATGTTAGTTATAGATTAAAGAAAGTATTAGAACACCTAAACTCTAAACTTTACAACAATCATTCAAAGAACAGTTGTTGATTTATTCTAATTCTACCATTTGAATTGAAATATAAGGGTCATGTGTGTTTTCCTAAAAATATGATTTTAATGTTAGTTAATTTATTGATTTAGTTACAACTTTATGGTAGGATTTGAATGAAATAAAATGTCTTAATAATCTTAAGTACCATCATGATCACATCTATAATCGGATTACTTAACTTTGATAAATCATAAGCATGAATTTAAATATTTTTAAAAGATTTTTATTTTATCTTTTTTGAAAGATTTTTATTTTATTATTTTTGAAATATTTTTAATCAAATGATTGTGATATGATAAGATAAAAAAATTATTTTAAGTAATCTTATTTATTTATTTTAAAAATTATATTAATAATTTTTTAATTTAGAATGTCAAATTTATCTAACATCATGACTAAATCAAAAAATAGAATTTGTATTGAAAAATTAAAATCATAATTTCAATATTATTTTATAATTTTTAAAATATTAAATTTGTCTAACTTTATAACTAAATTGAAATAAGAAATTGTTCAAAAAAATTAAAATTAAAAATTTTATATTATTTTGTAATTTTTGAAATATCAAATTTATTCAATTTCATGAGAAATTTACATAAAGAATTTTTTTTAAAAAAAATTAATATTGTAATTTAAATATTATTTCATAATTTCAAAATATTAAATTTGTTCAATTTCATGGTCAAATTTGCATAAAAAATGTGTTTAGAAAAATTAAGATTATAATTTCAATATCATTTTACGATTTTAAAATATCAAAATTTTCTAACTTCATGGCTAAATTTAAATAAAGAAATTATTCAAAAAAATTTAAATTATAATTTTAATATTATTTTATAATTTTTAAAATATTAAACTTGTTTAGCTTCATAACCAAATCTAAATAAAGAAATTGCTTAAAAAATTAAAATTATATTTATTGCACTTGCAATTAATTTTAATATTATTTCATCATTATAAAATTTAAATTTAAAAAATAAAAAGGTCTATATTAATAAAAATCTTAATGGTAATAAATTTATTGGCAAAAGTTTTATTTATGTGGATTTGATTAACATCACATAAAATAAAATAAAATAATAATAAAAATCAATATAAAATCAAATACATGACAAGATATTTAAAAAAGTAATTAAGAAAAGTCATATAGGTGGGATGGCATGATGGAAGTGTTGTCCTATCCATGTCATTACCTTTGAAAAAGGGGATCACCTTTTTATATTTACTATATATATATTTAAAATAAATATGAATATAATATAAATTATAAATATATATATATATATAAATACAATAGAGTGAAATAAATTAAAACATTTCATGTCTAAAAAAAGATAAATGTGAGATAATTTTTTTGTATTAATGTCAAGATTTTTTTTAATTTAATTGGTCCACCCAATTTAATTTTTAAAGCACCTCTTACATTAAAAATATTAAAATAACTTAAACTTTCAAACTATTTTAATTTATTCTGTCATAGAAATTGTATAAAATAACACTTTTATATCACATGTTAAATAAATAAAATATTAATTTTTTTGAAAAGAAATAAAATAAAATTAAAAAAGTGGGTTGGGATGGCGTAATGCCTAGCCATAGTTGAAAAGAAAAATAAATAAAGACACTATAAAAATTATGAGTACACATATAAATTCAATAGAGTAAATGAAATTAAAACACATTATATAAAATTTATAAATGTAAGATAATTTTATGTGCAATAATATAGAAATTTTTTTAGTTTAATTAGCTCACCAAATTTAACTTTAAAAATGCCTCTCACCTTAAAAATATTAAAATGGATTAAGCTTTTAAATTATTTTAATTTATTCCATTGTAGGAATTATACAAAAATAACATCTTAACATCATATATTAGATAAACAAAATATTAAATTCTTCCTTCTTTTAAACAATCCAACAAATAAACAAACAAGCAAATAATATATATATATATATATATAGTAAATCTAAGGAAGGATAGGAGAAAAGAAAGAACAGAGACTGGAAAAAGAGAAAGAGACTGTGGGGAAAAGAAGGAGATAAGAATAAGAAGAAAAAAGAGAAAAGAGAGAAAGACTGGAAAATGAGAGAGATTTTTTAGTTTGGTTTTTGATGTTGCTCATTATTGTTATGGAAGTCTTAGAAAGAAATCTAAGAAGAGTTTTTAGAGAGAGCTTATTCTTTGCATTTCTCTACTACCAAGCTACCTCCTTTAAAACCAATCCCCCTTTTTTTAATAGTTTTTTCCTTTTTTCTTCTAAAATCCCCCTCCTTCCTAGATGGTTGTAAACTACAAAAAGAGAGAAGAAGTCACCCATAAATAACACATTTCTTGTGTTTTACATGTGTGAAGTGGAATTAGTAGAGAAATGAGCTCCATATGTAATATTAGGTGAAGTTTAATATATGATTAATTGAGTAGGATGCGGTAGATAAGTATAAGGTAAGTGTTGTATAGAAAAGATGGAGAGTGCTAGTAGCTCCTCATTTACTATTTTTATCCTACATAAAAATTTTATTATTTTTTAAAATTTTTATTTTAAAATTTTTTAATGTAGTTCAAATTTTTAATATTTATTTTATTTATATTATTATCTAAATAAAATTAGATGTTAACAACTAAAGGTGTACATGGACCGGGCCGGGCGGGTTTCGGGTTGGGTTATCGGGCTAAATTATATAAAATTAAAGGCCCGAACCCAGCCCGACCCGATTAAGTTTTAAAAAAATTTGGCCCGGCCCGAAAAGCCCTAAAAATATTTTTTTTATTTTTAATAAAAAATAAATTTTTAAAATAAAAAATATATATATTTAAAGAGATAATATGATATTTAAATATATAAAATATTTAATATGTTAAATTAATATTTTTTATATTAAAAATAATTAGATATAATTATATTTTTTAATATATAATTATATTATTAAAAATAAATTATTATAATCAGGCCGGGCCGGGGCCGTCGAGCTTTTTTTGCCTTGGCCCGAGCCCGGCCCTATTATTAATCGAGCCATAAAAAAAAGTCCCATTGGGCCTATTGGGCAAAAAAAATAAGCCTAAATATTCTATTTTTTCGGGTCGGGCTCATCGAGCTGGGCGGGTCGCCCGGCCCATGTACACCTCTATCAACAACTACCCCTTTTACTTATCCTTCTAGGATTATAAGGTAAGTAAAGATGTTGACATACAATCCGTGATGTGAATAATTTCAATTGTGAAATATTAATGATTTAGAATGCAAACTTAAGCTTTCTTTAATAGAGCTTAAATTAACAACAAGAATATCAATGACCTAAATTGACGTAAGTTTGATCCGATTTAATTGAATTTGATTTAATAACAAGAAAGAAAGTAATTTGGATGCCGTAAGGGCATGTCACTAGCACGATGCTAGTGAGGAAAGGATATTGTAAAACATCTTTACAAAGACTTATTACATAAACTATACATGAGATATGAGTTCAATTAAACAACAATTATAAAAAGAAATTATTTACCAAGTAATTTTCAAAATGAACAATAAATCATTCTTATTGATTCAACCCTAACCACGGGTAATTATCATACTATCATGGATTACAAATCATTACACATGCTAAAGTTATAGAATGGAGTATAATTGCCAAAATATACAATTTTTACATCAAAGCATCTGTAAGATCGATGAGCCCTCAAATTATTAGGACATCTTTGGTCTGGCATGAAGTACAGCAGTGGCAATTTGAAGTAAGAGTAAAAGAAATCAAAGAAGGATATCAAGAAGTCAAAGAGCTTCCAAATTGTTGTAGCATTTCTATTATAGCATGAAGTAATACAATAGCAATTTAGAATAGAAGTAGTAAAAGATAAAGATGGCACAAGTAAAAAGTCGAATGAAAGGAGAGCTAAGAAACTAAGTGATGAAGGCTAAGTGAGGAGATAAGAGAATATAGTGATGAAGAGGTTGATAATAATAAAAAAAGAAATTAGTGGTGTTTAAGTGAAGGGGTAGGAATGAAGATGAAGAGGCTGGAGATTATGAGAGGATAAGAGTGGTAGGATCTAGAGCCAAACAATTATAGTAGAATATTAACCAATCTCAGCTAAGGATCCATGCAAAATGATTAGATTAGGACAAGGGTTTTGTCATTACCTTTTATATACATTTCTAAAAACTTATTTATTGATCACCTTTTTGACTTACTTCTAGTCGAAACTCTGAAGTATCCACACAAACTAACAAATTACCAATAAACATCCCACAGTCACTAATTGGAATTCTCCTCCTTTTTTGGTAGTGTTAGCTATGCCTTTTTAGGGTTGTGGTTAAGGAAGGTTGCTAGGTTTTTTTATGTATTGAGATGCGTGAATGATCATTTTTTAACACCCAACATGCTTATTTAAATAAATGTATAGAAAATCCTAACTAATTAGGTTTTGTTCTATGTATAATTATGTGCTTATAATTGAGCTTTTTAATTATAACATGAAATTCCCATAAATTAGGCTTAAACAATTTGGTCTATCAATTTCAAATCTGTTAGGTTCTAAATGTGCAACCCTACAAGCTTTCATTACATTAGTAATGATCATAAATCATATTAATAATCATAAACAATGATGTGTTACTACACACCACTCATATATGTGATCATCATCTATGCCTTTTTATCCTGACATCTATATTGAACATGAGACATGGACCGTATCATTTCCATATATCTCAATTTAAAGCTTTCTTGATTCCTAAATAAACTGATTAAATCAAATGTAATTAACATTCTATGTCAATCCATCTGAGCATAGCCATATATTTTTTTTTAGCTTTACTTAATCAAGGGGCTCACAAATGTCATTCCTATTATATAGGAAGGACAAATTCTATTTTAATCATACAAATCCCTCTGCATGATATGTGATACATTCAATAACTATCCTTGCATTCACTTAACCATAAGTGACATAAAGTAGTATCAAAATATGAAACTCACATGTAAGTAACTTTGACAATTTCAGGTCAAAGGATCATATTAATAATGATCATTAAGAATCACTCACGACACTCGTATAATAATCTATGTAGTGTTTTTAAGATGGATTGGTCCAGTATACAAGTTTCTAACTTATACTCATGTGTAGACTTAATATCTTTTGTAACTAACCATACATGCTAATTTTAACATATCAATATAACCCAATCCACAATTATATATGACTAATGACATTTAATAATATAATTATTCTAGGGTTATTATCATAATTAAATATACTATATAAAAAATATATCTATAAATATGATGATTAGAATTGCCTTTAAAATAACATGATTCAAATTTATAATAATCCATATAATTAGTTTTAGGGCATATACACTAACAAAAAGAATATGACATAATAGAATAAAAAAGAAATCAAAAGAGAAAGAGAGAGATATAGTGCTAAAAAAGAAAAGAATTTTTTTAAATATATAGAGATTATAGTGTTGGGTAAAAGATGAAAAGAGGAGCAAATGTGGTTCGATTCATTGACACTAGGTTAAAAAGGGTAAACAACCCATTTCTCATAAATCTGACCTAATTTAATTGGGTTTAAGAAAATAAATAAATTGAATTGATATAGTCTGAACCTAATTGTATTAATTTTAATTTAACAATTAAATTAAAACAAGTTTGACCTAAGTTAATTAGGCTTAAAATAAATAACCTAAATTAACACGGGCTTGATCCAACTTAACTATATGGAATTTAACAATAAAAATGAAATAAGCTAAATTGACAAAAACCTGTTCGAACTTAGGTGGTTTTAATATAAATGACTTAAATTAACATAAGCTTAACTTTATATGAATGGTTTAATTTAACAATAGAAAGGTAGTAACTTCAATTGACATAGGTTTGACTTAATATGATTGAGTTTGATTTAAAAAAAATGATTTGAATTAACACAAGTTTGATTCAACTTGGTTGAGTTAAATTTAATGAAAAAGTAAATGACATAGATTGGGCTTAACCTAACTTGATTGAGTTTTAACTTAACAAAGTAAATGACTTAAATTGACACAAGCTTGACTTAACTTAATTGAATTTGATTTAATGAAATAAATGAAAATAATCTAGATTAACACAAGCTCGACTCAACCTAATTGAGTTCGATTTAATAATGAATAGGAAAATAACCTGAATTAACACAAGCTCGATTTAACTTGATTAAGTTCAATTTAATGATAAAAAAAGTAAATGACCTGGATTAATATAAGTTTGAGTCAACTTGATCGAGTTCAATTTAACAATGAGTAGGAAAATGACTTTGATTGATATAGGCTGAACTCAACTTAATCGATTTTGATTTAATAAAAAAGTAAATAATCTGAATTGATATAAGCTCAACTTGAGTTGATCAAGTTTGATTTAATAAAAAGGAAAAATGACTTAGATTGATACAACTTTGACTCAACTTGATTGAGTTCTATTTAACGATAAAAAGGAAAATGATTTGGATTGATACGGGCTTAACCTAACTTGATTGAATTCAATTTAATAAAAAAGTAAATAATTTGGATTGACATAAACTTAACTCAACTTGATCAAGTTTAATTTAAAGAAAAAGTATATAACCTGGATTAATACAACCTTGATTTAACTTGATTGAGTTCGATCTAACAATAAAAAAGAAAGTGACCTGAATTGACACAAAATGACCTGAATTAACATAAGTTTAACTTAACTTGATTGAGTTCGATGTAACAATAAAAGAGAAAATAGCTTGGATTGACATAGGCTTGACTTGACTTAATCAAGTTCAATTTAACAAAAAATGTATATGACTTGATTGATAGAGGTTTGACCTAACTTGATTGAGTTTGATTTAATAATTAGAAAGAAAATGACCTAAATTAATACAGGCCCGACCTAACGTGATTAAGTTTGATTTAATGAAAAAAGCAAATGACCTAGATTGATATAGGCTTAACTTTACTTAATCGAGTTCAATTTAACAAAAAAGTAAATTATGCAAACATGACTTGATATAAGAATGCAATATATGTGATAATGTCTAGGTTTTCTCAAAAAAAGTTCTTTATTTTATCTTTTTTGGCACTTTTTCCCAAAAAAGTCATGTTTGAAAAATATTATTTTTTTTATTTTCTATTATGCACATTTTCTCTTTGTTTGGCTTAAATTTTCCACTAATATTGCCTTTTATTTTCTATCTAGTAGAATTGAGATAAATCTAATGCTTAGTTTAATCATATTTGCATTATTAATTTCATTTAAACATATTTAGATAGACATGATATCTTATAGTATTCTAATACACACTTACCATTTGAAAATGCATGGTATTTTCATAACGAAAGAAGGAAAGACATAATAATGATTATTACCATTGCAATAAAGACTAGGGTGAAAAATTGTTAAGCTTGGATGGCAATAAATATTATTTCTAATGCTTAGTTCAACCATATTTGCATTATTAATTTTATTTAGTGACATTCAGATGGATAATAGTGTTCTAATACACATTTGCCATATGAAAATGCATATATTTTCACAAGAAAAGAGGGAGAGATATAATAATGATTATTATCATTGTAGGAGAGACAAAGAACGAAGAATTATTAAGCATGGATGGCAATAAATATCATTTGTAATAAGGTTTATAAAGGATCCTAGCCTTTTTGATAATATGTTTTAAAATAATAATGTTAATTGCCCTTGGTTCAAAGATAATAAAATATAAAGCCAACCACAATGATTCTTATCAGAGAAAGTCTTTTTCACAATATGTTGTCCTCTTAGTATATGTCTTCATTAATCCTTTTTTTAATAGAGTTGACCATGACATAATACAAATAATTTTTCCTTTAATAAGATTCAATTAATTATATTGAATTCAAATCCACTTGGCCTCGTAGTGACAACTTAACCTAAATGAGCCTAATTTCACAAAATATAAACAAGACAGCTTGATCTGAATGAGCCCAATTTCATAAAATATGAATAATTTAACTTAGTTGAGATTTATAAAAGACTTAAAAAGTTAAAAATGAGGCAATTAAAGAATAAGAAATTAGTTTTATAAAATTTTTCCACATTTAATTTTGTATGTCCTAGGTAGATACTAAATTTAAAATTGTATTTTTCATTGAAATTAAGAATTCATTACAATATAAAGAGATCATAGCATTTATAAATCAATAATACTTGTTATTTAGAATCATAAATTTTGGCAACTTTATTTGAGAAAGAAAGAACCAAATTAATAGTACCTCACAAGGCATACTTTCAGTCTTTCAAGTATTTAAAGGTAAATGTTTCGCTCAAACTCAACCTATTAAGAATTGCATTATAATGGGCTTGCTTAAATTCTTAATATCTATTACCTAATTCATATCCATAAAGCAAATTAAAAGAACTTGTTAAAGGTTGTAATAAGGTCAAGATAAAAGGAAGGCAATAACATAGAACAAGAAGCTATCAACTAAAAAAATTAAAAGAATACTGATTGATGAATCTAAATAGCAAATGACCAAGAAGGCATACAATCAGAATTATAGTTGCTTTAATTATATCTCATCCTCTTTTCTTTATATTTCTTTTTTTTTTCCTTTGTGTTTTTTTCGAATAAACTTTTCCCTTTCAATAAGCACTTGATATACTTGCACTCTTATTTAAGAACCCTTCCTTTTATTAATTCAATATTCTCTTACCCTTTAAGGTTATGAAGGAAATTGTATTTATTTATTTTTTTTTTTTGCTTTAAGCTTGTAATGAGCTAAAAATAAGGAAAGGTAAATTAGAAACAAAAAGAATGGTCCACAGAAATGCAAAAGTTAGCTAATTAGGTAAAAATGGTTCATTCAAAGAAAAAATGCATTCATCATATTTGTGTATGTATGTGAAAATGTAATTTCAATAAGAACCAAAATAAATTTGGAGTGATAACATAATAGGTGAATCTCTCACATAAGAATAATAGTCATAATTAATCAAATAGGCTCAAAGTCTTATGACTAAAGATTGTTAAATTTAACTTTTTCAATTTAAAGTTTATTATCAAACTTATTAATTTTAAGAAGCAAGATAATTGTTCAATTATGCTATGAAACCTTCAAACTTAATTAATTCATGTTCAAGACTCATATAATTCTTAAAATTAATAGAAAGCACTAAAATAAGTAAGAAGACCTAGAGCATTTAAAAATAAAATTTTAAAAAATAGACACTTTCTTTATTTTTTTTAAATGAGGATAAATTATGAAGAAAACCATTCTATTAATGGAATACGTATCAAGAGTTAAGATTAACTTTTTACTTAGCCATCCTTTACATATATAATAAGTTTGATGGTTTTACTAATGATTTTTTTTTAAATAAGGATAAATTATGAAGAAAGACATCTTACTAATGGGATGCATATTAAGAGCTAAGAATAACTCTTTATTCAGCCATCCTTTACACATAATGACACTAGTGATTTTACTAATTTTTTTTATTATTCCTCCTCCTAATATAAATTAGACAATGTCCCTAATGTGTTCATGGATAAGTAAAGATATAGAAAAGAAAAATAGAAATACATAACAAAAAAATTAGGAGTAAAATCATAAGAGTAAAGAAAACTATAATCGAAGAGTGGTGTCTAGCTTACACTTCTTACTGCTATCTTGGGTCTACCAATCTGCCTATTTTATTAATGGATTAGATTCAAATACACAGATTTACAATTGATCAATCAACTAATCAACAATTGAGGTGGATATTATGGTGCAACGAGTTACTTGGGTAATGAACTTCTATTCCACAGCTTAATTTAAAAAGATAATAAATTGTCATAAAATCATTAATATTTAATAGTCTTAATGATTTTTTTTATCAAAGTTCAATTTGGCCCAATATGTAATGCTAGAAATTCCTTTCAACATTTCTAGACCACTAAGTAATGTAATAAAGGCTTTGGCATTATGAAGTATATATCCAAAATATTCATACATGCTTGAAACCTTTAACTTAGTACCCAAGGCATAGTTAGTGATGATCTTGTCATTCAAATCCTTTAAAATTATGCTAAAGATTTTTTCCCTGTAATGATTACAATTATCGCTACACATCCCCTTAAACCTTGGATTCCTCCTTTATACACAAGGTTAATATTTCTGGCAGTTAATGCTTTACCAAACTCATTTATCACTTTCACAAATTCATTATCCTTTCCTAGATTAGACCTACTAAAGACATATATCTATTTAAATGTGCATATTGATAGTCTTTTCACTTTTTTTTCTACCTTATGATAAGCTATATATATAGTAACAAGTGTGAATATGCATATTTATACAACAAAAATGAGTGACAAAAAGATCATGTAAATTAACTATTATTAAAGAAGTTTGAATTTGAAGAGTTGGGCGTAATAATTTTAGAAAATGGTAGAAAAATGTATAAGAAAAGTTAAAAAGATCATGCAAATTAATTATTGTTAGAAAATTTTAAATTTAAAGAGGGAAAAAAAGTCAAAAGTAGATGTCAAGTGCAGTAATTTCAAAAAATAACATGAAAAAAAAGATAATTATATAGAGAAGTTAAAAAAGTAAAGATATGCATATGAACATAAATAATAATTATGATTTTAGCTTATATTCTTCTTTAGTTTTATGTTCTGTAATGGCTTAAATGCCTTCTATGAGTCAAGGATTTGCTTCTTATCTAAGTTTCTTATAAAGTGGTAAATAGAATCTTTTAACATTAGATTTCTAAGACTGTAAAACTTCTTTTCCTTATTAAATAGATCTACTAAATCAATAAGAATACTATGAACTTATCCATTAGGATGCGTCTTAAGAGTTTAAAGGATGTCATTTAATGACTTTTTACTCAATTTATCTTTTATGAACTAAATTTTATCTTCTTAATTTTAAAAAACCATTCCAGTGCTCTTGCAATGTGTATTATGTGTCCACCTTGCACACTTGTGGCAAACTCTTATTCTTTTAGTTCTTTGCTTCTTAGCATAAGAACTTCCTCCCATTCCTAACATATATTTAACAAATGAATTATAAGACCCACCTTCTAGATGTACCTTAACTTCAATTATCCAATGCATAATTTTAGGAAAGTCTAGATGTGTGAGTAGCTTTATTCTTTTAAGTCGGTATTTGTAGATTTTTCTTAAGCAAATCTTAGTAAAGAGTAAGGAACTTGATTTTGAGTTTTGTGTGGGTTTCCTTTGTATCTTTTATGACCCTTGGTGGGAAACAAGTTTGATATGGATGAAAGCAGGGTTTATCTTCTGAGATGAGTTATTTTACTTTATAAAATATAGGTGAGTGTATAAGTATAATGGTATACTTATAGGAAAATGATATTGCTAAAAAAATCATTTATTCTATTAAAAAATGATTTTCTGGTCTATTTCCATCCGTTCATGATCATTGACTTCAAGTTTTTTTTAATGTATTACTGATTCTTGAAGCTCACAATCAATTACTAATGAGTTCGGGTGATATAAACAACCTTTAATGTATCTATGTCTAAGGAAATCATAAAAGTAAGCTACTAAGGAACAAAAATAACAATATATGGGTCAATTTTTAAAATGAGGGTAAGCCATCTAGTTTAATCGATATATAGGTTAATCATCATTTTTAGATAAACTTGCATGGCTTAAATAAAAATATTAGTTATAAAAGAGTTTCCTTATATGTTCTATAAGAATTTTTCCTAGGCTTGAAATTTCTTCTCATAGGATAGACTTCTTTCAAATAAGATAGTTTAAAGTTTATTCTAATTTACAATTGATTTAGGTTTTATAATACCTAATTGATAAAAGGTTCCCAAATTATCCTTACTGTGGCCACTATAGGCTCGTAAGGCTCCCAATTCTCACATATGCTAGGTTACAAATGAAAATGGTTTAATTTAAATGGAGGTTATTTCATTAGCTTGCATGGAGATCGACAATCTCATAAAGGCATCACTATTTTGCCCTTAACTAATCCTAAAAGATAATGTATAGCTTAGGTAGAAAGCTTATAATATGTGTGTAGGATTTGTAATGAACAGTGTGTGAGAAGGAACATTAACCATTCTAAAATCTTCATATGACTAATTTATTATAAAATAAATAAGAATAACCACAATGTAACAAATGAGATAAATACATATGTAAAGAAAATATTAAACTAATATAGACCAAGAAAATTTAAAATTAAGATAGAAAAAGAAGAAATATAATGATCCAACCTTGATTTGTCTCTAATGGAGTCACCAAGCTATTGCAATGTGCCTTGTAGTGGAATCATGGGAGGCAAGTGATTTCATACCTCCTTAAAATGTTGGTGAGTATAAATAAAAAGAAAATAGAGTTATCATTGATCATTTTTATGGAATGGTTAGAACATTGAAAATGGTCTTCGTTCCTAAAGTTCAGATTCAATAGTTAGTTACACGTAAGGAAGGTATTAGCGTTCTACAATATCTGTTCAAAGAATGATTATCCATTTATTCTAATTCTATATTTTGAAATGAATTATGATAGTCCTTATTATAAAGTATATGCATTTTCTTAAAAATATAATTATAATTTTAGTTAATTTATTGATTTAATTATCAAATCCATTTAAATTCATTGTAGGATTTGAATGAAATAAAATAATTTAATCATGTCAAGTACCATCATAATTGTACTTATAATTAGATTACTTAACTTCGATATATTATGGACGTAAATTTAAATATTTTTGAAAGGTTTTTAGTTCACTAATTTTGAAATATTTTTAATAAAATGATTGTAATATGATAAGATAAAGAAAAATCATCTTAAGTAATCTTATTTATTTTAAAAAAATATCATATCAATAATTTTTAATTTAAATTATTAAATTTATCTAACTTCATGATCAAATTTGAAAATAGAATTTATTTTGAAAAAATGAAATCATAATTCTAATACTATTTTATTTATTCTAATTCTATTTTTTGAAATAAATTATGATCGTACTTATTATAATGCATACGTGTTTTTCCTAAAAATATGATTTTACTTTTAGTTAATTTATTGATTTAATTGTTAAATCCATTCAAATTTATAGTAAGATTTGAATGAAACAAATTTTTTCAATAATGTTAAGTACCATCATAATTGTATTTGCAATTGAATTACTTAACTTCAATATGTCATAAGTACAAATTTAAATACTTTTGAAAGATTTTTAACAATGATTGTAATATGATGAGATAAAGAAAAATTATTTTAAGTAATCTTATTTATTTATTTATTATAAAAAAATCATATGAATAATTTTTTGATTTAGAATATCAAATATATCTAACTTTATGACTAAATTTGAAAATAGAATTTTTGAAATTATAATTTTAATATTATTCTATAATTTTTAAAATGTCAAATTTATCTAACTCATGGTTAAATATAAAATAAGAAATTGTTCAAAAAAATTAAAATCATAATTTTAATATTATTTTATAATTTTTAAAGTATCAAATTTATTCAACTTTATGGTAAATCTAAATAATTTTTTTAATAAAATTAAAATCATAATTTCAATATTATTTTATAATTTTAAATTATCAAATTTGTAACAACTTTATGGCTAATATGAATAAAGAATTTGTTTAGGAAAATTAAAATTAAAATTTTAATATTATTTTATAACTTTAAAATATCAAATTTATCTAACTTCATGATAAAATTTAAATAAAAAATTTGCTTAAAAATTAGAATTAAGAATTTAATATTATTTTATAAATTTTAAAATATTAAATTTATCTAATTTTATAATTAAATATAAATAAAAAATTACTCAAAAAAATTAAAATTATATTTATTATATTTAAAATTGATTTCAATATTATTCCATCATCATAAAATTTAAATTAAAAAAGTAAAAAATGTATATATCAATAAAAATCTTAATGGTAATAAATTTATTAGCGAAAGTTTTTTTTAGTGGATTTAATAATATTACATAAAATAAAATAAAATAAAAAATTTAAATCAATGAATAATCAAACACATAATAAGATATTTAAAAAAATTAAGAAAAGTCACATGGGTGGGATGACACATTGGCAATGCTATCCCATCCATGTCATTACATTTGAAAAAAGGAATCACCTTTTTGTACTTAAAATATATATATATATATATATATATATATATATATATATATATATATATATATATATGTTTAAAATAGATAAAAACATAATATAAATTAAAAATACATATTTAAATTTATTGGAGTGAAATAAATTAAAAAACTTCATGTATAAAAAAAATAAATGTGAGATAATTTTTTTTATTAATATTAATTTTTTTGAGTTTAAATGACTCATCCAATTTAACTTTTAAAGTATCTCTCACTTTAAAAATATTGAAATAACTTGAACTTTCAAACTATTTTAATTTATTTTATCATAGGAATGGCACAAAATAATACTTTAATATCATATGTTAAACAAATAAAATATTAAATCTTTAAAAGAAATAAAGTAAAATAAAAAATAAAATTAAAAAAAAGATGAGTTAGGATAGCATAATCCCTAGCCATCTCATCCCATCCCTTTTTTTATTTAAAGTAATTTCTCTTTCTCCTTTTTTTAATTTTTTATAATAACATATTTTTAAAAAAAAAATAGAGACACAGTAAAAATTATGAGTATACATATAAATTTAATAGAGTAAAATAAAATTAAAACACATTATTTACAAAATTGATAAATGTTAGATAATTTTATATGTAATAATATTGAGATTTTTTTAGTTTAATTGACTCACTCGATTTAACTTTAAAAATGTCTCTCACCTTAAGAATATTAAAATATATTAGACTTTTAAATTATTTTAATTATTTCATTGTAAGAATTATACAAAAATAATATCTTAATGTCATATATCAAATAAACAAAATATTAAATTCTTTCTTTTTAAAAAAAATCAACAAGTAAACAAAGAAACAATATATATATATATATATATATATATATATATATATATATATATATATATATATATATATATATATATATATATATATATATATATATATATATATAGTAGAACTAAGGAAGGATGGGAGAAAAGAGAGAACAAAGAAAAGAAAAAGGGAGAGAGAGACAATAACAAAGAGAGGGAGATAAGAAGGAGAAAAAAAAAAAGAAAAGAAAGATAAAAGAGTGAGAGTTCGAAAATGAGAGGTATTTTTAATTTGGTTTTTGATGTTGCTCATTGTTATTATAGAAGTCTTAGAGAGAAATATGAGAAGAGTTCTTAGAAAGAGTTCATTCCTTGTATTTTTCTACTATCAGTTACCTCCTCTAAAAATGATCCCCCCTCTCTTAATAGTATTTTCTCTTTTTTCTTTTAAAATCCCTTTCCTTCCCAAGCAATTCAAGATGTCTAATATAAAATAGATAAGAACCAAAAAAAGAGAGGAGAGACCACCCCATGAATAATGCACTTCTTGTATTTTAAATGTCTAAGGTGGAGTTAATGGAAAAGCAGACTCCATGTGCAATGTTAGGTAAAGTTCAATATGTGATCAATTGAGTGAGATGCGGTAAGTGGGTATAAAGAAAGTATGGCGTAAAAGAGATGAAGAGTATCGACAGCTTTTCATTTACTACTATTATCTTGCATAATTTTTTTTAAATTTTGTATTATTTTTCATTTTTAAAATTTTTAATGTAATTTAAATTTTTTAATATTTATTTTATTTATATTATTATCTGGACAAAATTAAGTGTTAACAATTATTTCTTAAAATGATTAAGATATGAAAAAGTTATAACTTTTGCAAGTTGAGTTTAAAAATTAATTTTTTTTCACAATCTAGTTTTTTGTTTATATTTGCTCATTATTTTAATGACACCTCAAAAATTATTAAGAAAATAAATATGAAACTAGTATCATTTGATAGTATACTTAATTTACTTTTTAACAATAGATTAGATCATTTGGTTAAAAAAAAGAAAACTTGAAATGAAGAAGTGATGATTTTTTTAAAGTTGATAGTCCATTAGCTTTTGAATAAGCTTTTGTGTGAAAGTAATACAAAGTAATGGTAAAAATTGACTAAATTTCATTCCTAAGTAATCCAAATAATTATAAATTATTCTAGGGCTAAAGATAATTAAATACAACATATAAAAAGTGTAAAATTCATTGTTTAATATCAATCACTCTTTCTTTTATTAAAATTATGATTTAAGCTATTCATTTTGAATTTCTCTATTCATTTGTTTCATCTACTAAGTTTTCTTAAATTATTCATCATCTAATCTTTTTTTTAATGAATGATAACGAACGAGATATCTCTTATAAAGAGAGAATTTACTTAAGGAAGAACAGAACATTGTAAAGGTTTCTTTAAGTGCCCATATCAAACTTGAAGGAATCTAGGAAACCATTATAAATTATTATATTTGATCTCTTTATTCTTACTTTCTTTACATTCAATACTGTGCTCTATTTTTATTGATCAAATTCACTAGATAAATTACATTTCAATAATTATGTTGATGCTAGATTATTAAATTGTTGAAAGAGATATCAATATAAGTATGTGCTTTTTAATGCATTATCCATGCATTGTTGAATGAGTTAGCTTTGCATTAGATCTTTGAATTATTTTATCTTGTTTATAAACTTCTTCATTAAATTCTCTTGAAATTATTTAAATTAAAATCATCCCATAACTCTCCAAAATCAAAAATTTTTTAAAGAAGATTTTAAAAATTATGAAAGATCTAAAAACACTCAATTCATTCTCTCTTGAGCTTAAGTTGTTTTGGCCTACAAAAAGAATGTAACAAGAATTTTTTTTATGATAATGAAAAAATAATTTTAACTTAAGAAAAGTCACATTAATCTTCTTTGAAATTTAACTTAATTAAATTTGATAGCTCTTATTTTTTAAAAGGATAATTTTATGGAGAGTTTCACCTCTTATGAATTCAAAATTTTCACCAATAAATTATCTATTAAAATAAAAAAGATAATCCAACAATGAAAATATTCAACTTTTCTAATGATATTCTGCCTATCATAAAAGTACCCTTTTCAATATTATACGTTTGCCTTTCCTAATATATTGAAAAATACGGGTATCAGATATAATTAGAAATTTCTTATTCATATTTTGGCATTTGTATTAGATTGTTATTAAATTAAAATAGTGGAGGCGAGGAGTTCAACATTTTACACACACTATATAAATATAAATAGAATGAAAATTCAGTAGAATTAAATATTATCCAAATAGGACGTTTATTTATTTATTTTTTTTATCTAATAAGGTAAGAGCGGTAGTTCTTTTTTTTTCTTTTTTTCTCTTTTAAAATCTCTAGCAGAGTATGTTTTTCTGTTATTCTAGTTCTCCTGAAACATAGCAAAGCCACATTCAACAGAAGAAGTTGATTCCCAACCAACTCTTCAATCTTTTGACACTTGGTGACACACCCCAGACCCAGTTGTGCATTGATCCTTCGCTTTTTTCAAGATCACCAACAAAGAAGAAGAACCACTTTCTGTAACCAAAAATTCTTCTCAATCTTACTAGTAGCCTCCAATGTCAATTCTTCTATGATTTTCTGCATGAAATTTTATTACTTCCTTGTCAGAGTGGATGCATTTTTTTTTTTTGCTTTCACAAAGTTTCATTTATGCTTAAAAGAAAAGGTAACGATTTTACTTATAATGATATTATTTTTTTTTCACCCTGCAATTCTTTTGAAATATGGCAGACAGCTTGGAAAGAATATCAAGTCTGCTAAAATAATTATTATTTTTTTATTCAGTTTAATGATGTCTGAGTCAAGCTTCCATTGCTTCATAACAAAATGTGATTTTCCATTAAAACAAAGTATTGCAAAATTCGCTGTACAAATGCATAAACATAAAGGAGATCTGGTTGTTTCTGCCAATAATTGTGTATATGATATATCCATGTTGGCTTGAATTCTTATAATTTTTTTGTGAATAATATATTGAATTTGTTGCATGGTCTGTCTGTCTTCCTCCTCTGCTGTTTTTTTTATTAAACTTCGACTGAGTGCTAAATTTCCAAAATCCTCCCTTTATGGTAGTTCTTGCATGGAGAATCATTTTCCTGGTACTATCTTTTCATTTTGTAATTTTCACAATTTGATGTCTCAGGGATATTCATGTGTATATATAGTTGAAGTGATACTTTGACTGTAGAGATGCATAAGGATCAGCATGGTAATTCGCCATCGCCCGGAACGCCTCGAGCCCGGCAGCGACGACGAGCCTCTAATGAGGTCAGTGTATGATTTTTGTCTCTGCTAACTTACATGTCCATGTTTTTGTGCTTAGGAAGCTCAATTACTTAAAACATCTTGGATAAGTGTGTAAATTTCCAATGACAGGAAACTAGTACTGCTATAAGAATAATAGCCAGTGTGGAAAAGTAAGCTTTTTATTGCTGCCAAAAAAAAAAAAATCCTTTTTTCTTCACACAACATTGTGTACAGAAACATTTTTATTTGTCATTCTTTGAATAAGGACTGCTTTTTGTTAATGCAAAATGGATAAGAAATTTCTGATTCATTTAGAATGCAGATATACTGATCCTCCTTGTAATAGTTAGTGAAACTTGAAAAGCATGTACCCTTTTCATATAGAACGAGACCAAATCCTAACAAATGAAAAAGAAAAGGAAAGTTTGAGTTTTATTCTGTGGAATTCAGAAACTAATGCCTGAATCTGGTGCCAGTTTCCTGCTGAGTTAAACAAATTAAATGGAAGCCAATTACTTGCCAATGATCAAGACAAATACAGATCAATGTGGATTCGCGCCTATTCATCTATGTGGATGCTGGCAGCTCTTATGATTCTCCTATACTTGGGTCATCTCTACATGTGGGCTATGGTTGTGATAATCCAAATAATTATGGCGAGTGAGCTCTTCCAATTGCTGAGAAGAGCTCACGAAGATCGACGTCTTCCTAGATTTAGGCTCCTGAACTGGTAAGCTTTTTGTGCTGCTGCAATTTGAACAAACAATATATTATGACACCATTCAATATAGCAACGAACATAAAGATGACATTCTGAATTCAATGTCCAGGCATTTTTTCTTCACTGCAATGCTATTTGTGTATGGCCGGATCCTCAATCAGCAGCTTGTGAATACAGTGACCTCCCAGAAATTCTTCGGCAGACTTCTGAGCGGCCTGCTCAAGTATGAGATGGCTATATGTTATTTCTTATATATTATAGGTTAGTATTTTCAAATGTTTCACTCACTGAAATATTTATGTCACAAGATTAATATATTAATCTTATTTATGTTCACTAAAGATACTGTAGACATTGATTTTCTTGGATGAATCTATGAAGCCTTACATCAATTTGATTTAAGTATGATATATAAAACACAAAAACTTAACTATTTTGATGAGTCTGGCTGCATGGTTTAAGCTTACCTGTTGTCTCGGATCAATTAGCCTTGGGGTATGACCAAAAAAAAAAAGCCACTAGATATGAATTAGTAGTGAAAAACTTGGATAGTATTCTGATAGTTTATTATGCTGATTCTGATTTGTCATGCTCTGAGTTTGAGGCACAAGAGTGATTCAAACCTAACAGTTGCCTTGAGCTAGTCAAGCTTGGGGCAAGACAGAATCCATTTGACATCTTAGTTATTTCAGTTTTATAACTGTATTTTTCTGTCTATTATTTTTTTATTCTGCAATCTTTTAAATATTGTCACTGTAAAAGCCATTTCATCTGTGTTAATCTCAGGTTTTATGTGGTTCATTCTTTCATTGAAGGCAAGGATGTACAAGTACCAATTTGGGCAGTATGCATGGACACATATGATACTGATTGTGGTGTTTACTCAATCTGCATTTACTGTTGCCAATATATTTGAAGGGATATTCTGGTAACATGACTTCTGATATAGTTCTAGCTGGTGAATCTATATTCTCACACTCCTTTTTGAATCTATTTATCACATATTTAATGTAATCTGAGTTGATTGAATACAATCTTTCTCAAGTATGATTAAATTCACCACTTTTTTCATATGTAATCTAAAATTTTAACACAATTCATTTCTAAAAGAGGCACTGTCAACACAATATTGTCTTAGGGCTTTTTCCTCTTTAGCGAATTAGTGTCCTGAATTTGTAATATAGGACGTTGCACGTGTGTTAAGCGGTTAATACTCCTGCAATCACAAAAAATAAAAAATAAAAAAAGGGGTTTACTAGCCACAATTTACTACAAAGCTTCTTGTTAAATGATAAATCGCTCCTGCTTGTTGTTGAACTTTGTGTCTTTGATAAATACAATGATTTTTTTAATTATTTATTCCTAATATTACTGTGAAGGTTTCTCTTCCCTGCATCACTTATTGCCATGAATGATGTTGCTGCATATTTCTTTGGTTTCTTCTTTGGGAAAACTCCTCTGATCAAGCTATCTCCAAAGAAAACATGGGAAGGCTTCATCGGAGCATCTGTGGCCACTATGATTGCTGCATTTTATGTAAGCATCAAAGGCTTGATGATACAATTATGTGCCATAATACATTATTGCTTTCAGTTTCAATATCAGTTGCTTTACTAATTACTAGTGAACATTCACATTAGTTTCATGAACAAAGCATAGGTTTAGTCACGATGCCAGTTTGGTACGAAGGGAAGTAAATATCGTGAAAATGGTAGGCTTAAATATACTTTAGTCTCACAAATTTTGCTGACAGTATTATCTATTTTTAATTTCATCCCTCTATTTTTAATTTGAACAATATTATCTTCCAGAAATTTTCAAGGTTACAATTAGCTCTTCTCATTTAGCTATTGTTTAATAAGAGACAGAGCTTGTTAAGTGGACGCTTATTTAATTAATGTGGTATCTATGTAGCACATCCTTTGCTTATGTATCCTTGGTCTGAATGGGAAGAGTGAAAACACCCTTTAATAAGGTTTGTAATGGTCAATCAAGTGCAACAACGTGAATAATGGTATGTTTTGACTCTTCCTATTTAGACCAAGGCCATATAAGCAAAGCGCGTGCTACTTAGAAGTCATGTCGGTTAAATAGATGTCCATTTTTGTATTTTTCTAAAACCAAAGCTGAATAGGAGGAGCCAATTGCAACTTTGGGAAAGGGCGGAGGGTAACATTGTTCAAATTTAAAATCGGAGGACAAAGTTGTTACTTTCAATAAAACTAGAGATAAAAGTGTTTTTACCCTAAAATAAACTTTTAATTCACATTCTTTTTAGATGACCATTAATTAGAAATTACATCATAATTTAGATACTTTTTAGAGTTTTGAAACTGTGTTTCTGCCACCACTCTTAGCTATTAAGTTCTAGCATCCTTTCCTCAAATTAGGGTGTACAATGGGCGAACCAAACTTGATATAGACTAGTCCATTTAGGTTCAATCTGCATTATTCATGATAAAAGAATGAATTAAATGTTAAAGAGTCCATATCTAGTTTATATCCTTAAGTTCACGGACTGATCGGTATTAGTCGTAAAAAATGGATCAAATTTTAAGTGATTTAAGTCCATTAACGCTCACAAAATTTGCAAACTGGTTCATGGACTTTGGTTCATTTTACATCCCTTTCTCAAATTGAGCTAGTCAAAGTACAAATCCTCCTACTATTAAGTATGTCACTAATATGTACATCTTTGATGCATCTTTGGTGTTGCAACACAACCATTGTACAAGTTTCAATTGAACAATCAAGATAATTACTTGATTACTATTAAAAAACTCTAACAATAAAAATAACATTAGTTGTCATTCTTGAAATTGCTCAACTATTAAGGGTCTGTTGTTATTGTAGAAAACATTTTCAATAAAAATAATCTCATACACTTGTACTTATGGTTATATAATATTAAGATAGCATAAAATGTTGTATTTGTTCAATGTTAAATATGGGGAGTGTGATGGAAAGTAATATCAATTGTTTCAAAGAGGAAGTTGCTTTTCTTTACTACTATGACACTATATATTATTTTTTTAATCACAAAGTATGTAGGTGACATGAAACTTCATTATTTATATACAAGCAAATGAAATTTTCCGATGAAAAATGTCTTCGAACTAAACAAAGAAAGCCTACAATTTCTACACCTTTCTCCCATGTTGAAGACTCTTGAGCTTAGCTGTCATTCTTGGTCTGACCTTGCTTGAAGTCAGCATGATATTTTACTTTCTTTTTTTGTTAGTCTCAACTTTCAACCATAGAAAACCAGATAAATTCTTCTGCTTGAAGGTCCATATCAGCACATAAATTAACACATTAGTTAATACAAACTATTGGACAATTTCTTTTCCGTCAAAATGATTATCTTAAGATTAGTGTAATAACCATGACAATTTCACCATTGATTTTGCAGTTTGCAAACATCTTAGGCCGCTATGATTGGTTGACATGTCCAAGGAAGGTAACAGTCCTGATTAGATGCAGTCATCCATATCCAGAGACTTAAATTTCCTCTGTCCATTGTGCTAATAATTTGGTGGAAAAAATACGCAGGATCTATCTACAGGTTGGCTTAACTGTGACCCTGGGCCACTTTTTGAGCCAGAGTACCATGTTTTGCCAGAATGGATTTCTCTGTGGGTGAGTGAGAAATCTTCAAATATATCACTTATCAGCATGTTAAAGAAAAAATTAGGCTGTCATAAATCACATATAATGAGGTTGGTTCAAAGTTGTTCAGGATACTAGAAAGCTTGAAGGTATATGCAGATACATGTAGCTTTTCTGAAGCTTGGAAATTTTGCATGTTAGTCAGAAGCCTAACGATTCTGAATGTGAAACGAATGAATGGCATGAGAAAGAACAGAAAGATTACATATAGGAAATGGAGAAAAAGGAAGAAATTCCTTGATCTTTTCTGGTTGCTTTTAGAGTTAATATATTTGCATCTGTTTTATTAGCCCCATGAAATTATTAACTTAACAGTGTAGTTGAATATGTGAACAAAACCTCTGCCTGGATTGCTCTTGTTCTAGATTTTTATTTTTTATATTAAGATAGAAGAATAAAAATCTTAAAAGGCTAAAAGATGTCCATATATTAACTGATGATGAATTATATTTTTCTTTGCAAATTATTGATCATAATATGTTCAAGGCTGGTTATTATAGGCAATGTACTGTTGAGATTTGTTCTAGCAAGAAAAAGAAAGCTTTATTTATAACAAGGTTTTCATTCTTGATCCCTGTATATTAATGCAATTTTACAAATATAACTATTGAAAAGGTGATACTTGTTAATTCCTGCTCAATTATCTAGTATTCATATAATTTAACATCTGAATTTTCCTGAGTTGAACAAAAATATTTCTCCTTTGCAAATTTTGCAGCTCTCAAGGAAGGAGATCGCAATTCTGCCAGTACAGTGGCATGCCTTATGGATGGGACTGTTTGCATCCATCATAGCACCATTTGGAGGATTCTTTGCTAGCGGTTTTAAAAGAGCTTTCAAAATTAAGGTGTGCTTTTTTTCCTTTATGCCAATTTGTTATTTCAACTATCACTCTATTGCTTAAATTTCTTTCAATCTAAACAGGATTTTGGAGATAGCATTCCTGGACATGGTGGATTCACTGACAGAATGGACTGCCAGGTAAACATATAGATGAAAGCTTTGATCCATGTTGTCAAATTCTGTCACCATAGTATTATCGTAACTATGCTAGATGTGTGCCACCACTTTTAGTAGTACCGTGGCACATGTTGCTGTCTTTCAAACTTCTGTTGAATTTCAAACTCAGAATGTTTGTTAAGTAATTTGACTCCTATGTTGAAAAAAATATTATTCTACGTGTGTCATGAATATGACCTCATAACATATATATTCTGAATGTATAAATCTATAGAAACATTACTTTTCTTGTCACCATTGTTGTGAATCTTGTAGTATTTATACTCTGCTACATGATTTCAGATGGTAATGGCTGTTTTTGTATACATATATCATCAATCATTCATTGTTCCCCAAGACTATACAGTTGAGATGTTTCTGGATCAGGTGAGATTTTCACTCAAAATTCAATTGGCAAATTTTCAATCACAGAGAAAATAAGAAGACTCGGGTTCTGTTTGTTTTGTGGAAAACAACAAAACATCCTTCCTAAGAATATAGTTATAAAATATTAAAGTAGTAAAAAATATTCTATATATTAAATGTTTAATGTAAAAAGAATTGTATGTATGTTTCATTTTTTTTTTTAAATCATAAGAGTATAGATTTAACATGCCACTTTTTATTGATATACAAGCTAATGAAATTTTCTTATAAAAAAGGTTTTCTGACAAAATAAATAGAACCTCAGTTCTCTTCTAATTGCTTTAAATTGCAAAGGAGGATATATATTGAATAAACATATGGAAATGTTCTATTTTTCTCTGGTTTCTCACTAGATAAAAGTTCAAAGCTTTGGGGTGCATCTCCCACAATTTGTTTTCCTCTGATCTTTCTTTAAATGATGTAGATAAGGAGGAACCTTTCTTTTGAGGAGCGGCAAGTTCTTTACTTAAAGCTTGGTCAGATATTACAAGAAACGCAATTTAGCCCCTCATGAATATTTCTTTTGTTCAGCAATCTCGGATCGGTGTTAGACATAGGAATGATGAGTTTATTGCTGATATATAGAGAGTAAATGAACATTCATTCATAAGTTTTTTAGAGATATCATTATGTAAACTTTGTTATAAGTAATTCTATTCTACACCTCCTTTCTCCAAAAATGCTCTCTACAGAGTGGTTGGCTTTTCATAACTCATCAGCAAAAACAAGACTCCGCATACTAACCCTGCAATTTAACTTCCGCGACAGGCAATGTTTCATCTTTCATCTGGTAATGTATTGAATCTCTGCATGTTCTTTCAACCACTCAAGGACCTTAGCTCCTTCAAGTATCTCTTGGACCTGCAAATGTATGTAATGAGATCAAACAGATAAATCCTTTTGATAGTAGTTTGCTTATGCACAAATAATCAAAGAAGGAAGTGATTTTCCTCATTTTAAAGTTAGTAGAGAACATTCATGTATTCATACAGAAAGAGATGTAGTGAAAGCTGTTAAAATATGATTAGAAAAGGTGAACAGAGTCCAAAATAATGTGCGAACCTGTCCCTTCACACGATCCTCGTCATATTCTTGTTTCTGACGTTCAAATTCAGCTATGGAATTCTCAACTTCTTTGACAATCTCCTCAGTAGAAAGCTATGGATAATACATATACAAATCATTATAACAAACCAAAGCATTTGGAACACGGTTCATTACCAAGACAACTGATTTAAGTGATAAAAATGTTAAATCTAAAATTCTAAATCACATTAAGTTACAAGGCCATGAGTGATGCACTTCTATAACTTGTGATGTGACAGGCGAAGAATTTAAAGGGTACATGACCAGACAGCACATATATCTCTATTGAGAAAAATAAAAATCTTAGTGAGATATACATACCTGCAAATTTTCACGTCTATATATATCTCCAACTGCCAGATTCTGTTTTATTAAATGTTTAATATTCTCCTTCTGGTGTTCAAGATATTCATTCGCTGCCTTTTGACTTGATAGAGATGCCAATTGCTGTTCATTTAATTTCATTTTTGCCTGTGTCACAAGTACACTAATTAGAAGCTCAAAAAAATTTCATCCAGGACCAAGGAGTTTGCTGGTATCAAAGTGTAAATAAAATTTTAAAATTGTTAAGATCATGATTTCGCAGTTATTAACCTGAATTTCTAATAGGTTGGCTCCATAAAGCTGCCTACCTTGTTCCTCAAACAAGGATTGGGGGATGTCAACCTCTACCATCTGCAAATGAAAAGAAATGTGTATCGAGTTTGATAAACTTCTCACATATCTGTGCTTCTTCAAAGTACCAGCAGATAATTTTCAGTTCGTATTGACAGGAAAGGGCCCACAAGAAGGAAAGCAACTTAAATGCAATTTTCATGTCACAAACATGAAATTGCTTTCCAAGGATGGGTTAAAAAATAACAATTATACTTCCATATACGTGACATTCAGGATATGTCAAAACTTATGAATTCACCATGGGGTTGCAAGAGATAGCGGGTCTGGTCATTTCCTAGCCCATGTAATCATGAAATTTATAAAATTTCCCAGTGTACCAGGGTAACAGCTACCAGGAAAATCTATAGAAGTTTTGAATGTATTCATGCCAAATGCAAATCTACATGCAGGTAAACAAGGAGTAAGCGAACTGAGGAGGAAATGTAGCAAGTATGTTTGAACCTTGAAAGGCTATAAAACGAGATGGATGCAATCTAAAACTGCTTATTATCAATGTAATGATACCTTAGAAAGCTGGTCTAAGATAGCATTATCTGTTGCTTGCTCTCTGGCTGTCTGCTCTACTTCCTGGCATCTCTGTAACAATAGTTCTTTCACCTAGCAACCCATGCAGAAGATTCCTCTGATTTCAGATATATATGAGACTTTAATTTAGAATGCTAGGGAAACTTTGTGAAAAAGGCCGCACCTGTTCCACTGAGTTGCATCCAGGGAGAAGCTCATCAGCAATAGAGTCATCTAACTCAGGTAAATCTCTGTAAAAGAGTTCTTTGCATTCAACCTATCATAAACAAAAGATTTAATAGGAAAATCCTAGGTAAATTCTGCTGAAAGAATAAAAAAGGAACAAACTAATGGAAGAAAATGCTTCCGTCTTCTAAACTAAGAGGATGTTGAGAAATTAATCAAGGTTTAGAAGAGGAAGAAATAGAGAGAGGCTTGAAAGTTTGGGAGAGAACACAAATATTGTAATTAAATAATAATGGCAGAACACATCATAAGACATAACCCTGACGCTCTATAGCACTACTAAGAAATACAAATACACAAGGACTTAAGCTTATAACATAACATAAACCCATATCATAACTCACTTACTAAATAGTACCTTCTAATAAAGGATAACCGTACCAAAAGAATACAATTTTTTTTTTTAAAAGCAGTTTGAAAATTAGCAGACATATTGGCCACCAAAGTGCAAAAATGAAAAAGAATGCCTACTATGATACAATACCTCATGCACCCACTACAATTAATACTGTGACTCAACAAATGAAATACTTAATACAGAGAAACTCACAGTAAATTGAGCATAAACACCACGGAGATTTTCTTGCTTCCATGTATCAGGAAATACAAGTGGAAATGACTTTGTTTCACCTCGACGAATCCCAATGATAGAATCAAGGAAACCAGGAATTACTCTGTCCCCATCTTCTGTATCAAAATGAAACCCTGGATATACATGTAAAATTCAGAACAAAAAACATGGTTGTGATATATTACAAATAAAAGCCAAGAACGGTTTATCATCCTTCATGCACATCAGCAGACCTTTAGTTTCAGCAGATGGGATATTTTTAACTTTTGATTCATCTTGATCAATTGTTGTTGCTGAGATGTCAATGACAACTAGATCACCAATCTGCAAACATGAACAAGAATCTTATTGTATTGCCAAAAAGAAGAAAAAAAAAGAAGAAAGAACACAAGAATCTTATTGCAAGCAGTGTTCACATGGCAACAAATAGTATATATTATTATATAGGTCGGTATGAAACAATAGAGATAAAATTTCACCAACTTCAGTAGAACTCTTTAAAGATTTATCAAAGATACAGTGTAAAAAATAATGGCTAAAGGCTAAAGTCCTTCCATTTTATTATCAATTTCTTCAGTGCAGATCATATACAAGGAAAGGTGAACAACTTTTGCAGCAGAGTGCTTGAAAACGTTATGAATTGCATGATCAATGAAGAATGTGTTTGAATCATATTTTCAGCAGATAATCATATTAAGGAAAGAGGACACTTAGACATTTAGTTGTTTGTCACCTGAAGCCCTCTGTCGGTAACAATTCTTAAAGCACCAATTGATTTGAGGCGCCTTTTTAATTCTTGCTCAGCAGCTCTATGTGCATCTAGTTCACTGTCCATTTCAACAACAAGCTTCAAGTTTTTGTAAGCATTCTCCGTAATCCATTTGATTTCAGGTGCCACATCAACAATGACATCATATCTGGAGAAGTGAAATCAATGAGGATGATTGACATAAATGCCCCTAGAACTCATTTCTTCTAACAACATAAAAATTCATGGCTTTATTTAATACATGTTAAGAGAGAAGATAGTTAGAGGCAGTAGTGAGTAGGACAAGACAAGCCTTTGAAACACTAAAGATATAGATGACCCACTTGAGAGAGCCAAGGGAAGAATATGTCTCCTCCATTTCAGAAAATTTAGTTGCAATATGTACTGAGTCCTGCAAAGCCCTTCCAGTAACCTGTAAGCAAAAGTGACCGGAGATGTTTAAGAACATGAAAGAAGAAATAAAAATTACAACTTTTTCTTCTTGTTCTTGTTCTTCTTTTTCTTTTTCCTTTTTTTTTTGTGCATGTGTGTGTGAAGATTTCAAGTTTTAGCCATTCCTTGTGTCATAGGCAACCAAGAGCTTAACAAGGCTTCAGATTTTCTTGCAATAATATATTTTATAAGGGAGATGCCAGCAATTAGTATGCTAGGGTTCATGGACTCTTCCTCATGTTTCAAGAGTGAAGTTATCCAAACCAGACTCCAGGAAGCATCCCCAAATTTAAATGCAAACAACCCCCATGAACCCAACATGCCTGAGAGGCTTGCATCAAGTCTGCAATTAGGGACGTCAAACATTAAGCAAACGGAAATAATATTGCAACATACCAAAGACATGGCATGGGACAGTGTCCTCCTCAGTATAGATTCAACTGTAGCTTTCTGAACATTTTTCTTCCCAATAAAACTGACAAGAATATCCTCTGGAACCTTCCCAGGACGAAATCCAGGGACCTACATAGATGTCAATGCCAATACATTAAAACAAAATTCTGCTTCTCAGCACCAAAAGCCAGGATTCAGGACCACATTTTACAAACTATTTTGTGATACATGGCATCATATACATTCATCTACGATTGAGCTCATGCATTTAGGTTAATATTGTGAAAATATGTATGCTTGGACTTTCTATTTGTGGCATTGTAGAGTGCTTCTGGTCTCTAATTTTCCAACATATAGAAGATTGTTATTGATATGTCAAATAAAATGGTGGATTCTGAAACATAAACACACGTAAAATCTAATTTTATCGTAGAAAAGTTAACAGTAGCAGTTCAAAGTAAAGCATTAAAGAAAAAAACATAGATATGCACATCAGCTCAGTTCAATATTATAGTTTCCTTTTTCAACAAGTAATCAAAGCCCATGAAGCAATACTCATGAAAATTTGATGGATATTATCTCCTTTAAGCCCCATCTATGGAAGACATCAAAAAATAACAAGAAAATGAAGAATCCAAAAGCAATTCAAGAGCACCTTTGCTAGCTTCGCGAACTCAGCTATGACCATTTTGTAACAACCCTCACATACCACTGGTGGAACTTCAACGTGCAATCTTACCTGCAAAGAGATTGACACCCAGAAATACGCATTCATTTAAAGTCAACTAAATTATTCATTAAAGGGTATCTTCCCAGAAAAAATGCCAAATTACATAATTACAATCTTGTGAAAAAAAAAGAGAAGAAAATAAAAAAGCAACACCCAATAATACAGCATAAAATTGAAATGAACAAAAACCAAGACCATACTCGGGAATTGGGTTCTTGTGTTTCGGTGACATTCAAGTCTGCTGGAAGCTTGTCCTTTTCCGATCCAACGGCAGCTGAAGAAGAGGAAGCTGACACTGTAAATTGACATGGACTCTGATACAACCGGGTGGGTTGAAGGAGGTGAATTTGGGGACTAAAAGATGAAAGCTTTAGAGAATTAAAGGGTCTATTCTTAGTTCGAAGGAATGAACACTGCAATGAAGAAGAGTTTGAAGAGAGAAAAGGCGGAGATGGATTCAAATGGAGGACGGTTCTGAAACTTCCATTACAGAGCTCCATTGATGGTTGGTTCGGAGCACGTAGCTTGCAGGGGAGTGAGGCTGGTTGGATAAAACGATATATGGACGAATCCTACGATGTACGATGGATTGCTTGTGGCACCGATACGATGTCAATGAGAACGTGGTATTTTATTGACCCTTCGATTATATCCAATTCAGGTCAACGGTCGTAAACGTGCCATTGACCATCGAGGACGTGGTCAACAAATTGTTCATTCTGCAATCTGCAGTACACAGTATGGCCCCCATCTGATATTTTTAAATTATTAATATTTCTCAAATTATAAGAAAAATTATATTTTACTTATATATGATTTTCAACCTTTTCACTTAATTTATCTGTAATTTTAATTATTACAATTCACATAATTATAATTTCAATCATTAATACTTTATCAACCTAAATTATTTTTCATTCAAAATTTAATAAAAAATTCATTTACATTATATTTAATTTTTATTTTTTAAAATTTTAACTAGATGTTGGTTTAGAATCAAATTACTCAAAAAATATAATTTTATTAAAAATTTATTTTCTATTTTAATTGTTAAATAAAATGTGTCAAATCAAATTTTTTAGCAATTAATGAATATCAAATTAAGTTAAAATTAGGAAAAACAAAGATCATATGCAAATTTTTAATTAAATTTTGGATAAAAAATAATTTAAATGAATAAAATCTTAATAATTAAAAGTATAAATATGTGCAAAGGTGAATGTACATTATCGGTTGGGGGGGGTAATTGCCCCTCAAAAAAATTTAATTTTACACTACCCCGCAAATTAATATAGCATTACTCCCATAACTTTGTTTAATTCGTTAAGAAAGGAAAATTTTATTTTAAATAAAGATGAAAAGTCATATTTGACTTATTATACACATTAAATATATAAATGAGAATATTAAAAATTAAAACAATATTTTACTTTTATTTGAGTATTTAATTATTTTGCAGTAATTTAGATTTATATATATTGATCCCACAAATCAAAATTCCTAAATTTACCACTGGATAGGTGAATTACAATATTTAAAATTATAGATATATTAAGTAAAAAATAATAAAACCACAAGTGGGCAAAGTATAATTTTTTTTTCAAAATTATATATCCTTATGTATATTTAAAAATTGGGCATATTAACCATCCTTCAAATTTAATCTAATTACATTCAATACCCACACTACTTAGAATTATATACTTCCATCTCCTTTAAAGTGCTTCAACCGTTTTAAAATATATGAACGTTAACTTTTTAATTACAACCCTTTTAATACCATTCCTCATGTCTAAAAGCTCATTTTCCTACAATTTTATATATAAATATTGCAATAAAATCATATATGAAAAAGAGAAAGTATTTTTATTCTTCAAAAAAGTGTATATTTATACACATAAATATAAGAAAATAATCTTCCAATCACAAGGACTAACATTAAAGAACAGATTGCAGTCTAAAAATTTGACATCAATGCAATTCTCAACTTCCATTCAGTTCAAATTATATCGAGATATAACTTTTCTTTTCCTTTATCTTTCCATATTCCTCTCCATCCAATAATTTAAATCAGATCAGTCCTTGACCCATTATCAGTTTTTTATAAAATTGGTATTATAACAAAGTTGGCACATATCTGAATTAATAGTTCAATTTTTTCTTACAAAAAAAAATAAATCAAGAGTTTCTCTAACTTGAGGTTCGATAAAGTAACTTCTTTTAAAACGAGTACACTAGTTTAACTCAATTTTGTAGACCTCGGCAATCTTTGTAACTTCCGTACCATGCATAGCCCTATGAGCAGCATCAAAATCAATACAACCAAATTTTCATGGATGCGTCACTACAAACAAAAAAGATATCTAGACATTAATTCAGGATAAAAGAACAATCCTCCGCGTGATGGAGAAGAACATAGGACACAAAAAGGAACCAGTCTCCAGGTTCTTTCCTCAGAAAGAAAAACTCTCAATGGCATCCTAAAATACCCACTGACAAATACAAAATTATTTTGTCATCTATAAGCAATATTTCTATTCCGGAGAGTGCTAATCAGATGCTCTACCTCGGGAATTATAATTTTAGGTTGCGTTATTATTATGATTATTATCATCATCCACTGCTCGGATTACACCAACTTCCGCAGGACGAATAACCCGATCATAAAGCATATATCCTGCCTGCAAACATAAATATGGGAAAACTATATGTCATTCATGTTCTCAATCTTCTAAATGACATATCAAGTAGAAACCTATGATAAACAGCTTTACAAGAAATAAATAACCCTTCAACAGAATCCTGAATATACACGAATGACTAAATATGTGCGACAAAATATTTGTCATCAACTTTCACCCAGATCAATTTAGACATAGAATTTCAAAAAGCTTCTGGTGTTCAGGTTACCCCTTAATCAAATGGAAAACCACATAGCAATAAGTTTCAAATGTAAAAGAAAATTTTTTATATTAAAATATCAAATTTAAATCCTTCCTTAAAACAGCTATGTAAATTACCTTTAGAACAACTGCTACAGTGCCCGGAGGCTTGGAACCATCAGGGACTTGGAAAACGGCATTATGCCTGTGTGGATCAAAAGGCTCATTTGTGGGGTCATATTTTTCTACGCCAAACTTCTTAAATACCTGCAAGCAAAAGCGATGGTGAGCCTCAAATGATAGCCTTAAGGACCTTTAATATTCCTGAAAGCCCATTATTTTAAGCATAAAATGATGTAAAACAGAAGAGCAAAATCTTGAATAATAGGCTAATAACCCTAACTTAGAAATGAGTAACACTTTGTGCCCAAACTGTCCTCTCAAG
This sequence comes from Sindora glabra, assembly GCA_020226215.1. Taxonomy (NCBI): domain Eukaryota; kingdom Viridiplantae; phylum Streptophyta; class Magnoliopsida; order Fabales; family Fabaceae; genus Sindora; species Sindora glabra. The sequence continues at coordinate 44,329,015 of CM035230.1, read as the reverse complement.
CTCCTCACAAATCCAAGTTACCAGTAGAATCCAAATTTAAGTGAGAATAAATTAAACTCTGGTTCTGCTATATTATAGTTTGCAAGTGGTTTATGTGGGAGGAGCTTGTGTAGATGGCATTTACTTCCTTTTTTGTTCCCCCCTTCTTTTAAAAAAAAATTGTGCAGGTGGTAATTTAGTAAAGACCTGAGAGGGATTCGCCACGAAGGATCTCTCTCTCTCTCTCTCTCTCTCTCTTTGTACTAATTATTAAATACAGAAGCATAACTATCAATGTGATCCAAGAAAGAAGTTTGGATAACTAATCACCACCACCACTGAATAGCCACTGCATAAAGTAGAACCCTCTTACCTCTTCAAGTTGTTTCTCAGTCATTTGAACACCTTCCAGAAGGGTTTTCAGGAGCGCTACAGCTCCAGTAGAATCCTCAGATGCATCTATTTTTGAAAAACTGTCCTTTACAACTGAGGAAGCTCTTCCCAAATTGTCTGCAACATCTAGCAAACTCTTCGCAAAACTCTGCAATATATCAGAAAGACTCAGCAAAAAGTTGAAGAGGGAAGTATTTTGAGAGCAACCAGTCACAACACACAGCAAAAAGAATAACGCAAGTAGACCTGTATAGCAAATTTTTTGGAGTTCTCTGCCTCACGTCTAGTTCTAGCCATGACATTTTCCATCTCAGCATAAGTGCGCAGCACCTTATCTTGCATTTTCTCCATCTCTTTGTTCTTTAACTTCAAAAGTGCTTCCTTCTCAGCTACAAGCTTCACTAAATCATCCCTGGACAGATCGTTCTCACTTTCCGAATCTGAATCAGAAAATACAATTCATTTAGTACCTCTCTTCCTTCTTTTAACAGAATAAGATTGAGATTCAATAACAGAACCTGATTCTTTTGTTCCATCTGCGGCTTTGTTTTGTTCTGAACTTTCAGGCACCTCTCCACTTGTCTTTCCAGGGTCAACATTGCTAACAGTACTTCCATGATCCTTTTCATCAGATGCAGGTGATGGTGATGAAGAAAAGAAAAACCTTGTAGTTGAGGATGAATTTGTTGGTGAATGCAACAAACTGACTTGTACAGGAATCAACTGGAATATTAGAAAGCATATGTGGAATGTGAGAATTTCAGTGTGTTGAGAATTTACTAAACAAGTAATTTAAGGGAGTGCATATGAGAGTTCACATAAGGAAATCCCATGTTTTCCTTAATACCTACACTAACAATAAGAATTTGGGAGGACAGAGATACAAAGAACCAAAAAATTTAAAAGAAATTATTACTCAACTTTTTTTTAATCATCTTCTAGTTTAATTTATAAATTGAATAAAAAACGCTTGTTGACAAGTTTTTTCTTCATCATCTACTTTACTTTATCGGCATTCAGTGATGAAACTTTTACCGATATCTTCCCATTTTTTTCACTCAAAATAAGCTGCAATATAAAGCAGCGAGAAATAAACTATAGAAATTGTTGTTAGCTTGCAGAAACACTTTGTATCCTAACCAAGCAGGACTGTGACAGTAAATCAACGGCAGGAAAATCACGCAGATAGGCACAATATTTTTTTTTTTAATTTGTTTCGAACTAAAGTGATATTCATAAAACCACTTTCAACATTCGAAACCCAAATGGATGCTAAGATAGATAATTTAGCTTCAAATGAAATGCCTTAAAGGGCTCTTAAATACCAACTGCACAAAATACGCAATTACTGCATCAATGCCAAACTGAAGTTGCATTAAAAAGGAAAAAAAAAAGGGACAAAAAATGATAATAATAACAACGAAACTAATAGACAACAAAGTACAAACCGTAACATCGTATCCTTAATGTTAAAAGCACTGTCACTCATGAGTTTCATAGTTCTTTTAAAAAAAAATTCGATAATACACGAACTAAATAATAAATACACAGGTGTTTATTAAAATCAGAATTGGCGTGAAAATGTTGGTTTGTGGAATTCTTGAAAATTCCTAAAACCCTGCCACTGAACCCTAAAACCTTGCTAAACAAAATCATCATTAAAAATAAGCTTTTTACTTGCTCTGGAAGCGTACCTTATTGAACAGTTCATGAGAATGTGAATGAAACTGATTGAAGAGAATCGGCAAGTGTTGTGATCGTTGCGGAATAGAGAGAAGCGTGGAGCATCTGCAAACGCTTCTGGATATTCGAGACAAAACCCTAGGAACAAACATTGCTGAAAAAAGAGACAAAGAATCGGAGAAGAGATTCAATACACGGTGAGAGTTTTCGTGAAGTGAACCCGCAAGAGAACAGAAAAAACTGGAAAATATGCAGACGGACGGAGTGATTGGGAAGAAACCCCGAGAGAGGAACTAGGGTTTAAGGATAGTATTTATATTTTGACAAAATTGCCCTTCCGCTTGGATTGGCTGTGGTTATAAGTTTACAGATTTTTAACGGATTCTTTTTGAGCAAGTATAAAATCCATACGGGAAAGATTACCCGTGCATGCTTGGATAAAAAGAAAAAAAAAACGAAAAAACAAAAGAAAGGAAAATAATAAGATACAAGTTTTTTCTTTTCTAATTTGAATGTGTAGGAAATAAGAAGAGAGAATGGGAGAAAAAATGATTTTTCTTTATTTGTTTAAAAAAATAAGAGAAAAAATTAATTTATTATAACTTTACTTTTCAACTTAATATATTTATCTAACATTCTATTTATAATTAACAGCAGATACAATTATAATTATAAATTATGATCCATTATATTTGTGTATAATTTTTTAAATATATATTTAATGAATAAAAATATGAAAATATTATTAGTTAAGTATTCGTACAAAGCAAATTTAACTATTATAAAGATTGACAAAAAAATTTCTTTATTTATTTTTGTTTTCACAATACTTAATTTCGTAAATTTTCACTAAAAACTAAATATTAATTATTATCTCTCATTGCTTTTGTCAAATATATTTCAACCAAATTTGACGAGAAAATTATGGAACTTCAAAATCTAAGATATTGAGTTACAAATTATTGTATACATTCATTGCATTGGGTAGAAACAATAAAAAAAAAATTATTTACTCATTTTTTACAACTTTTTTTTATAACACAAATTGTTTAATTTAAATTATACTTTTAAATATAAAGAGTTAATTTTATAATATTTTATTATAACAAATATAATTGTTGACTTTTTAACCAATTTACCTCATTTTTCAAAAATATCACTTTTTCTTTAAATTATTTTGCAATAGCACAATACAATATACAGTTAGTGTGCTAACTTAATTTTTTATGTAACTATTGACTTTGTTCATTTAACAGCACTAGATAACATCAGATTAGATAATATATCCTGTGCAAAACTCCCAACAACACGAGAGGGCATTTATGCATTAGTTCTGGTCTTGCAACTTTCTTTTTGTGTTCAAAAAGGGGATGGGGTTAAGGATGAGTATTTCTAAAATAAACAAAATAAGGTTAAAATTATAATAAATTAATTTTTCACTCATTTTCTATCTATACATAATAAGATAATATTTTGATGGCTCTGATCATTCTTTTTCTATTTCTTTACTTTTTTTATTCATTTTCTTCCTTACAATTAAGCAGAAAATTTTTTTCAATTTCTTTTCTTTCTATCTTATTTTCTATGGAAACGAATAATGGTAAGGAGGTATCAGATGTATCATGTATATTGAGAATATTTTTAATATTAATTTTATATATTTTATATTAATATAGTGTTATTATCACTCAAAATTTATCATTTCATTATTATTAAAAAATTAATAAAATAATTAGTTTCCCAAGTAATCCTTCTAAATTTTTCTCAATTTTTAATTGTCATGGGCACAAAACTTATGCACCGATTAGATAAGGAAAATTTTTTCATTTTAAAAATTTTTAAATGATACAAAAGTTAAATTAGGGTAAAGTTGTTATTAAAATAAGTTGTAGATAGGGAATTATTCGAAGTCTCAAAAGTCTCGATTCCATTTTTTTTTAACCAATTTCATAATTGTAGCATCTTAATTTTTCCCAATTTTCAACAAATTTAAAATTAGTTTATGATGTTATTTCAAATAAAGAACACATCAAAACCAAGGAAAGTTAATATTTCAAATGAAAGTGGTTTCTAATAAAGGGGGGACTCAGCAGATCATTTGTAGGGTTCAGTACCATTGCATATATAGGCAAATTTCCTAATATTAGTAAAATTCTCGATATTACTTTTTATTACTTGTTGATAAATCAAAAAAATCATTCTCTTAATATTAAGAACCATTTAATCATAATATTAATGTAATTGATTTATCAAAAGTAGTATTGAAATTTTAATATTATAGTAGGATTAAAAATTTTTGCGTTTAGACCATACAAAGGATGATTGTGATTGAGTTCTGGCATTTTCAATTTAGGTGGTGCTCAAATCCCTACCGATGCCAACACTTCTCATTGGTGGCAAAGATTACCTTGTGTCTTTTGGTCATGGAACAAACTCGTCACATTAAATCCTACAACTGGTTGGTCTTTTCTGTCGTGTCGCTGCAACATCCATTATTTCGGTGTTTTTGCTCCTTCCTATTTTGAAAGTATAAGGTTAGGTTATACCTTCTCTATCAATTTCAGTGTGGTTAACTTGCTTTTAGATACGAATACGTTGGCTTTTTTCATCTGATTCAAGTGAGGTTGTCGTTATTTACTTGTTGGATTCTCTATTTCACTTTAGTTTCAGCTTTCGGTATAAGAAATTTTATTTTGTTTTTTGTCAACTAGTTTGTTGAGAGTGATATTATCTTTGCGAGTCCATTTTCACAATGGATCATATGGGACTTAAAAATGGATTCTTATCATTAATATCTAATCTACGTTTAGATAAAAGCGTTTGGCTATAAAAGGGAAAAAAATTTAAAACACTCTATAAGTCCTAACTCTGAACAATGGTCTTTTTACAATCAAGAATATGTAAGGTTGGCTTTTGCAACAAAATTAGAAAGATTAGAAAGTGAATGCATTGAGGAACTTGCTTCATATTTGGTTGCTGATGAGGATGCTCAATTTAGTCCATCTTTGTATCTGAGTGTGATTACTTCAATTTTCTGTGAACTATATCATCGTTAAGTATTTCCAGTCAATGTTGTTCATGTATATCAAATTGTATTTTCAAGAGTAACAAAATTAAAAGCAAAGACTTACCATTCAAGTCAAATAATGCAAAGTTAACAAAACAAGTTGAAGATATGAATTCTCAAATCAGCTTTGTAGAATCTAAGTTACGTAATTTGGAACAAACAGAGCTCCAAGGTTAGTTACATGCCCTAGTGGTTGTTTAGAAATAGGGTACTTTTTATCCTACTAGTGAAATGTTATATAAATTTGTTGCTAATGATAGGTCATTGTGCCTACAAAGGTAGGTAATACCTAGTTATTACAGTTTAATATAGAACTAGTGGATAGATTTTGTACTGGTTGTGGTAAAATCGGACACTTCATATTTGGTAATATTCAAAACTATTTTTTCTATTTTCAAAGTTCTTATTGACTTCCTAATAATGATAGTTAAGTCCAACTCCGTTCTTTAGGTTTACTAATTACTTAAACTATCATTTCCATTCAAATTGAATTTTGCAAAGAATATAATAATGCAATCTCTCTTGACCTATCAAGATATAATGAAGAGTAAGTTTCAGTGCAACATGAATATGGAGCAAAAATTCAATTGGAGTTGGAAGAAATTAATTCCATAGAAAGCTTCACAAATCAATCTGTATCTCTAAAGGTCTACATTAAGAAGACTTACTGCAAGGCGTTAAGGATATGTCACAAAAGCTTCAAGACAATCCATCTCAAGATCAAGGAAGGTTTTTCTTTAAGAGACAAATCCACAAGCACAAGCAGTTTTGGGAGGAGATGGTAGACCATGGCAAACGACTTGATTTCCATTGGTAGTTGTTTGCACTTAATTTATGTTTTTTTTTTTTTTTTTTATCTTTGTTATGCTCTATACTACTTTCACTTTTGCAAGTAGTATATCTAGGTTCTATTTGAGATGTAGTTTTTAGGTATTTCTTTCTTTTTATATTTATTTCTTATGTGATAAAAAAATGAAAATGACTCCTTATGCAAAATTTAATGGTAGTGATATTAAGGGCTTGTTTGATGGATCTTATAAAGCCTAGTTATATATGATAAGTTTTAAAATTAAGTCTTATAATAAATGATATATAATGCTATATACATGGTAAGACTAAACAATTGTTACCAATTATCACCTCATTCATACAAAAAATTAATAAAATAAATAAATTTTCAATCAAGGCTTTTTTAAGTTTTTCTCAATTTTTAATAATAATGGGCATACAAATAATTGTGCTTATTGATAAAATTAATTTTAATGATAATCCCAATTAAATCATATGAAAAAAATAATAGTAAAATGTAAGCTAAATTAGAAGATAAGAAATACCTAATGAATTCATTTGTGATAAATGATGTAAATGAATCATGATCTATATGAAGATTTACCAAAATCATGAACTTTAGATAAGAATCATCGTTCTTATCAACCTTAGTTATGAATCAATATTTAGGAAGAGACACTATCACTGATAAGAGTGAACAAAATAATCTTAGAGTTTAGGAGTAACGATCTTTTTTTTATATTATAATAGTTAATGAGTCGATTTATTGCTAAGAATAACCTATTTCCATTTTAATAGGTTAGATTGCCATTTTAGCCTAAACTAGATAATCACTTTAATATTAGATCAAATCTTTTATATCTTATTTTTTTATTAAATTAATAGGTTTAAAATAAAAAATCTAACAATCTCTTACTTGGACCATAGAATTCAATAACAATAACCGCTTTAATAAGATGTAAAAGTAAATTATAGCATCTTCACACCCATTAATTTAAAATGAGATCATAAGTATCTAGTAGCACATAACATAGTATCCATTTAGAATATCATTAAAATATACACTATACACTTACACTTCACTAACCAGATACAATATCCAATAGGGATATACATAAAAAAATATTTTTAATAAAATTCACATAACAAATTATGACAACATATGTAAATCTTTACACACAAGATCAAAGCATCTGCCAAAGTTACAACTTGAGAATCATAATTCTCAACATATTATTGAAACAAGATCTAAATATTTCTATAAATATGCCATAACCAAAAAAATTTACATAATATATGGCAAAAATATGAATATTTTATCATGAATATTTCATTTATATATATGTACTCACGCTAACTCAAAACATCAAAAGAATTAGCTAATCTTATATTGATTATATGATTATGATGTATTCATACTATTAAGTCTTTAGTCATTGGATCCGTGAGTATATGATCCATGGAAATATATTAACTATATGTGACATGCTCGTATACCTTCTCTTGCATAAACTGGCACTTTATATCAAAATGCTTCATATGGGTAAAATTTTTGTTGTTATGAAAGAAGTCATAGCAATAGTATTGTTGCAATAGATGGTTAAAGACATAAAGATGCTTTCAATAATCTCAAAAATAGTTATAAAATTCCTTAACCATACAGCAATGCAAGTTGTTTCATAACACGCGATACATTATGCTTTCACAGTGGAGATTACTATTAAGGATTACTAAACACCTTTTTATAACACAACTGCTTTTACCATTATGAAAATATGTCTAAATGTCAATTTGTAATTATCTGGATAACCTGCAAAATTTGAATCTAAGTAACTTATAACCTTAAGTATCTCCCTATTGATTACATGATTATAATGTATTTGTACCATTAAGTCTTTAGTCAGTAGATTCGTGAGTATGTGATTCATGGAAATATATTAACTATATGTGACATGCTCATATATCTTCTTTTGCATAAACTGATACTTTATATCAAAATATTTCATATGGGTAAAAGTTTTATTGTTATGAAAGAAGTTCATAGCAGTAGTATTGTTGCAATAGATGGTCAAAGACATAGAGATGCTTTTAATAATCTTAAAAACAGCTATAAAATTCTTTAACCATACAGCAATGCAAGTTGTTTTATAACATGCAATATATTCTACTTCCACAATGGAGATTGCTATTAAGGACTACTAAACACTTTTTTGTAACACAACTCCTTTTACCATCATGAAAATATGTCTAAATGTCAATTTATGATTATTTGGATAGCCTACAAAATCTGAATCTAAGTAACCTATAACCTTAAGTATCTCCCTAGTACACCAATAACATAAGCTATGTTATACCTAAGTATACATTACATTATCAACAAGCAATATATATAGGATATTTTTCATTCTTTCTATTTCAACATCATTTTGAAGGTAGTAAGACTTAGAGAAAATTTCTCCTTTTGAAATAAATGCAAAAACTTAGGGGTATGTCATCATGTTAAACCTCTCCAGTACTTTCTCAATATATATTTGTTGAGATAAACCAAATAAACTTCGAGATTTATCACAATGAATCTCTATACCAAGAACATAAGAGGCATTTTCAAGATCTTTTATGTCAAAATATTTAGATAACATTTATTTTTCTTAGTTAATAGGTTCACATCATTACTTGTAGGAAGAATGTCATCCACATACGCTACTAGTATAACAAAACTACTTACACTTATCAGTATGTAAATGCACTAATCTACTACATTCTCCTTGAACCCAAAAGAAGTTACTACCTCATCAAATTTAAAGTACCATTGTTTAGAAATTTGTTTTAAGCCATATATGAATTTTTTAAGTTCACTCACAAGGTACTCTTTTTCCTGCTGGAAATCGCGCATCATACATGCACAGCAGAATAAAATTTTTGCACGATTTCCACCAAGGATCCATACGAATTTAGAACGCCATAGATCAGGGATTAGGGTTTATACCTTTCGGCAAAATTCTTCTGACCGCTGCAGCAAATCTGATCTGCTTCCAAATCACGAACCGGAATGGAAACCAGTAAATCAGATCACCAGTACAACGTTTTGTGGCTGCACCTCTGTGGTATCCACACGAACCCGTGAATCATCGATGAATGTCTGCTACACACACCGGTTGAATTGATCTCCTTAGACCTCGTAGTGCTAGCTACGCCTCTTCAGAGATTTTAGTCAAGGAGAGTGGCTAGGATTTTTCTATGCTTTTACTTGGGGTGCTGAAGAATAATAGTAATCCTATTATTACCCAATAAGCCTATTTAAATAGGTGCATAGAAAAACCTAACCTATTTGGGCCTTATTCCATTGTATAATTATAGGCTTACTATTGGGCCTTATAATTATAACCTGAATTCCTAAATATCAAGCCCAAACAATTTGGTCCATTAATTCCAAATTCACTAAGCTCTAAGTGTGCGACCCTACAGGCTCTCATTACGTTGGCAATGACCATTAATCATATTAATGATCATAAACAAAGATTGGTGTCTAGCAACACATCATTGTTACCCAAATAATGAGAAAGTCGGTGATTTGACTAAACCTTTACACGTGATAATCATTTATGTCCTTTTGTCCTATACATCTAGATTGAGCACGAGACATGGACCGTGTCATTCCCGTATAGCCCAATCTTGAGGTTTCTTGATTCCTAAGTAAGCTGACTGAAACAAATGTAATCGACATCTCATGTCAATTCATCTGAGCATGGCCCTGCATTTTCTCAGCTTTACTTAATCAAGGGGCCCATAGATGTTACTCCTGTTATATAGGAGGGACAAATCCCATCTTGATCACACAAACCCCTCCGCATGATATGTGACATATCCAATATCTGCCCTTGCATTCACTTAACCATTAGTGACATAGAATAGTATCAAAATATGAAACTCACATGTAGGGAACCTTGGTAATCTCAGGTCAAAGGACCATATTAATAATGATCACTAAGAACCACTTATGACACTCATATAACGATCCATGTAGTGTTCTTAATATGGGTCGGTCCAGTATACAAGTTCTCTAACTTGTACTCATGTGTAAACTTAATATCCCATATAAGTCTTCACACATGCTAGTCTTAACATATCAAAGCAACCTAATCCACAATGATATATGACTAGGGACATTTAAGAATACAATTATTCTAAGGTTATTATTATAATTAAATATATTACGCAGACAATACATATAAATATAATAATTGGAATTGCCATTAAAATAACATGATTCAAAATTACAATCACCAATATAATTGGTTTTAGGGCATATACACTAACATTTCCTTCTCTTGGAAACCATTTAATTGATTCATATAAATAATCTTCGATAGGTTATCATTCTAAAAGGTCATTTTTACATTTATTTGATGTAACTCTAAATCAAAGTGAGTCATTAATTCTATGAAAGCTCCAAATAAATCCTTGGTTAAGACTAGTCAAAAGGTTTCTTTATAATTTATACCTTCTTTCTAGATGTAGCCTTTCACTATCAATTTGGCCTTATACCTTTCAATTTCACATCGAGCATTCTTCTTAGCCTTAAAGACCTATTTGTACCTAATTGGCTCATAACCTACATGTAGCTCTACTAGATCTTACACTTGATTCTTATGCATTAAGCTAATTCATCCTTTATAACATTTATCTAATTAGAACAATTTAGACTGGATATGGCTTGAAAAAAGGTTATAAGATCAGTATTATTATTAATATCATATTTATGCTCTTGTAAATATCCAAGGTAATCATTAGGCATTGTTAATTTGCAACTTGTATAAGATCTCCTCAATAAAATTTCTTCATTCATCTCATCTAGTTAGACATTTTCTGTCATTAGTTGTACTAGATTAACTAGTGGAATAATTATTCTATCTTTGGTGAAATATATAATGTATAGCATTTAGCTCCCATTATCTAACTCATTTTTTAAGAAAATAACTCAATTTGATTCGATTACTCTATTTGTGTGAGTTAGATAGTTAAATTTGCTTTCTCTTGAGCCACTACAGTATCCAATGAAGTATTTACCAACAATGTTTGAATTAAGTTTTCTTGTGGATGGAATATATAATTTTACTTCAGCTTTACAACCTTAAACTTAAAAATTCCTCCAATTAGGCTTTTTACTATACAATAACTCACAAGGGATTTTGGACACTGACTTACTAAGAACTTGATTGAGAATATATGTCGTTGTTCTCAATACACCCCATAAGAATTTTAGTAATGAAGTATAAGCCACCATACATCTCATCATGTCAATGAGAGTTTGATTTCTCTTTTCTATAATTCCATTTTACTCTAATATCCTAGGTATAATGTGACTTGCTTGAATTCCATACTTCTATAGATACCTCACAAAGTAGCTAAGGTTTCTACCTATTTTATTATATTTACTATAATATTTATCACCTTTGTTAAAATTAACATATTTTGTCATTTTTTCGAGTTTCAGCTTAATTATCACCTTAAATGACTTGAAAGCTTCTAGTTATTCTTACTTCTCACTACACAGGTCCATGTAACCAAATTTGAAGTAATCATCAATGAATGTGATGAAATATTTATAGCTTCCGATAGCACTAGGTGTTAAAGGCTTATTGATATCAGTATGGGTTAATTCTAAAACATTTTCCTTTTTGCTTCTCTTCCCTTTTCTAGCTTTAACTATAAGTTAACCTTTGATACAATCTACACAAGTTGCAAAATTTGAGAAGTTCAGATCACGAACTACATCCTCCTTTACAAGTCCCTAAATTCTTTCTTGAAAGATGTGTTATAACCATTTATGCCATAATATTGAGGACCTTTTATTAATTCAACATCTTTTCTTACTAATAATAGAATCTATTAAGTTCATGAAATTAAGATTTAAATCAATTTCATATAAACTACCACATATAGAACTAATACCTATAATATAGTATTTATAGAATAATTCAACTTTTCCATTGCCAAAACAACAAGAATATTTAACAGAATCTAGAGCAACAATTAAAATTAAATTCTTTCTCATGAAAGGTACATAAATTACATTATTTAGTAATAACCCATGCTTAGACTTCAACTTTAACTTTACTAATTTTATGTGCTCCACTTTAACTCTATCTTCATTTTCAAGTCTTGTAATCAACTCTCCCTTACTTTGCTTCCTCAAATTTGTTAATGCTTGAAAATAAGTAATGATATGAATAGTCACACTAGTATCTAACCATCAAAAGTTTAAAGGCCCATCAATAATATTTGATTTAAAATAAATTAGAGTTAGATAAGTATCTTTCTTTTTCTTCTCAACCTATTTTTTATACTTAAAGCAATCTTTTTTCTTATATCCATGCTTCTTGTAAAACCAATAATTACTTTTGAATTGAGCCTTATTAAGTTTATAGTTCACCTTTCTCACCCTTTTTCCTTTCATGGTTGTAACAACTGTTGCTATTTTTTTTATTAAATCTCACACCATGATATGAATTTTTTCTATGTGATGTATAGTTTGCCACCTGAGTCTTTCCTTTCTTCATATCTTCCTTAGCCTGTATAATGATAGAAATGAGCTTATTGATGTTTCATTTAATCTTTTTTAAGTATTATAAGATTTTTTCAAAATATTAAATTGAGACAAGAGAAACTCTAGCATATGCCAAGTTAGATAACTTCTCCCAAATCAATTTACATAGTTTTCAGTTTTTTATAGTAATTAAACAATCTAAGAATATGCTTTATCATTTTATTGACACCATCATATATAAATTTTTAGAGTGATGAAAGATATCGTCCTTTTTAGACCTTGCTAAACTTTTTATATTTTTAAATTACAAAATGCAGGAACATTTTTGCATTGGTTATTTCAGGAATAATCTCTCTTATATTCTTGTCTATCATGTACTTCATCATCATTAAACACACTTTGTTAAAGTAGGTTCACTTTTCATAAAAATTTCTCAAGTTTGCTATAGATTCAACATTAATCTAAGTTCTATCTCCTTAATTGTCAGATCAAGATTGAAAGTCATGAGATACAACTTTAACAACTTAGCCTAGTCCTTAGGATTCATCCATTAAGTATTTTAATTACATTTAATTGCATAGGTAGAGAAGATGAAGAAATAAATTTAAAATACTAAGTTTAACTTTAATCATGCTAAAATTTTTTCTCAATAAACTATGCAATTAAACTTAATGTTGCACTATAAGACCCAATACCAATAAAGCATTAAAGGCTTTATAATATAATACAAAGACTAAATATTATGCTCTTAATATTTATCACTGATAGAATGATGTAAATTTTAGAAATATAATATTTATTCCTACACTTATATTATTTCCAATAAATCATATCAATAATATCATATCAATAGAGTATTAAAATATTATTAATATGATACTCTCTTTAGTCTAACTATGATTTTATTAAATTGAATAAAATTTTATGTAATTGATTCTATGATAAATGGGCTTACAACTATATAAAATTCTATAAAATAATATAAGCCTAAATAAATTTCCTAAAAAAATATTTTTCTATATACTTTTATATATAGAAAAATAATTAATGAAGTAAATACTATTCAAAAATTTCATAATATATATATATGAATGCCTAAAATGTAAGAATATTACAATAAAATCTTTAGCTTAAAGTAAAATTGATTATCTATGGCAAATAAATAATTAAAATATTTTTAATTTAAAAAAGTCCAAAAAAAAATAAAGAATCCAGCTTAGAAAGTGAAGTTCTGCAATGTGAGCACTACCACCATACTATATCGACTAGGCAGCATGTCACGACTTGAATCTAATCGTGACTGGTGTAGATCTAATACCCGGTATCTATCAGCCTCACCATCAATTTCTCTAGTTCTACGTAACAAAAATCTCTTTATTTTCATAGGAACTTAAATCATACCATAAATTCTTGTAGAAAAAATGGATAGATTTTTTTCTTATTTTCAAGCACTTTTTAAAGATCACTCGCCCTAAATTACAAAATATGCATTCTTTATAGATACGACAATATCATTAACATGCACAATATTACATAACCTCACTATATATGCACAGATAAATGATTTAACAAATTAAGTGTTGAATAAATATAATCTTTATATGTATGCCCAATCCTAACCCAACTGTTAGAATCCTTCAATTAGGTTGTCTTTGATTCTCTATAAATGTAGCAAAACTTAAACATTCTTATCTTAACCTGAAAATATTAAAAATAAAATAGAATGAATCACAAAAACTTAGTGAGCATATAGCATATATATACCGTTACTAAACCTTTATTCAATTATATTAAAGGTTAGTATGTTGATTAGGTATTTGATACCAAAGTAAATACAATATATACTCTCTAAATTTATGAGATATGCAAAATTAAGTTTCAGATCAAATATTCACCTATTCATAGCTTAGACTTTATAGTTTTCATCACAAATCACAATATTTCAACCATACATTGGCATATAATATCATCATCATATCACATACTCCCATTTCAGGTGATTATTGCATTCATAAATAGAAAGTAAAGCTCAATCACATCAATCAAAGATATTCAATCACAAATAAGTTTTCACGTCACATCATAAATGTATATCAATCATAATAATAATACATGTATCTACCTTTTGTCTCTCGGTTCAGCCTTATACCCTACTTATCTTTCTATTCTTATTCCTTTTAGACCAATCTTATACCTCACTTGCCTTATTACCTAAAATTTTCCATCCAATTTTTACATCATTACCTCTATCAAAATTTCTCATTTCAAATACCACTCATGGCATGATTAACATCATAATATACATAATAGAGTTCAGCTTTATAAGTTATAATCTCAATATAAATTAGTTATTTGTCATCACAGGATAATGAAAGCATATAACATAATATATAAATAGCAGCATCACCATGTCCTTTCACATGGTCATAATAATTATTTACATTTCGATACAGATCCTACGATAATTATCAATATAGAAAGTAACAATATAATTCCAAACACAAGGTAAATATCACTTACCATTGTAACTTAATCATAATCATTTATAATATCATACATGCTTCAAGAACCTGTTTCAACCTTTTTCTAAATAGATAATTGCTAACTTATCATACGTATTATTTTCAAGCTACTTATACATGACTATAATATTGATTTCATAATATATACTATAATTCACAATTACGTTGTTAAATATTCATAAATGAATAAACATATGATCCATATCATTATCAAAAGGATTACAAATCACTATATCTAAATGTTTTATAATAAGTTATTAATTTAAAATGGGATATATACTCACCTAGCAACATTCATTTGCTTTGAGGATCTTCAAACACTCTTTTTTCATCTTTTATTCCTTCCTATTTCACAATTCATAAGGATAACTTATAAATACAGAGTAACTACTCACTCCTCTCTTGAATATTACCATTCTAGATTTATTTCATAATTATATCAACATTCTAAATTACTAGCTCTTTATAGTCCACAGTATTGGCTTTTATAATCAAGTACGCTATAATGCATGAACTTCCAAATTAAAACTAGATAAATAAAATTATTATAGCTCAAAACTTTAAAAGGTGCATTTTAGATAACTCTATCATTTTAGACCATCATTCTTTTTACTTTCTAATCATTATAAAGAATCTAGATATTATTTATAAATTATAAAACCATCAAAATATTAAAACTTACATCTTAAAAGTACTATAATATGAAGATTCTCAAATCAAAGCCATACAAATAGAAATATTAGGATTTGATATTATATAAGTATCTATTTACTTTATACTATTATTGTATATCAATACTTCTCATATACATAAGATTATCATAAAGGTTTAAAGGTTTTTCATAGTTAAAAGTCCCTTAAAATTAGACATGAAACCATTCAAAGTATTAAAACTTTATACTCCATTATTACTTCAATTAGATTATTTTCTAAACTCATACACTTACTTTCTTGCACTCTTTGCTCTATTTTAATAAAATCATCAACCTACACTTTCTATATTTAAAGATTTATTAAATCATGCACAAATATTTTAAGACAATAATATGTAATGTCCTCTGTATATTCTTATCATCTTATTTTAACATTTTATGGCATAAGAGTTATATTCTTCATATCCATCTTCATATATATAAAAAACATACAAATGGGTTTTCTGGGATCAGGTTAGAATTATTCAGAATATAAAAATGTGTCACTTCATAAATACTCTATTCATATTATCTTAGCATCTTATATCATGAAACTTTTATTTTTCAAAGCTATTATCTTATATTTTAGTTACACAAGGATAGGTTTTCTGATTCAACCTAAATCATCATAAAAAATGAAGGCTTTTTATATAAATCATTTACCACAACTTAAAGGCATTTGCCAGTAGTGAACTGATATCAAATGCCGGTGGATCGAAGAGAAAATAATAGCTTTCTATTGTAGAACTAATGCCACATTTTGCTGTTGTCTCGATTGCCAATAGTAATAATAGTTGGCCAAGGAAGGATACAACGACTAGATGCAGCTCCTATAATGGTGGGAAAGCTAGAGAATGCTAGAGAAGAAGAGAAGTTTGGCTTCTTATTGTCGTGGCTCACAACTTCCTTTATGTGAGGCCACACTATCCAACATTGAAGGAAGAAACCATTTGTAGTAATAGCTATCAAAATCAGCAATGGAGTGCAGTAGTAGCATCAAGCCCAGACAATAACATAGGAAAGAAAAGGAAAGGAAACAAAGAGAGAGAGAAAGAAAAGAGAAAGGAAAATGGAATTAAGATAAAGAGAGAGGAAAGGGTTTCTGAAAAAAGACAAAAGCCAGCTAAAGGGTGTGATTCTATAGTTCTCAGGTTTGTAAGCTCATTTCATTTTTTTAAATCTTAACCACCCATTCCATGCCACGATGACCTTAACCCTCCCTTTGTTTTAAAAATGAAATCCACCTTTGCAAAATTCTCTTTTTATAAAGTTCCTTTCTTCTAATTAGATTTAAATTTTTCTCATAAGTTATTCCAACATTAAATAGATATTAAAAAAATAATTCACCATACCTCATATTTTTAAAATGCCCTTATAAATTTTAAATTATAAATAAAATTATCCATCAAAACTAATATATAAATCTAATAGTTTCTGCACTTTTAACTTTCAAATACCCTAAAATTATTGAGTTCATAAAAGACAAACACACACATACACACATATACTCAATTAATACTTTAAATGGAGTAGAATCATAAAAATGCTTATTCGGGAAGAATTTAAAAATGTTCTTGCTTTGCTCTAATAATAATAATGAATACAACTTAACTATCCTTACTACTTAATATAATTATTTCAAGCATTAAAATAATTCAAAATATTACTTTGAGACATTACATGACGTGTGTCTTGCGCATGCTAGCACTGCACATGAAGTCATAAGCGACTCACATTGCTCACTTTTTCAACCTACCACTAGTTTTGCAATCCAAGTCAAGCGACTTGGTTGCAAACCCGTACCACTCGAGTTCAAATTTTGTAATTTTAACATATTTTTCAATACAATTTTTACATATAATGCTATTTTAATGAATTTAATGCAAAAATTTTCTAAAAAAACTTCAATTTAAACTTATTTCATTAAGTGCTAATTTTTCAAAAAATTTCTTTTAATGGCTTCAATAATCTTAAATGGAAAACAAGCCAAAAAATTAGTTATTTTACTTCTAAATGTGTTATACTATGATGAAAATCAATTCTTACTTAAATTTTGGCAAAATTTTCCATTAAAAATTCATAACTTTCGGCATTAGATTTCTTCAAAACTTTATTAATGGAGGATGTTTGAAAATATCCTTTTAAGCACAAACTTCTTATTAAAATTTTTCAAAAAGTTAAAAAGAAAATTTTAGAAACATTTTAAACTCAAAGAAATGAGTGTTATTCATTCTTTGTACAAAAACAACATGCATTATAGAATTACCATGAAATAAAAATTGCACATATTTTGTAAAACATGGTAACAAAGCTTTATAAATCCATACTAGACAATAGTTTTATAACTAAAACATGATATGAAATTTTCTAGACAAAACCAAATGAAAAACATATGGTTTCAACATGATATATTGCAAATAATACACCATTGAACCACAAAAGAAAAGGAAAAGCACACTATTGTAGTAATTCAAGCTTGAGACATAATCTCATGAAATACATCATATTCAAGTATAAATTGCAATATGTAAATTGTGGAATTATATAAAATTCATCCAAAAAATACATATATAAGCCATATATGGATGAATCATATACAAAATTTTCTCATATATAATGTGTGAAATATTCATAATGAACAAAATAACATATATATATACAACCATAGAATGTTTAAGATTCATAGCAAATTCCTTCAAAGAAAATTCAACACAACACATAAAATTATTAAAAATAAAATTATATTTCTAAATCTATGTAATAATATATCCAATTTATATGATTCATAAACTTTAATTCCAATTAATAAAATTAATTTTAATAATGATAATCTCAATTGAACCATGTGAAAAAGATAATATTAAAATATAGATTAAATGAAAAGATAAGAAATACTTAATGAATCCATTTATAACAAATGATATGTTTGAATTGTGATTTGTATAAAGATCCATTTTGATCACGAACTTTGAATAAGAATTGCTACTCCTATTAACTCTAGTTGTGAATTAATATTTAGGCAAAGACGCTATCAATGATTTGGAATGAACAAAATAACTTTAGAGTTTATAAGTAGCAACCTTTATTCATATTATAATAATTAATGGATTGATCTATTGTCAAAAATCACTTGTTATTATTTTAATGGGTTAAATTACCTTTTAAGTTTAAACTAGAAGTTACTTTAATATTGAATCAAATTTTTTATATTTTATTTTATTATTGAATTAATAGGTCTAAAATGAAGAATCTAACACCTATTAGATAAGGAAGAATTTCTTATGTTTAATACATTTTAAATGATACAAAAATTATATTCTATATTAGAATTGATGGTGCATTCAAGAAAGGGCTAAGGGTGACCCTAATCTCCCAAAACTTAATACTTTCTCTTATATATATGTATATATATGTATATATGTATATATATGTATATATGTATATATATGTATATATGTGTGTATATATATATATGTATATATATGTATATATATATATAATATATATATATATATATGTGTGTGTATATGTATATATATGTATATATGTGTGTATATATATATATACATATATATACATATATGTATATATGTGTGTATATATATATGTATATATATATGTTATTATAAACTTGACCTTCTAAAAATTTTAAAATACAATACAACTATAACAAAAAAATGTACTTATGTGATAAATATAAATTTTATAAAAATGATAAAAATTTAAATATAATGTGTAAATTTATAATTATTCTATAATTAATTAATTATAATAATTTATTCTTTAATTGTTTACTTTTTTTCTCTTCTTGCCAAATATGAACTTTTTTAACTATGTTGTGTTTTAAAAATAGTTTATAAAAGCATATATTTAGTTTAAACAACAAGTTCATATGACTTATGAAAACTTTTGTCTTTTATCTAACCCAAATTTATATTTTAAAAAATATTATGTGTACTAAAATTTACATACACTTATTTACATTACACATTTAATATGATTGCATTAAAATTGCTACTTGCTTGATATCAATTTTAGTTTTATTATCCTAAATTTTCACAGTCCTTTATACATGTTTTAAAAAATTATATATACATATAAACTTCACTAAATTAATTATACTTTTGCAAGTTTTGTATTTTTTAATTGTAAATTTTTTTTATAAAACTAAATAATTTGTGTTACAACATTTGTAAATATAATTTTATATTTTTATTTACATTACAAATATAATGTAATTATACTAGAATCACCATTTATTTACTATCTGTTTTATTTTATCATCCAAAATTTTTATAGTAAAACATTTATATGTGTATAAGAAAGTATGCATAAATATAAACTATACAAAATTAATTACAATTTTATAAATTTTTGTTATAAATTTTTTATAAAAATATGAATAATGTGTGTTACAACCTTTATAAATAAACTTTTATAATTTTTTAATGTTTCATATTTTTTATCAATAAATTTTTTATATTTAATTTTTAACCTTTATAGATAAACTGACTTTAATTTTTTTAATGGAAGCACTTACACTTACAGGATTTCAAAACTCTAAGTGAGTATAACTCAGCAATATTTGAAGTCAGTTTTTAATTGAAATTATGTGAAGATAAAGTTACTGATGAGGATATGTTAGAAAAAATATTCTCCACCTTTCATGCGTCAAACGTGCTTCTATAGCAACAATATCATGAAAAAGGTTTTAAAAAATACTCTCAATTAATCTCATGTCTTTTTATAGCCGAGCAAAATAATGAATTGTTAATGAAAAATCATGAAGCTCGTCCAACAGATTCTACTCTATTTCCTGAAGCAAATGCAATAAAATATAACTAATATAATACTGGATAAAATTGAGCCTACGCCTATAGACGTGAGTGTAGGTGTGGTTGTGGTCATAGTTGTGGTTCTTATACCAAGAACTCAATTTCTCACCAGAAATGAAAAAATAAAGAAAAGAATGACAAAGAAAAAAATGGGCAAAATAACAAATATATTGAGAATATATGCTATCATTGTGATGGCAAAGGTCATTGATCTTGTACCTATCATATGCCAAAGCATCTTGTTAACCTTTACTAAAAATTACTTAAAGGGAAAAAGATAGAGATAAATTTTATTTATGAAGATGATATTTCTAATGAAGGCTGGATAGATATAACTCATTTAAATGTTACTAACTTTTTCTCTCATCATGAAGGAAGAATTGATCATTTGATTAGAGATAAAAGTGTGCAAAAATATTTTTTTTGTTACAATCATATTTTTATTACAATTATTTTTTTATTTTTAATGTTATTTTAATAAAAGTTGTTATATATTTTTAAGTATTTCATTAAATTTGTGGCATTTTTATATTAACTTTAAACTTTTTATGTTATATATTTTATGTTAACAAAGAATATGAGTGCTTCCCTAAATGGATCTATGATCAATAATGAAGATACATGTCTTGTAGACAGTACAACAATATACTTTATATTTAAGAATAAGAAATATCTCTTATATTTAAAAATGCAAGAAGCCAATGTTAGTACAAGATTGATTGATAGCTTCAAAAAAACTAATGTATTAACCAGGAGGAATAAATCTTAAAATCGAGAATGTAATATATTCTATTAATTCTCAAAGAAACTCATTAAGTTTCAAAGATATTCATTGAAATAGGTACCATATTGAGACAACAAATGAAGAGAATATTGAATATATGTATATTATAAATGTTGTCTTGGGTAAAAAATATATATTGAAAAAATTACCTACCTTTTCTTTCAGTTTATATTACACAAATATTAGCATAATTGAAGCACATGCTATAGTAAATCAAAAGTTTATAGATTATAATAAGTTTATTATTTGGCACAATTGATTAAGCCATTTTGGATCAATTAAGATGTGAAAAATAATTAAAAACTCATGTAGGCATCCATTAAAGGGTTAATAGATTCTTTAATCTAAAATTTTTTCATGTGTTGCTTGTTCTCAAGAAAAGTTAATTATTCAACCATCATTGACAAAAATCTAAAAGAATTGAAATGTATACAGGGTCATATTTATGGACCAATTCACCCACCATGTGGACCATTTAGATATTTTATGATTTTAATTGACATATCAAATAGATGGTCACATTTAAAATTTTTCATGTGTTGCTTGTCTTCAAGAAAATCTTAAGAAAAGTTAATTATTCAACCATCATCGATAAAAATCTAAAAGAATTAAGAGTGAATCTATTGTATTTTTTGAATGTATACAAGATAATATTTATAGATTAATTCACCCACCATATGGACCATTTAGATATTTTATGATTTTAATTGATATATCAACTAGATAATCACATGTGTCTTTGTTATCATCTCGTAATTTAGCATTTACAAGATTACTTGCTCAATTGATTCAATTATGAGCACATATTCCTGATTATCTAATTAAAAAAATATGACTTGATAATGCTAGTGAATTTACTTCTCAATCTTTCAATGATTATTGTATATTTATTAGAATTGATATTAAACATCCTGTAACACACGTTCATATACAAAAAGGTCTTGTAAATTCATTCATTAAGCATCTTAAATTAATTACAAAATTATTACTTATGAAATCAAAAATTTTAATTTTTAGTTAGGAACATGCAATTTTACATGCTATATAGGGCTATCAAACGGGTCACAAGTCGATTCGATTTTACGAATATAAAGCCTTAAAATTAAGATTTTTTTAATGCGAGTAATACAAACCGACCCATTATGAACCCAATCTGTGGCAAATCAACTCGTATTCGTACAGGTTTTGTACAGATTTAAATCCCCTAAAAGTGAATCCATTTTGAACATGGGTAATACGGACCGACCCATCATGAACTTAATTCGTATCCACACAGGTTGACCCATTTTACAACCTTAATGTTGCAACACTAATTCGTATCAGACCAACAAGTTATTATAAGTCCTCCCATTTACAATTGGTGTTTAGTCCAAAAACTAATATTTCCCATCTAGGGACTTTTAGATATGCAATACATGTTCCAATTACTCTACCATAACGTACTAAGATAGGTCCTTAACGAAGATTGAGAATATATGTTAGATATAAATCTCCATCTATAATAAAATATCTTGAATCATTAATAGAGGATTTCTTCATAACTAGATTTTTTTATTGTCATTTTGATGAATCAATTTTCCTAAGGGGAGAAAATAAGCAATTGAAAAAAATTAATTAGAATGAATTATCATTATCTCATTTTGATCCTTATACAAAATAATATGAATTGGAAGTTCAAAAGATAATTTATTTACAAAGTTTAGCCAATAAATTGTTAGACACATTCATTAACTAAAAAAAAGTAACCAAATCATATATACCAATTACTAATGTTCTAATTAAATTTAATGTCCCTGTCTGACAATCTACTATTGCAAATAAGTCTAATTCACACATGAAGAGTGACAGACCCATTAGTTTCAAAGATAAAAATTCTAGAAAAAAAAAAGAACTAAAAACCTAAATGGCCAAATTAAGGATATAAATGTGGTAACTCTAGAAGAGTCCCTAGATAAAATTACGATTTCAATTCCAAAAGAAATTCAGGTACTTGAAATTAGTGAGAATAGAAAAACCTCAATAAATTATGTCATGAATGGAGTATGATAGAATCAAAATGAAGTCAATGTTAATAATGTTTTTGCATATAATGCAGCATATGATATAATAAATGATAATAACGATTATGAACCAAATTCTATTGAGGAATACAAGTAAAAAGATGATTGGTTAAAATGGAAAGACGCAATCAAGTCGAAATTAAACTCCCTTACAAAGAGAAAAGTTTTCAAACCTCTAATTCGTACACTAAAAGGTGTAAAGTTAATTGGATACAAATGGGTTTTTGTGTGAAAATGAAATAAGAATGGTAAAATTATAAGATATAAGGCATGACTTATTCCTCAAGGGTTTTCACAAAAACCTAACATTGATTATGAAGAAACATACTCACTTGTGGTGGATGCAACTACTTTCTGATATTTAATTAGTCTGGTAGTACATGAAGGACTCAATTTACATCTAATAAATATTGTTATTACATATTTAATCTATGTGTATGGCTCACTTAATAATGATATTTATATGAAACTCCCTAAAGATTTTAATTTGCCTACAATATACAATTTAGATTCTTAAGAAGATTACTAATCAAATTGAGCAAATTTCCTTATGGATTAAAACAATTTGGACACATGTGATATAATTGCCTTGATGAATATTTATTAGAGGAAGGATATAAAAATAACCCTATTTGTCCATGTATTTTTATAAAAAAAATTGGGAATGAATTTGTCATAATTGCTATTTATGTCGATGACTTAAATATTATTTAAACTCTTAAAAAGTTTTTAAAAGTTGTAAATTATTTAAAAAATGAATTTGAAATAAAGGATTTAGGAAGAACAAAACTTTGCCTTAGATTACAAATTAAACATTTGAAAAATGATATTTTTGTACATTAAAAAGCTTATATAGCAATGGTGTTAAAACGATTTTACATGGACAAATCACATCTATTATGCATCCCAATGGTTGTAAAGTCACTAAATGTGAATAAAAATACTTTTAAATCTCGAGAAAAAGATAAAAAAAAACTACTTGATCCTGAAATATCATATCTTAGTACAATTAGAGTACTAATGTATCTTACTAATTATACACAACCTAATATATTATTTGTTATTAATTTATTAGCAAGATATAGTTTTTTACCTACATGAAAGCATTTAAATGGAGTTGAGCATGTACCTTATTATCTTAGAGGTATGATGGATATGGTTTTATTTTATATGAATGTACCTAAGTTAGACCTAATTAGTTATACAAATATAGGATATTTGTCTGACCCTCATAATGGTCAATCACAAATAGGTTATTTGGTTTACATGTGGAGGTATAGCTACTTCATGGCGGTTTATGAAATGAACTATGACAACCAAGTTCTCTAATTATACAAAAATTTTAGCAATATATAAGGCAAGTAGGAAATAGGAAATGTGTTTGGTTGAGATATATGATTCAACACATATGAGAGACTTGTGGTTTATCTTCTAGAAAACAATCTCTACTATTTTATATGAAGATAATCCTATATGTATCACTCAATTAGAAAAAAGTATATTAAAGAAGATAGAACAAAACTATTTCACCAAAATACTTTTTCACTCATAATTTTCAAAAGAATAGTAATATAAATATTCAACAAATCTATTTAAGTGATAATCTAGCAAATTTGTTTATTAAAGCACTTCCTACTGCTATATTTGAAAAGTTAGTCCATAATATTGGAGTTGTTTGACTTAAAGATCTTAATTGATGTTGTTATGAGGAGAAATTAATATGCATTGTACTTTTTTTTCTTCACTATGGTTTTTATCCTATTGAGTTTTTCCTAGCAAGATTTTTAATGAGGCAGTATCCTATTACATATTATAATTTAATACTCCCTTTTATGGACACCCAAGAGGGAGTGTTACAAATAATTATTAAGCTTATTAAATATGAATATCCATAGGTCAGACGTTACACTTTCAATTATGGCCAATTATTAAATCATACGTTATATTGTTATTATGATCAATTATTAAATTTCAATCTATTTATGAATCATCATTATGAAATTGTAAGTTTGTAACATTTGATCAATTTGCTTTATAAATATGAGTTGTATAAATCATTTCTAATATAATTAAATCAAACATTCTTCTCCTTATAATTCTCTGTCGTATCTTTCATATCTTTCTTTTATTATTTCTTAAGTATTTATTTTATTATTTATAACACAAACATATATATAAGGTTATCACATGAAAATTCGCGTGAATTTTTTACTTTAGCCCTTGTCATCAAACAAACAAGATGGACAAGCAGCCCTCACACGGAAAATATGAAACTGTTTCACGGGTTTTAGTTTCTCTAACAAAGAAGTTAATTAAATTAGCATGACATATCATAATTATAAGTGCATTAATTTCTTTTGGCAAAATTTGACATGATTATATTGTTTTCAGTCTGTAACACCACTATGGAAGGAAATGGAGTATTACAAAGAATTCCAAGAAGACCTGAGGAGCTATCTTGGCCAGGAAACAGCAAACCAGATTCTCAGTGAATCCCTATACTTAAATCAGTTTAGGAACCAATGATTTCTTGGAGAATTACTATGTGCTTCCAGAAAGGTTTTCAGAATATTCAGTGGAAGAATACCAGATATTTCTTCTAGGGATTGCAGATAATTTCATCACAGAACTGTAACAGCTTGGAGCAAGGAAAATCTCAATTGCAGGACTTCCACCTATGGGATGTTTGCCACTGGAGAGAACCACAAATATCATTTTTGGGAGTGATTGTGTGGAAGAGTACAATGATGTGGCCAAAGATTTGAATTGGAAGTTGGAAGGTATTTGCAGATTTGAAGATCAGACTGGATGGGGTTCTGCTTGTCATTTCAAATTTATATGACATCCTGTGGGATATTATTCAGAGCCCTGATTCTTTTGGTATGTCATAATTCCCATTTACAGTCGGATAATTCTGATAATATATAATCTCACATTACATAATGATGATATGGATGTAGAGATTTATAAGATCATTTCAGCTTATAATTCTAAATTCTATGTTTATTTTTTAAGAGTATTGATACAATAATTACTGTTGGATCCAGGATTTGAGGATGTGGCAACAGCATGCTGTGGAACAGGATTATTTGAGATGAGTTATATATGTGGTGACAATATAAAACCATTCACATGTTCTGATGCAAATTATCATGTGTTTTGGGATTCCTTCCATCCCATAGAAAAGACTAATAGCATTGTTGCTAATTATGTCAGCAACGATTGTCTTTCTTAGTTCCTATAATCACTAACCTTCTTATTCAGTTTAGTACTTTGTAATTTGTGGCATCTGAATTGCAATTTATCACCCTTCCCACAGTTTGCTTTGGGGTATGTGTTTCAATTAATATGTATTGTTGGTGCACATTTTTTTTTTAATTTTATTTTATGATTGTATGATTCTAATTTTTATGATGTTTTTGTAAAATGTTATAATTATTTTACAAATGATTGAAAATTTTAAAAAGTGCAAATCGTGACTATGAATGAAATTATTGTTTAGTGGTGACTCACGTGTATTACAAAATAAGGATATCACCGTGCATCCAATAGCACATCAAAAAGGGTTTTAACTTATAAGGCGTAGTAGCTGGGCTAAATTCCCAATTTTGTTTGGTGGGAAAGTTACTGTAGCGATTTGTTTATTTCTTTGAACGATATTTTTTTAAAAGAAATTATTTATTGGTATATAAATTAAAAAAATTATATTTATATATTTTATAGTTAAGGAAACTGGTGCATGATCACAGTGATAATAAGGAAAAATAAGTTCTCTAAAATAGTAGATGTTATTTTTTGTTATATTCTTCATGTATAACAGTTAATTAAATAAAATATTTTTTATAATCTTAATTTGTTATAAATATAAAATTAATAAACGAGATTATTCCAATAAAAGATATTTCCAATAAAACAAATGAAACTTAGTTCAAATATTATAAATTTAGTTTCTATTTATTTTGCTAGGAGATATTTTCTATTTTTGATTTGTTTGTATATATAAATAAAAATACAAATATTTCATACCAGTCCACCGTATCTTGTGATTAACAAAATAAAAAATACATGGTGTCATACTGATGGGAGAAAACATTTTAAGCTGTGAAGTAAAATAATGAATAGTCTTCATCCCGACAAATAAAACTGAGCAAATATAATATTTGTTGGGACATTAAGTTTTAAATCAAATAGTCTGCATTTTTAAATATGATAATTGGGTGTGAATAAGAGAAGACAATAATGCATGGAAGAGAAACATGTAATATTTGATGGAAAATCACTATTAAGTGTTCATAAACACACCATCAGAATGATATTATAATATAAACCAACATAAATTTATCAACTAAAATTAAATAATCATAACTAAATATTAAAACATATTGATAGAAATAATTTTATTATGTAGAATTTATTGAGATATAGGAGAAAATCAAAGTTATCATAATGTCAGATTAAATTATGAGATGTTGGGTTAGCCTGTATCTTTATATAAAAAAACTAAGGTTATATTAACTAGCTTACAAATATAATTTATAAATTATCAGCGGAAAGGAAATAACTTAGTTGAAAATACTGATTTTGGAAGTTTCAACATATCAACATGATATCTTTCTAGAGGTCTTAGTTGTATGATTTAGAGTCAATATACTACAAATGGTAGGACAGATATGTAGATTCATATACACTGTATAAATATTTTAAAATAAATTATAAAATTTAATTGTAAATTTTTTTTTATGAATTGAAATTTTTTTCTTAGTCAGATTAATTAGCATAAGAATTAGTAAACTTGTAAATGAACAAATTTACTGGTATATAATAAATACATATTTATAAATAGTCAAAATAAGTAATTAAAATAATACTTCAAATCAGTTCAGCTGATTTAACTAATAAATCTTGACTGGTTCAATCTAAGTCACACCACCAAATCAATTTTATAAGTGAATTAATGAAAAACCAATTTCACCGACATTTTTTAATTAACTCAATCGAGCCATTATATTATATTAAACTATTAGCTTTTACAAGAAAATTCTCATTTATTTAATTATAAAATTTTATATGATATTAAGTTATTTTCTTTTTATTATTATGTTCTGATAAATTATAATATAAATTTTTTATTATTTTACTTATTAAATGTCTAATTTTTTATTAATTTTTATCTTCTTATATCATTAGCAGTTAAACCGATAAACCACTAATTAAAACAGTGAAACAAGCTCTCATCCGTATGGTTCAATTTTAATGACTATCACTTAGAATTTATCTCCATGCATATATAATCGTAAAACATAGGTTCATAACAACATTTTATATTCTAAATATGAATGTCTCGAATTGAATCTATCTTGATTTGTTTAATTCTCTTAATCATTACTCCGAACTGGATATAAAGACACTGCAAAACAATAAAAACATCTTTCCGTACCAAATATAATTGCAAAAATCGCAAGAAGCACCATCCCTCAAATTTATAATTGCAAATAGTTCAAAGGGGCATTGTAAATAAGGCAACGCTTATTTATTTACAAGTTATAAGATGAAATATTCTTTCATCAAGAATAAAATACGACCAACATACTTTTGTTCCAATAGAGGGAAAAAGTGGCAAAATTAAGAAAAACTCATTCATTTAAAAGGCAGCCTCAATGGTTTTCATACTGTTACAAGAAATTTCATACAGGGAATTGGTTGAGCACAGTAAATTAGCAAACTAGGAACTCCAATAAGGCTGTGAGTTTAAGTCAAGCCCTTCAGCTTGAAAATTTTCCCTTATAACATTCCAGAATTTGATGAACAAGGTTCTCATTACATGCATCTCGAGATAGTATACATCTACTTGGGCTCTTTGGGAAAATGCAGCTTTACAAGTGTGGGAAGTTCCGCCAGCCCAATTTGAGGTTTGCCCAACAATATACTCTTCAACTTTTCATCACAATTGACAATATTCTTGTTGTTTGGATCCTGCCAATCGTAAAAGCAACAACCGTTTGCCATTTCAGGAATACATACATTAGTGCATCAAAGTAAATATAGCCAAAACATGATTCTAACATATTGCAATCAGATATTTAGATGATCATCTCCATCTTCACTTTATTCTTCTTTTTCTTCATTTTCCCTTTTTTTTTTGGTGGATTGAGGAACGAGGGTGGATAACTTTCCTTGTATATGCGCGCGCGCGCACAACCAGGACACTAATGGACGTGGGACTTTAGCCCACACAGGCATTACAGGCAAACACAGATTTTTCCATTTTTTGTTGAGGAACGAAGGTACTAGTTAGAGACCTCCCCCCCCCCCCCCCCACACACACAAAAAAAAAAAAAAATCCCTTTTCTAGTCCTAGCAAAACAGCTCTTTCAAAATATATAACAAGACATAACACAATCATATTATTGGTTCTAGACATCCTTGAATGCAAGTAACTCAAATTAATCTAATCACACAAAATTTCAAATATAGCAATGAAAAAAGAGGGCTAAGGGAACCGTCCTCTACTCTAAAATTAGAGGAGTTGAAATAGACTCAAGTCCATGAATCCGCAAAAACATACAGACCAAGATCCACAAAACACAAGTCTGTTTAAATGCAACAAACCGGACCAGATGGATCCACATTATTATTATTATTATTATTATTCAAACTAAACTAACATACCACAAAAATTTTCATCCAACCAATCTAATACTCAATCCTAAACTTGATTCCTTATCTTTCAACTCATTCCAACCTAAATAAATTATTTCTAAGTCAATGATTTTATTTCAAAATTAACTAATTTTTATTATAATTTATTTACTCTTGAATTATTGATGCAGATTAAGAATGCAATAAATGTATGATTTTTGAATTTACAATTATTATTTTAAGCTTAAAGTTATTTTGAAAACTTTAAATTATTTAATTAAAAAGAAAAAAGTCTAAAGACCAGGTTCGCAAGTCCGCAATCCACAAATGCTAAGACTCGGACTCCCATTTAAGAAGTCAGTAATTTTTGTAGATTGGACCTAGTCTGTTTGTGATTGGTCCACACATACCGGTTCGTGGACGGACCACAGTTAACAGCTCTATCTAAAATAATCCAATAACAGAGAATACAGAGTTGAAAGTGCATTGCTGAACACAAGTCTACACAATGTCACAGATGACACACACCAAATGACATAATGCTTCGACTCATTGTCTACAAGCAGTTGGAGCATCCTCTAAGAACAAGTATCACATAAAACTGCCAGAATGACTATCTAGGCTCTATTTGTTGTTCAAAAGATGTTTTTAATAAAAAAATTCATCTCCTTATATGTAAATAAAGAGGTATCATATATTTCTATAGTTTATGATTGAAAAATATGATACCTAGAGGCCTAGAGGTATGGCAAAAAAGTTATCTTCTACCAAATCCTTATATTGAATATTAAATGTTTAAATATTTTTTACCATCTTAATATTTTATAACTATATTCTTTCCTACAGAGTATGTTTTCTGCCAAGAAAATTGGAGCCTTATTCTTTAAATCTCTTGCATTGCTCAACTATTATACAAGATTTCCACTCAATCTTCCAATCTTGTTCCTAAACATTTTTTATTAATTGCATTCCTAGCTTCTACAAAGAAGAATATGAAGTGCTCATTTCCTACAAATTTTTTAAGCAAAAACCAAAATATTGCTGACAGAATAAGCCTAAAATCCTAAACATCAAACCTTATCTGTTCATTGATTGATTAGTGTGAATTGATAGATAGCAGAGCAAGACTAATGAAATATTTAACTGTGGCTTACCAATAATACCCAAAACCACCTTACGAGGACAAACACACAGAACAACTACTTGAACATAATTTGATCAAAAAGTAGAGCGGCGATAGAAGAGAATAAAGAAACCTGAAGATTATTGGATTTGATGTACGACCAAACGCTCATAAAACATCCCAGGCGAGAAATTTGAGATTGACCGACAAAATCCCTGAGTGTGGATGGAAGATTTACGAGGTCAATCAAATTGGCAAGCTTCTTTGGATTATCACCAATAGTTTTCTTCAAACGCTGCGGAAGCATTTTTCCGAATCCGCAAAACTTGTAACAACCTAAAATCAAAATGGCTTTGGATTACTGGCACAAGAGAGAAAAGGTCTCTGGAATCTGAACGTTTATTAAATAAAAAAAAAAAATGGAATACAGAAGTGGCTGTTACTGGAGATTACTGCGGCGGTCGAAATGTGTTTTTCTATGGTCTTTGGTCTTTTCTTAAACTTGTTTTGGATATGGGCTTTTGTGAAATTTGTTATCGGGCTTGTCAGCGCCGAAACCAAGTTCATGATATGTTTTTTCTAGAGATTTATATTTACATCCTCTCAATTCCTTACTTTATTAATTTTCTTTAATTTAAAAAAAAAATCTTATTCCGAGAAAGAAAATGGAAAAAGGCAAAGGTTTTTTTTTCTTTGTTCAGGTGAATAATATATGAAAGAAAAATGAGAAGTAAAATGTGTGACCATTATCTTCCATTGCTCTTAAAATTTTAAAAATTTTCTTCACCTCATCTTTTCTTTTGGCTAATTTCTAAAATTTCCTTTGTTTATTCTTATCTTTCTATCAATTTTCCACCATACCAAACATGGTTAAAACATATAATATAAACCTCCTTTCATTTTACAATTTCAAAAAACTAGAAAAGATGCAAATTATTTTGTGAAGATAAGAATTCTAAAGCACCTGTTTCCATAATATATGTAAAAAGTAGCTTATTTTCAAAATATGATATCAACATAACTCATTTTCAATGAGCATTTTTTTAAATAAATTTAATTCATTTCACGCTGGACAGCGGTGTAGTGCAGGCTTAACTGCTGAGTACATTATTATCTGCTACCAAAGGAAGCAGAGTTTCTGTGGATATCTTTTTACTACATACAGTTTTAGTGTGAAATACCTCTCTGTAATAACTATGAAAGTCCCCAATATAACATTTTTACATCTTATTTTAACAAATATGATTGTTATTGTAATCTCTTGTATATTATTCCAATAATAAATAAGTATAATATATACAAGCCATGAAGATAATAAATTTTTGAAAATTTTCAATATGCATTGATCATGATATGTATAAGATTTTTTAAATATAATTAATGAGATAATTAATATAATTAAGATGATTCTCCTAAATAATTATTATAATTAATATAATATAATTTTCCTAATACTCCCCCTCAAGTTAGTGCATGAAAGTCTTGAATGTTCAACTTGCCCAAAAAAAAGTTAAATTATTATATTCCGAAAGCTTTAGTTAAGATATCGGAAAGCTGGTTGTAGGTCCGTACATGCATAGTGGTAATCTTACCAGCTTGGATTTCATCACAAATGAAATGACAATCCACCTCAATATGCTTAGTGCGTTCATGAAACACTGAATTGGCTGTGATATGAATGACTGCTTGGCTGTCACAATAGAGTTGCATAGGTTAAGGGTGTGGTATCCATAAGTCACCCAGAAGAGTTTTAAGTCATTTCAATTCACAAGTTGTAGTAGCCATAGATTTATATTCAACCTCTGCTGAGGAACAGGAAATTGTGACCTGCTTTTTGGTTTTTCAAGATATAGGGGACTGGTCTAATAAAATAAAATATCCTGTCAATGAACGTCTACTAAAAGGATAGCTAGCCCAATCAGAATCACAATAAGCATATAACTATAAATCATTATCCGACCGAAGAAAGATTTCTTGTCCTGAATTAGCTTTCAAATACCGAACCACCCTCATTGCAGCATCTCAATGTTCCTGACGGGGACAATGCATGAATTGAGCCAAGATGTGCACAGAGTAACTAAGTTCAAGCCGAGATATGGTTAAATAGATAAGTCTTCTAATGAGACGACGATATTTCTCAAGATCCTCCAAAATAGCTTCATTAGCAAGGGCTAATCCATGATTTTGCTTAAAAGGAAAACCAACCGATTTGGCTCCTAACAACCCAGTTTTTGAGATAATATCCAAAGCATATTTGGTTTGACACAAGAAGATCCTTTGAGGTCCTCAAGCCACCTCAAGACCTAAAAAATACTTCAGAGAACCAAGATCCTTCATGTAGAAATATGTGCTAAGATATTGCTTGAATCATTCAATCACATCTCTATTGTTCCCTGCAATAATGAGATCATCAACATACACTAGAATAGTTAAAATCACATTCTCTTCATGATAAGTGAAAAGTGAGTAATCGACATAGGATTGTTTGAACCCATATTTCTTCAATGTGGCGATAAGTTTTGCAAACCAATTTCATAGCACCTACCTTAAGCCATAAAAGGACTTCTAAAGCTTGCACACTTTCCCAGGATCTGCACTAGAAAAGTCGGGAGGTAATTGCATATAAACTTCCTTATCCAGATCACCAAGCAAGAAAGCATTATGAACATTCATTTGATGGAGTATCCATGATCGAGCAGCTGCAACAACTAAAAGTGAACGAACTGTAACCATCTTCACAACTGGTGCAAAAGTCTTATTATAATCAATCCCTTCCTTCTGACTATCTCTTCAAACAACTAGTCTTGCCTTATGACATTCCATGGTCCCATCTGATTTATACTTAATCTTGTACACCCATTTACAACCAATGGCTTTCTTTTCAGGTGAAAGTGTTATTAACGTCCAGGTGCCATTCTTTTCTAGTGCATCTATTTCTTCTTTCATTACTTTGCACCATAAAGGGTCTCGGACAGCATCAGAGAATCAAAATGGTTCATGCCCAGAAGTCACTACTACAAGAAATTGTCTGTCTCATGGAAAAATTATTACAAGTCACATAGTGTGTAATAGGATATAATATACCTGAGGATTGTGATGGAGTGATTGATGGAGTGAGTGCCTTAGCAGTGGAGTCATTAGTACAGCTCACAATATGACATAGATAATCTTTAAGCTTGCTTGGTAAATGACGTTCTCTATGACCTTGACCAAGAGGTTCGTTTGTAAGTGGTGTTGGTACAACATTCTCATCTATGAAACTTGAATTCGAACCACCCTCTTGTACATCCCCAATGTGCCCCTCAACTTCATTATTTCTTCTTACACTAAGCATACTTATGCTAAATTCATCGATAAAAGGAGATCTGTCATTCCATAAGGTCTATATGAGGGCATAAGATTTATCTGCTACAGAGGAATGATCAATAAAAGGAAACTCATTTTCATAAAACACAATATCACGAGACTCAAAATATTCTTTGCTCTTCAAGTCATACAGACGCCATCCTTTTTTTCCATAAGGATATCCTACAAAAATACATTTTCAGCTTCTCTCACCAAACTTGTCCTTTTAGTGAGGTTGATTGTGGCCATAACACAAACATCCAAAAAATACGAACATGAGAATAAATGGGGGGTCTTACCAAACAACACTTCATAAGGATTTTTGCCTTTATGAAGAGTGGTAGGAGTGCGATTTATCAAGTATCCTAAAATTTAATAGGTAGATTAGCTTGAAATTGGAGAGCTCGAGCTATATTTAAAATATGCTTATGTTTTCTCTCCACACGACCATTTTATTAAGGGGTGTCAACCATGGAAGTTTGATGAATTATTCTGTGTTCAATGAAATAAGATTTCAAAGCTTTGAATTCAGCTACATATCACTTCTCATAATTTTCACAGACTTGTTAAATTGAGTGTTCACTATAGCCCAAAAATTTTTAAGAATGTTCCCAACTTCACTCTTTTCCGCTTATAAATAAATCCACATAGCACGAGAAAAGTCATCCACAATGATTAAAAAATATGAAGCACTACAAGAAGAGCGAATACAATAAGCACCCACACATCACAATGTATTAAATCAAAAGGTTCACTAACTTTATTTTGATTTGGAATAAAAACATCTCTTATTTGCTTAACTTTCAAACAAATATCACAAACTCTCTCATATTTGTCACTAATTTGAATACCAGGAAGTAAATTAACTATTTGACTTGCAGGATGTCCCATACGCCTATGCCATATGGTAAAAGAGTCAATTCCACTTGCTTTGCACACCTGCACAAAGGTTATTGCGCAAAAATGATTGATCACATTATGTTGTTCACCCACACTAATCACTGTCCTCAAAGTGTGATCTTGTATTACACATAATTTATTAGAAAAAGTGATTGCACAATTTGAGTCATATATCAATTGAGAAACAAAAATAAGGTTACACGTTAAATTGGATACATATAATACATTATTCAAAATTAGGCCTTTCCCAAAATTTATTGTTCCTTCCTTGTTTGCAATTGCATTTCTTCCATCAGGTAGCCTAATGGAATAAGGTGAGACATCAATTATGTTTGTCAACAAACTCATATCACCTGTTATATGATTTGAAGGCCCTGTATCCAGCAACCAACAATTTTTCACTTGCTTACCAGTGAATTTTTCAATGGATGCAGTGTTCTTATAGCTATTAAAAATGTTCAGTAAGGTTATCCATTGATCATCACTTAGTCCGGGAAAAGATTCACGTTCATTAATGACTCTCCTTGTCTGCATGGCTGTCGTACCATGAGCTTGATGTATTTGTATGGCATTAACCTTCATGTCTTGCCCAACCATGATCATGTAACAGTCAGGTTGCCCTGTCGCTCTGATACCATAACAAATATGATTGTTATCGTAATCTCTTATGTATTATTCCAATAATAGATTAGTACAATATATACAAGTCATGAAGACAATGAATTCTCGAAATTTTTCAATATGCATTAATCATGATTCCTATTCCTAGAATTATTCCCAATATACATTGATCATGATTGATCAAGATTTCCTAAATATCAGTAATGAGATAATTAACATAATTAAAATAATTCTACTAAATAATTACTATAATTAATATGATATGATTTTTCTAATATATTTTTTGCCACTAACATCAAGAAATTTTAAATCTAAAACCTCCAATAAATTATTCGAACTTCTCGCCACTATTCGTTCTTTATAAAATTTTGACTGCATTAGCTCCTAACCTTTCTTAATTTGCTAGTCTCTCCTACAGAAATTAGGCTCAGCACAAACTAAAAACTTAAGAAACAATTTTGCCTTTTCTTCCTGTTTAATTTATGTTAATTTAATTGCTGATTTTATTACTATTTCATCTAACACAAAGGTGGTGGTGAAACTCACTTGCTCATTCAACAGCTACAAATATGGATGGTAATTTGTATTATTTCAATCAATCCATTTATTAAACATATCAAAATAAATTAATTTATCAAATTTATTTAATAATTTCAATTAATATTTTTTATAAAAATATTTTTATTATCATTTTATTAAAATAAAAATTTTATATTTTTATTATATATACTTATTCATAATCATAATTTAATTTGTATCTCAAATAATATTTTTAAAAATTTAATATAAATTCTTAAATAAATTAACATATCAACCCAAAGCCATATAAACGTATTATATTCATGTTAAGTTATCATCATCATGTTGAATTAGAAATTATCACCCCTCCGAACAATATAATCTTCATTCTCCTTTAAAAAATTGATAAAGACATCTTTATTGAGCAATCGAGTTCCCTACGGGAGAACAAGCCGCACATTACACTTATTTTACAATCTGCCTTAAAAACTAAAGAGCCATTCAGTCTCCTAAATTTTCTTTGCCGAAGGCAGTATATCCACAACTTGTTACATACATTATAGGCTACAAATAAGAGTCAACCAATCTATTAATTAAGATCACCATCAAAATAGACCAAAACTTAATCATAGGGATTTTTAAAATTCTTTAGGAGGTTTGGAATGTCATAGCCTAGCATGTCATCAACTGTTTGTATCATTTTCGGTTTCAATCTCTCAAACCTATCAAAGTTGTAACCTCCCAATGCTTCCCTGAACTGCTCAGCATTTGGGAAGTCCCCAGGTGGTAGATGGAACTCCCTTTGTACCTGTTTTTTAAAAATACATGGTTACATATATGTGTGCAAGTAAAACTTACTCAAATCGAGTCAAGCACATGAAGTCAGGTTCATACCTTCGCAAATTCGTCGGGCAAGTTATCAAGTAGCTTTTGCTGCGTCTTAGCTTTGCCGATCATGGAAGGCATCTCTTTCCTCAGATGACCGATAATATAAGCATGTATCTTGACAGCTCGGGCACGTTTCACAAATTCATTGATCTGCAATAGTAACACATTATTTTACTAGTGACAAGAACCAACTTGAAGGAATTAAATATGATTAGAGATTAACTGGATACTAAGATTCAAAAATAACAGTCTTTGGTTGCACCTGTAAATCCACATCCCAGAACAGAAAGATTCTATGGTGTCAAATTTGTTTAAGGACAGAATAACACCGGAAGCATATTTTCAGGACATGAATTTACATTTTTATTTTTAAATATGTTTTTGTACCTTTTTTTTAGAAAAAAAAAAAAAAAAAAAGAAGCAAAAGCGATTGAGGAATTGGATTCTCAAATCAGAAGGCAGAGTTCCAACTTCCGTGCAGCCTTGATTTGAAAAATCATGCTAGCCGCCTTAATTTTTCAAATCTTCCCAAAATTTCAAATCCAAAACTTCCAACTCTCATTGTAGGTTTTTTGCTAACATGCATATGGATGATGGAAGTATAATTAAACTTAGTTTGGTGAAAGGTTAAGAGAGACTGGGGAAAACTCACTCTTCTATCACAAGCTTTCTTTGGTATATCTTTTAGATCTGAAAGAAGATCCTCCTGTTCTTTTTCAAAGAGTTCCTTACCCATGGGACCACCCACAACATCACTTACTGGTTTGTCATTGAAGGAACTGTGCCAATATAGCCACAAAGGAAAATCAAACCACGCTAACCAATGAATTAAACTACATCAAGAATTCTTAAGAACATGTCTATAGCAAAAAATCACATGTATTCCTTCCAAGGGAAGTCAACAAGAGACAACTACTAAAATAGGGTCCAGATTACAGAAACTCAATTATTGTGGTAACAAATTGCCTGCATTCATAAAAACACTTCAAGAACAACAATGGAGTATATGTCCATATATTAAGTGACTTACCCAATATACACACGCATGACCTCAGGAGTGTTCAGCACCTTCCCAAGTGACCACATTAATGCCCCATAAACCCTCATCAGCTGCAATAAAGAGCCATCCATGTAGGCAGGTTATGTTCCCCGATACCACATTGCTAAAAGATTTAGTTAGATAAACATGCCAAGGAAGCATTGCCACACAAGCTCTTACTTGTTGAGTATCAACTTGGTCAGCCTTGTTCAAAACCACTCGAATTTTGTCATCATGCCCACGTAAGGATGCTATGACACGCTTGAACTCATCACTGACGTCAAGTTTGTGAGGATCAAACAGGAGAAGTATCAAGTCACACTTGGCAGCAAACCAAGATGTTACTCCTGTAAAATCATATGCCCGTTGAGTCCGTTGCTTTTCTCCAGATAAAACTCCAGGCGTATCCACAAATGTAATGTGCTCCAGTAGCTTCAAAATTGTGAGGAAAAAAAAAAAACATTAAGTTCCAGATGCTACAAAAGGAAAACCTACCAATCTTTTTTAGTGGCCCCAGAGCAACTCACAGGATGAGGCATTTGAGAACACTCAAATTTTGACAGAAAAGTTGTGCCAAAACTTGTGAGACCACTGAAGGGCATATCTGCCTGGACAGCAACAGTATTACCAGGAATACTTCTCTCATCAGGTCCAGACTGTATATTAAATTGGCTCATTAAACTAACAGAAATAAATTATTTACCAGGTGAAGCCATATAGTAATCTATTTAATCAGACTAAGTGCTGAAAACCAACAAAAATTTCTGTGGCATCTGAACAAGCTCCCCATAACCAGTGGACACTACACAGGAACTTGTTAGTTCAAAATTTTACATGCCCCAAGCAATATGATCATATATAGAGCAGGCAGTGATATATAAACCTACAAACAAAATTCATTAGGTCATTCCAAAAGATATCTCTCAATCACAGCTTTGCTACACCTCATAGCACTCGACTTCCCTTCCACGTCAACTAATAAGGTGAAAATATATGCACTTGCTAAAAAATATGCAAGTCCTTCAACAGACACAAGCTTCATCTAGCAGCACAACACATGCCCAGGTCAAAGTAATAAAAAATGTCAATTTTTTCCCTCCCTCCCTCCCGTGCACACAATCTTTTTCTTTTGCCAACTGCCTGTCACAGTACCCAAAACCATAATATCAGAAAGCAGAAATCCCATTGACTAATTGTACATACAGTGTGATTGTGCACCACCGGTCTGCATTTTTATTTAAAATGCTGAGACAAAATTCACAACACTTAAAATTTACATCAACAAATAGACATCCAGTATACATGCTTTATCCACCAATATTATCAAAAGACGTTTTCCAACCACCAAGAAAATATCAAAAATGTTCAATCTTGCCAAAAGTCAAAACAACTTCAACAACCAAGCCTCATCCAATTAGGGGGGGGGGGGTGGATAGTGGCTACATGAACTACATGACCCTTGTGCTCTATAAAAGACCATATCTTCATTCAAAAGATACATAAATATCAATTAGCAGAAAGTAGTCAGAGGAGAAAACTAGCTATGCACATACCATTACAACAACAAACCTATCAGTTGTAGGCTCAGGTCCAATATGAGCACCTATCAAAAGTTCAAGTGAATAAAACAAAATCAGTGACATATGTAACATAAATGTGAGCATTACCACACATTATACACAAGCAGAGTGTAAGGCCACTTACCTGGATAACTACTTTTAAGCAGATGTTTGATAAATGTTGTCTTTCCAGTGGAGTATTGACCCAAAAGCATGACCATTGGTTTGGCATCAAAATCACTACTTGTCTGCAATATGTAAAGAATTGTCATCAATAGAGAAGCTAGTAAGCATATTTCTGTTCGTGATATAAAAAATCCAACAACAGTGTGCTTGAATAATGAAAGATGACACTAAATCAAGAGTAGCAAGTTATTTTTCTAAAAAATACTTTCAAAAAATGTTCCCTACTGACCAGGAATGGAGATACAAAATCATTATATTGGTAAGTAACT
Source organism: Sindora glabra (assembly GCA_020226215.1). NCBI lineage: Eukaryota > Viridiplantae > Streptophyta > Magnoliopsida > Fabales > Fabaceae > Sindora > Sindora glabra. Next base: position 44,288,577 of record CM035230.1, on the reverse strand, counting down.
TCCAGTGGCTTCAACTTTTGAATGTACAGTCTCTTCAAGCCATCAACTATTGATGTCACAGAAGAAAGTGTTACCTATGGATGCACAAAAAAAAATTCAAGAAGTGACAAGACTGTAATGAAAGGCAACACAATAACACAAACTAAAACCCAGTCAGTGAAAATTAGGTAAAAGTGCCAAAACATGTGTGAATGACAGAAATCAAACACAGCAATCCAAATATCACTAAATTCATCCTATCTACTGCTCTTGCCGCCTATATGTCTTACGGCTATTAACTGCATATTACTGGAATCCAAAGACTATAATCAAAAAACATTAAGCAGCATTATATTAGTAAGTTTAACCCTTTAGTTTTTATACAACTTTATCGTATGGGTGTGTGACAGTTATTTGGTAATGATGCCTGTTAGAAAGTACTATTTAGCAACTGGGTTATGGTATGGGCTTAAGTCCCTATGTATTTGTGTTTCTTAGTAGCTCTATATAAGCATTAGGGTTACATCTTATGATGTGTAATTCAGCCATCTTATTGATTCAATAATATCAGTGTTCTCCCCCTAATTCTCTCTAGCCTCTCCCTTGTTCTTTGCCTTCCTAAACCCTAATTATATGTGCAGCATGATATTAAAGCCATATCATCTAGCTTGAGTGCTACACTTCCAGCAACTTTAAAAAAAGGGTTAAGTTGCTGCCTCCCAAAAAAAAAAAAATTATAGATTTCCTGTTTCCATTTTTTTATCATGTAGTTGAGTTAAAAATATAAGAGAAAGATATTTTTCTGTCATGCAGGAGTTTCAGCCAGCAAGCTTGCTCCCCAGGGGTTAAAAGAGATGGTGACTGGTGGCTGGAGATTGTAGTTCAATATCTGGATGGTTGACAATCTGCTGCTGTTTGGATGCAATTTGAGGGACTTTGTCTCTCTTTGAGGTGTTTAAGATAACTCCAGGCAACCGAAAATCAGATATGGATTGACTGAAGAGTAGATCAGGAGACAAGCGGTCCTTTCTGCAAGGCACGTGAGTCACATGCAAGGGATCTTGAGGTGCCGAATGAGGACCACATGCAGAAGGATTTGGTGACACATGAGGCAGTTTCTGACAACACATTTCTAATAACAGCACCTTCTAAGTCTTCCTGTATGGTTGGTTTGCTGATTTGCTGACTGAATCTTTGGCACTTTGAAATTTAGGTGTGCTTCTTCCTGTTCTTTTTTCGCATTGGTGATGTTGATTTCGGTTCGGAGAAACCAATAACCTTGTTCATCCTGAGTTTGCACAATCTAAATTGGCTAGTTTTGGGGTTTGTGGATGTTTGCATTCAAGGGGATTGTTCGCAGATTCGTTGCGCATTGCAAGCTCAAGGAAGTCAAATGCGAAAGGTACCTCTAAGGTGTTACAGGCTCTCTAGTCTTGCATCTCAAGGCGAAAAGTGCAAGTGAAGTGATGCGATATAATTAAGAAGAAATGAAAAAAAATATAAGAGAAAATAGTAATTAGCATGATTAATGGGATTGTGATTTAGTGAGGAATTAAGGCATTGATTGGTGGTGTTAATTAATTATCTACAGTTTACTAACTAATCACAATCCCACTAATTATGCTAATCAGAATTCTCAACATTATCCTTATTTAAATGGAATTAAACATGGCAATTTTTATAGTTTTCTAGCTGTCAAAAGGAAGATAGCAGGTTCGCACCCAAAGGCGAGAACCCTGTTGCCTTCCCACAGCTAAAATGCACCAGCAAGTCACAGAGATCCATCCATGCTCCGCCTTAGTGCCTTCAGACTGCCCAGGCAAGTGCCTTCGACAACATGGTGCAAGCTGATCCTAAAGTTTGAATTTCTTCAAGCCTTTCTTTATAATTATATTGAATTTTTAGGGTTCAAATTTATGTAACAAATGGAGCTTTGTAAGTCTTAGCTTTTAGAGGAGTGTTAGAAAGTACTATTTAGTAATTGGGTTATGGTATGGGCTTAGGTTATGTTATGTGCTAGTCCTTTTATATTTGTGTTTCTTAGTAACTCTACATAAATAGAGTTATGATGTGTAATTCAGCCATCTTATTGATTCAATAATATCAATTTTCTCTCTTTATTTCTCTCTAGCCTCTATAATATCAGTGTTCTCTCCCTAATTCTCTCTAGCCTCTCCCTTCTTCCTCCCCCTCCTAAACCCTAATCACATTCTCAACAATGACAGAGCATCTCCAACATTCAAGTTTCAAGATCAGGATGAAGCAAAATCCAACCAGAACTGGACAAGTTTTAAAACAGGTCAGCAATGCACATCAAGTCTAACTTTAGCTGGAAACTTTTAAGAATTATCTGGCATTTCCTATAGTAGAAGAGGAACTTAAGTATGATTACCTTTTTTGTTGACTTTGAAGAAAACCAACTAGTTGTGGGTGAAGGCCAATTACTTGAGACTGAGTGCCGCAGTTGAGTACTACCTGCATTAACGCCATTCACATCAACCTCTTTATGTTTATGCCTTTTCTTCTGTTATAAAAAAAATTAAAAATACAAATGGCCATAATCAATAAAAGAGAAATACACTACCATTCACACCAGGCTCTTTATGTTTATGCTTTTTGTTCTGTGAACAAAGCCAATTAATAAGGACTTTCACTAAACAAACAAAAATATATTAGTAAAAATTTAAAATGATACTCACTGCTAGTAAATCGTCCAAACCCTCCATTGTGGGAGGTTGTAGATTTTCCAGATCAACTGAAATAGAATTTGAGCATTGGTTAGGGAACTTTGTGAAATAGACACTTGCAGGCAACAGAGTGTAAACTGAATATCTGAACAGAGACAAACAAAACCGAGTTACCCAACCAAATAGATGACAAAGCCACTCGTAGGGACTTACCACCACTAGTCAGCAGATCAAGTGTTATTGAGTGCCCAGCTTGTGCCAGAGAAATTAGCTGCAGTTCAAATGGGCAAGGTTCTGAATATGGAATGGTATTAAACTTTAAAGAAGCAGAATATTTAGTACCTGCATGGCAATAACAAATTCCTTGAAACTAAGATATCCTTGTCGCTTTGAATCTGCAATAGCCCACACCTTATTTTAGTAAGGGGAGCAACAAAGAAACAATTTAGTCAGAAGGAAAAGAAAAATGTTCGAAGGGAAACCATGAAATATTATTAAATCACTTGTATGAAACAAGTCAACAATTATATGTCTAAACCATCACATCTAATCAAAGACAAATGATATTGAATCCAAGTTCTACACAAAACAAAAGAATCAATATTCAAACAAATGTAGGTATTGGCGACTTCTATAATGTGCTTCTGCAAAGATAGATGGGCAAATCCTAACATAAACTGACTAGGAGCAGGAGATATTTCCATGATCATAAAGACTCCAAATATCCCCTGCAATGATCATCCTTATGCAACAACAGTAACAAAACTTTATCCCACTAAATGAAGTCAGTTACATGAATCGTACAATGTTCATTAGGCTCTATCTAAAACCAGATTTTCAGGAATATTATTTATCAAAAATCTTTTTTTATAATTTCCCCTGTGTGTGATCCATGGTTGAGGTTTCAACAAAATTTTACATTGGCTATCGAAGACCTAACACAATCTAGAGGAGAGAATTGCCCCCACCTAGGATTACAAGCTAATGTTACTCAACTCGGCAAGATCATCCTTATGCCCAAAACCAAAATTTAACTAAATTCAAAACCACATATTATGCTTGATTCAGAGACTGAAAGTGAAAATGAAAGGACAGGCAAGATGAGATTTTAAAAGTTCATGCAAAAATGCTTGATAAGAAAGGAAGTAGAGAAACGGGGAGTCAACAACATCCTGCTTTTTCTTGGAAGGAACATAAATACAGACAAAACTAAATATATTTCAGTTAGTGCATATCATAAAACACACATACATAACACACCCAAAAACATAATCCTTGGTAGAGCTGCATGTTTAATCAATCTAATTTCATACACCTGGTTTTAACTTTTAAGGTGGTACAAATTCAACTACATGTTTGATAATGTTCATTTTGTTTTGTCCTACTGGATCATCTTTAATCTCGTTTCACCTTACATTATCTAAGTTATTACATTCTCTTTATTTCGAACCAACATAATCTGAACCTGTCCCCTTCCATTTTAACTCCTCCCGGTAGCAAAAAGAAAACGGGTACAATTTAACCTACTGCTGCAATATCACCATCTATATTCGTTCTGCCTCGTAATAGTAAGAAAGCCTCTCATATTCACACTTCCAAAGGAATATGTTAACACCAAGATAGAATGATCAAGGCCCCTGACTCTTGGACATGGAAAATTAACGTACCAAAAAAACTAAATTACACAATCACAACAGTAAAACAAAATTTCATGAAGAAGTAAAGTCGCACAACCTGCTTAAGATCTGGGCGAGACAAATTGGACATGGCAAAAAATTTGGTAGCATCAGCCCCCGTAACGCGGCCATCACTATCTGAAAAATCCAATTTGCAAATTAATCTATCATTCACATAATAAAGTCAAACCTCAGTTTCTGCGGTTCTTCTCATTAAATTTCATAACTATCCAAATAAAACAATTAAGACAATGTACCAAAAGAACAGAGGGGGGGAATCTTCAATGGGAAAACCTTCACCGTTCCCAATAAAAAAAATACAAATATCAGAAAAGAAAGCAAACAAGGAGGCACCTGAATCAGCAACATTAAACCACTCGGTGTAGATCTTCTGGTGCTCTTTGGAACACGCATTTATAAATGTCGCACCGATCTCCATTGCTGCACAGAACTCCGCGCTCCAGCGCTTAGGATTTCAACCAAAGCCGCAGAACCTGAAATCTTGGTTTATTGCCTTGAGAGAAGCAAGAGAAGTGAAGGACGTCCGTAGGACGAGGAAGAATTTCATGTACAGCGATCGAGATCGAAATGCGAAAAACGAACAGGAGTTCTAAATGTGCTCTTTCGATGAAGCGAAGAGGAAAGAGGGCTTAGACGACGAGGACGATTTGCATAAACACCAGGCAATTGACGTATTTGGAACGAAATCGGACAGCGCGCAAGCACATAAAAGGTGGCTGAACGTGCCTTTCGTGTCATTTCCCAAAAAACAGAGGTTTTTCATAGATTATAGTTTCCTCGTTTGAGGCTGTTATATTGGCCGCACCGCACGCATTAACTTGTCTCTTTCTTACCATAATTTTGATCTCAATTTATTTATTGTGTCATTTAATAATTTGAGTAGGAGCTCTCGACCTATATAAATGGAGATTTATTACGATTAGCGATTAGAAAATTATTTGATTCATGTTAAAAATTACTCTCTTTGTTACTATTTATCTATCACCATTAATCAATTTTACATATATTAAAAAAGTAGTTAAATTTATTTATTTTTAATAAATTTTACAAGATTATCCTTTATGCACAAAATTTAAGGTAGTTAAAAATAAAAATAAAAATAAAAAGAAATAAATGCAAGTTGACTAATAGTATAAAATAATAAAGTATTTATTAATAAAAGAGAATAATAGATTTGGAAAAAGAATATTTAATGTTTTATTATAATGTTACTATTTATCTATCACCATTAATCAATTTTACATATATTAAAAAAGTAGTTAAATTTATTTATTTTTAATAAACTTTACAAGATTATCCTTTATGCACAAAATTTAAAGTAATTAAAAATAAAAATAAAAATATAAAGAAATAAATACAAGTTGATTAATAGTATAAAATAATAAAGTATTTATTAATAAAAGAGAATAATAGATTTGGAAAAAGAATATTTAATATTTTATTAGAATTCTAAAGCGACAAATAAAAAGAAACAAAAATCTTCTTCAAAATGCGACAGATAAAAAGAAATGGAGGGAGTAGTTTTTATAAGAAATTAAATTTTTTAAAAATGAACTTTCTTACATTGAAAAGTTGATATTTCATTGGAAGTAATTTTTCATATTTTATTTATTTTAATTTTATATTTTTTGAAAAATATTAATTAAATAATTATTGTACTATTAATATTATTTTAATATATGTTAATAAATTTTAATTATTTTTATTATTTTTATCATATTTCTAATATCTCTTTTTAGCATTTTTTTAAATTAATAATTTCTTATTTTTTAATTTGTTATAAAAATAATATAGATTTATATAAAAATTAAGATTAAGATATATATATATATATATCTTAAATCATTTTAATATAATTAATATAAGATACAATTTAAATGAATGAAAATATTAGTTAAATAATTAATTTTATCAAATTTATATAAAATGGAAAATATATAATTTTTTACTTTTATAATTAAATATTAAAATAATATAATAGATATATAATAAATATGATTATGTTTAGACATAATTTTTTATTATAATAATATTCATAATTATATTTATAATTTATATTTTTAATATAATATTTAATATATATTTTATATAATATTTATTCTATTTATTATATAATTAATAAAATAATTTTATTTTATATAATTAATAATTATGTTTTTATAATATAGTGGTTGAGCCAACTAATAACCTAAAAAAAATAAAAAGGTAGATATCAAATGCACATGACGGAATGGAATCTGTTAAACATACTTCAATACTTAAGTTAATATATAAAAGAAAAAAAGAAAAAAGATGTCTTACCCATGACGACATACCTAAGACCTTTTATAGGATTAGGAGTATTCATAAGGCTATTAGAATTTTGATTAAACATGAGTTCTTCATGATTGTACATATGATAGCAAATATCTAGGCTTGATTTAAGTTGATAAGATTGATATCCTAGTCACTATAGAATTCAAGTAGAGATTAATTCTTCTATTAAAAGTTTTGTCTGGAGATCAGGTTTTAACTATCTTCAACTATTGGATTAGCTAAAAATCATCTAATTAAATAATTTAGTATTTATCATTTTTAAATAAATATATATTTTATAATTAATAAATTATATTAATTATTAATATAATATGTTTATTATAATTTTTAATAATTATAAGGAGATCAAGCTCTCACATATTCAAACCAACTGTCATTTGTATATTTATTATAATTTTTAAATAATAAAGTAATTATTAATTGAATTAAATAATGATATTTTTGTGTTTTTACCTATGAAAAATATGAAAAATTCTTATCGATGAGAGTATTGATAAACAACTTCTCATAGTTTATGAGAAGTAGAACTCTCCACTTCCTTTATTTTAGTAATTAATAGTCAACCAAATGACTCATCTATTTTCTACTTTTTGATAAGTTCTACTTTTTATGCTATTTCTATGAACCAAACAACTTCTAGTATTGCATTTAATGCACGTATTGGTTATGAAGATGGACAAATTACATTCCCTTCTTCTAATGTTTGATTGAATTATAATTAATATTTTTTATTTTTTAAAATTATATATTTTTACTCATTTAAGGTGAATTTTATAGTATTTTGGGAGTTTTAAAATTAAAGGTAATGTAATAATCCTATAAATCATTAAATTAAAATAATTTAATCATATTCATTTAAAAATGAATAATTATAATTAAATAATTTCAATTAATGATTTTAAAACTTACCCTGTCACATAAAGTTTTGAAATTTTATGAATACCATAACATCTTCACTTGAAGAACTTTTATTTTTATGAAATATAGCATTGTTAGGTTTTTAACTACAGTATTTTCCTCTAATGTGGGAATATTTTTAATTCTACTACAACTTTTTCTTTAATGTGGAAATATTTTGATTGAATCACAATTAATATTTTTCATTTTTTAAAGTTATATATTTGCCCTCAATTAAGGTGAATTTTATAATATTCCAAGAGTTTTAAAATTCAAGGAGTTTTAAAATTCAAGGTAATGTGACAATTTTATAAATCATTAAATTAAAATCATTTAATCACATCCATTTAAAAATGGACAATTATAATTGAATAATTTCACTTTAATGGTTTTAAAATTTACCCCATCGCTTGAAGTTTTGAAATTCTAAGAATACCATAAGACCCTTATTTGAAGTACTTTTATTGTTATGAAATACAACATTATTAACTTTTTAACTACAAGTTCTTCTTTAATGTGAAAATATTTTTAAGTTTACTATATCACTAAAATCTCAGTATTACTTTTATGAATTTGACTCCTTTAAAATGTAAGATGTATCATCACAACCCTTGATGAGAAAATTAAAGGCTAAGGATTTTATACATAACAATAAATAAAAATTAATTTTTAAACTCATAATTATCCACTCCTTTAATTTTCTTATCAATTGCTATAATAATGTATTTTATCCTCTAAAATGAATCTTGTATTTTTAAGGAATTAAATCCTATTTCTACTTACATTTTAACAAATAAGATATTTTCACATCATGGTTGAATTATTCCTAAAATTTAGAAGTATATTAGCTTATTTGTTAATATACAAAAGAAAATAGTATTAAAATTCTCAATATTACAGTAGAATTAAAAATATTTCCCTCTAATGTCATCCCTTATAGTTAGAAAATTATTTTTAAGTATTTTTATGTATAAATATTGTAATATAATTACACATAAAAAGGATAGAGTGATTTTGATTCTTAAAAAAAAGAGCATATTTACATAAAAATATAAGAAAATATCTTTCAATTATGAAAGACAATATTAAAGAATGGATTACAATTTAAAATTTTAATATCATTACATTTCATAATGGCAAAAATGCTTCTAATGATAGATGTATATATTTTTTAAAAAATGAGATATATCAAAATAATTAAACTAAATTTTGGAGGAAATCAATGTAATTTACCCCAACAAAATTGATTTTTAACTACAATTATCAATTTATCATATATTTTAAAATTTTGGATGGTTTTAATTTAGGAGTAGGGATCAAGATCAAACTAAAAATTAGGAGGGATCAAACAAAATTTTATATTATATAGTTTATATATGATATAATATATAATAGCCTCTTTGTATACACTCCCACATGTGGTTAGAGCCTTTTTTAAAATTTTAGAGAAATGATATAATTTAATAAATATTAAATATTTGATATGAACAAACTCAAGTATGGTATTCTATCTATGAAATTAAATTAAAAGAAATTTTAGTATAAATTAACTTAAAATAAACAAAAATACATAATAATGCAATAGTTCTTTCATAACTATGGTCACTATAGTTATCATAACAACAACAAAAGAGATGAAGTTGCATAAATGAATTTTCTTGATGCAACATATTCTCACATTTGTAATAAACTTACCATGTCATGTAGCACTTGTAAATTGAGTTTAATAACAAAGCTATTTTTTTTCCTTTTCTTTTCTTTTTTGTTAAGAAGTAAAATATTTTATTCATATGCCTAAAAGATTAACATCCCCAAAAGTGAATATTTTAACACTTGGAGGAATATTGGATAAACTTTTTATACTTTTCTTAATGACACTTACAGCTCATTTGGCAGCTTCATTAGTCATTATATTACAATCCCTTAGACACCACTAAATGACAACATTATTCCAAAAATAAAACAAACTAGAAACAAACTCAAATATTGGAATTACATGCCATGAGCAACTAGATTCCCCTATAATGGCATCCATAGCTACTTTACAATCACTCTCTATACTCACCTCCTTATTAGGATAATTAAAAGACATTATCATGGCCTTTTGGATAACAAGAAGTTTCCCTAGGTAGCATAAAAACACATTCAAAATTATTAAATTGCATGCTCAGCACACCACCAATGTTATATCAGGCCAATACAATTCGTTAATGATTTCTCATGATTCCAAGTTATGTTTGCATTTAAATTTATCGTTGACCCATTAGGTGAAACCTAAACATAGCTTAAACCCAAGAGACCAAAAATTGCATTGCCTTAAATCAATCCATCCTAAGCTAGTTCCCCTTTCATTTTTATTCCACCCTAATAGCTAAGCTATGTAGTAAGGCGGCTAAAACCACCCTAAATTTGGAAATACTTATAAAAGCTTCCTTACATTTTGTTTATTATTTTGAAAAAATTATATTCAACTCTAAAAATTAAAAGATTTTTCATGCAAGACTTTAACAAATTTTATTTTAGCCACTCATTATTTTACTCTATCGTCACCTTTGACCGAGTTAATGTAAAATGAAATTAAAATAAACTAATTTAGCAAATGTGTGTATATCATGTCCCATATAATCAATGTAGGAAGTCACTTATATCTCACCAGTCTCGTATTTTGATAATACAAACTTTAACTTAATAGAAATTTATTTATTTTTGCAAAAATTAGCATTTATTACTATTTTTTAAAACAAAATAGGTAAAGTTTTCTTTATTTGTAGACAATTTTAGAGAGTCAAACACACACTAAAATATGAAATTTATTACTTAAAAAACTAAAATATTAAGGATTATGCATAAAAAAATGTACATAACAATCATATGGACATGAACACACTTGAGTTCTATTCCAATTATCAAATTCCCTTATCATGGTGTCTTTGATCTCCATTAGAGTAGTTTAGTTTGCTAAGTTAGCTTTGCCCTGAAAATATTGAAAATAAAGAAGTGAATTATGAGAACGCAATGAATATATATCTACTAAAAATTTTGTAATGATAATTCATGGTTATATGAATAATTAAAGAAGACAAAAACAACTCGATCAAGGAAATAAGTTCACTTCTTGAACTTGTTACCTCATGATACTAAGTTTACTTACCTTATACATTAATCTTTATTTATTTCAAAACACTACTCTTATTCGACCATGAAGTCATTAAGAAATCTTCAAAAACTTAGTAAAACCATTACATTGGATTTTCACATACATGTAAACAAGGAAACTTTTTACAAGTATACAAACATAAGGATTTTCAAACAAAACTATCTCATGTCATTCACATCATATTTCCATGAATAATAGTTAGTATTCTCATCAACTTATATATGTGTATGTATGCCTATACATTACTTATTCCCTCAAGAATGCAACAAATCAATATAGTATAAAAGTAATAAATAACAATGTAAAGAAAGAAATAAACTTTTTTATAATTCCTGGGTTATTCTTATGCCTTCACAAATTTAGCTTTTACAAATCTAACCTTATCCCTCTAAAGCCTACCTTATGCCTTTATAAATAATTTATTGGGTTAAGTGTTTTCATATCATATCACTCCTATCATAATCTATATTTTAAATGCATGTCTTTCTCATATCAAAACTTATATGTGCACCACAACCCATAATTCATCATTATCCATGCACACCTTTTTGATATTAGATCTCATATGTGCATTATATTTCATAATTCATCACAATAATTTTCATTTTCAAACATAACAATAATATTAAATAATAGAAATATCGTGCTTTCATTGTATGGTCTCAATTATTTACTTGATAGCTATCATTTACTTCATTTATATAAACTCTGAAATTAATCTACTTCATTTATATAAACCTTGAAATTATGTATCATATAATATGAGACATAACAATAATTTTCATTTTCAAACATAACAATAATATTAGGTAATAGAAATATCATGCTTTCATTATATGGTCTTAATTATTTACTTGATAGCCATCATTTACTTCATTTATATAAATCCTGAAATTAATCTACTTCATTTATATAAACCTTGAAATTATGTATCATATAATATGAAACAAGATTCTCATGCCTTTGTTACATGGCTATGAATATGCATTTAGCAATAACTATCCTAATTATATATGCATTATAAATCAACATTATAGAATAATTAACAGCATTATCATGCCTTGATTGTATAGCCTTGAGGTTCTTTCAATAATCATTTAGATGATTTAGATAGATATTTCTCATTACGTGTATTATTTAAACAACTTCATCACACTAACATAAAACCATCAAGTAAATATAGTTTCATGTTCATGAATAAGTATATACATATATATATATATATATATATATATATATATATATATATATATATATATATATATATGGATCCACAAAATGTATAACTATACACACACACGCATACACATATGCATTCATATAAAAATATATAGTTCAAAAATATTAAACTTCAGTAAGATATACACTTACCACTAAACTCTATTTTCTTCTTAGAATTTCAAAGTATCCAAATTTGCTAACTTATTAGTTACCCATCAATCTATAAGAACAAATTATGATTAAGTTCAAACTAACCATTTCTTTTCCTATAATACCTCATCTAAATACCTAAGATTTAACTCAAATAAATCAAATTACTAAGTTTACTAAGTTCCTTTATTTTGCTAAAATTATTTTGAAAATTTTAAAGTTTATATTAAAATTAAGGTTATTAGATTGAGCTTCAAAATATATATAAAAATTAGATTTTATATTTTAGATTAACTTATCTCCTTCTAACAAGATTACCTTAAGCTTGATGGCAATTAAAGTGTAATGGTTTTCTAATGGAAAAAGAAAGCTAAATGGCTTTATTTGTTGCCATTTTCCAATCTGCTATTTAATGGTTCCTTTTAATGCTAACAACTTGCAATTGGCTAGAGGGCATATCTGAGGGAGGAGCACAATAAGAATTAAATAAGGAGTTTGGAAATGGTAAGAGAAAGAGAAATATATTAGAAATGAAAAGGAGAGACAAAAAGAAATGGGAGAGAGAAAGCAGGTTATCAAAAGTGAAAGAGAAGAATATCAAGAAAGAGAAAAAGAAGTGGGGGAAATGATTCTATGCTTTAAGTGTAATTCAACCCATGGTTAATTCAATATTGGTTATTGCCTAGCATAAAGTTAAAAAGGAAAAATTAAAGGTGGTAGGTGTAAATAAATAAAAACAAAAATCAATTATAACTATTCATTCTTCATAAAAATCATCTTCCTATAAAATCATAGCCACTTATCCCTACTTTTACCATTTTCATTTGTAAGAAAAGTATTGAAAAGAGAAGTATTAAAAAGTCTTTGAAAGCAAACTTCTGGGTGACACATACTATGATATCACTTGATAAATTTTAAATACCTTAGTCTTATCATAAGGTAAAGTAACTAATGATTGAACAATAGGATATACAAATGATTTTTCTATTTTTGGATATTGACAAAATGGAAAAAATTAAATAATACAATTAATTTAAAATAAGTACTTTGAAAATTTTAAATTTAGAGAAATTACTAAAATAATACAAGCATTTCAATATACTATACACTTACCAAAATTTTCTTTTGATATATTCTTTTATGCCTCTTTTCCATAATTACTTTACAAGGGTTCAAGGAAATGAAGGCTAAGCATTCATATTTACATTATGATATTAATTAATAATATATAACTTATACTTTTGGAATAAATAATTAGATTAATGAGCTTAATACAAACTAAAATCATTGGATGCAATGAGAAATTTACCTTAATAAAAAAGTGGGCACATGCTTTTCTTAAGTTGAATTATTTTTATATGATTATATATTAACATATGGCAATGCTTATAGAAATTTTTAAAAATTTTGCATAATCTATATAATTACTTTAAACAATGTAAATTATTAAAGGAAAAAATATTTTATTTTATAAGAATAAAGTTAAACATATAATTTGATGTTTCAAATTTTTATTATTAAAACAACTAATTAATTCATTATTATCAATAAAATTATTTTTTATTGAAAGAGTACTTTTCTTTTATTGTAAAATAATGTTATATAGTGGTTATATTTCTACAACTTAATACATAACTAAATAAGCAAAAATTTTCGCTAAATTGATCATGCTCATCCATGAGTGGCCATCTTAAAAAAAAAATTCTAGATCCACCACTAATTAAATGTCTATAATGCATTATGTCACATGTTAAAGTCCAAGTTGATTAAATAAAGTAGAAAATTAATGATGTATAATTGACACTGATCTTTATTTGTATGTAATTTAAATTTAAATTATGAATCTTCACTTTTTTAACTAGAACTAATTCTATTTGGGACAAAAATAGTAAATGATAAACCTTTCTTAACAGAAACACCTCTAAAAATTGAATTCAAGACCCTCTTCCAAACCTAGGATACCTCAAGACTCAACTTGCTATTATTAAATTAACCAATTGTTAGTTCTTTAACCATTTTTATTCCCTATTTACTTTATTGTTATTTTATTTCAAAGTTAACTTTTCAAAATGCATTAAATGGTTGTATCAAATATTTTATTAAAATGAAAATAAATTAATATTAATTTATAATTGGATCATAAATAAAGCAAAATTATTTAAAACCAATTTAGATAGATATAGAGTTCTAAAATTAAGTTTGACTTGAATAATCCTAAACCTTAATTTTTAATTTTCTAGAGTATTATTTTTATTTCCATATCGCTTAACTTTCTTTAAGATAAAATAACACTATAAAAATTGACTTCCAAATTTAGAGAAATGCTTAGGATAGTAAGTCATACTTTGAATAATCAACTCACTTTTATATTAAAGCATTGCAAAGAATATTTCAATAACAAAGAATTTATGCTCTTATAATTTCTTATATTTTAAATGGTTTAATTTTGATATGTGTAGAATGGCAATGGACATTGATTGTTACACCCATTTTAGTTATAAATAAATTAGAAACTATAATGTGAGGAAAAATGATTAAGGCAACCGGTAATTTCAAGTGAATTAAAAATTTTATGTGTGAATTATGAAATAAAGTAGAGTTGATGAAAACAAGAGTGTAGAAATATAATTCGGGTGAAATTTATTAGGGAAAAGTTTGTTAGAATTTTGAAGTGTAAAGTTATACATTAATATAAGTGAGTATATGAGTATGGAAGTAATGTAGGAGCATCTTTCCAAAAATACTCATGAGGCCTTATTTTTCCCCATTTTCAGCCCTAAAAAAACCCTCATCCCTTTCATTTCTCCATTTTCTTCCACTCTCTCTAGCCAATCCTCTCACTACTTCACCAACCAAGTAAGGAAGACTTCCAATCTTCTTGATTTCTTCATTTAATTGAGGTAAGAACAATGTTTTCATCAAGAATCCCTTCTACTTCTTCTTAGTTAATAAAAGATTTGAAGTTTATTTGAGTGTGTTGAGCATTTTAAACCCTAACTCTAAAAATCATGAATTTTGATGTGGTTAGGATTAAAAGATCTTTAAATTTATCTTCTAGCATCCTCTTCTCTACAATATGAGTGTTTAATTTAGCTAAATTTATAGATTTTGAGGTTATATGAAGATATATGTGAAATATGGGTTGATTTGTGATCCTGCTTGATTTTAATTTATTTTGATATTTTGGAAGTAATAAAAAATAAAAAGAAGTGATATGAGATGTTAAATAAGTGTATTGATGATTACAATTGGGTTTAATATGCAATATATGCATTTATGAGGTGTTTTGGATCGGTTATACAGTGAAAATATCACAAAAAATTGAGTTTTTAATGTGTGAATCGAGTGGCCAATCAATTTTAGGGGTCCAAAGGCGAAGCTGGGTTTCAGAATTAAGTAGCCAAGTGATTTAGGGCTCCCAGGGGTTGATGAATTGAGTGGCCAATCGATTCCAAGGGTCCAAAGGCGAAAACTGGGTTGGTGAATCGATTCATTGACTGCAGATTTTCATGCCAATCTTAAAAAGGCAAAACTCCTTCATATTATATCCATTTTAAAGGTAATTAAGTCTACCTTCAAATAGAATTATTTTAAATCAAAATCATTTATATATTTTGAGATATCATCAAAATAGTGAGCAAATGTCAGAAACTCTGAATTTCAGAAAAGAGAACTTCTATGCCTAACTTCAAGATGACATAACTCTTTCAAAACTTAGTTGATTTAGGCAAATAAGTAGTCTATGGAAAGTTGATTGAACCTACTTTCACATGAAAAGAGTTTCATACTTAATACATCTATAGTTTATGAGTTATTCCTAAGACATCACTCATAGGTTAGAATTATGGTATTTATATAACCTATTTTTAATCTATTTTGTGTTTCCATACCTCATAATGGTCTTTCATGGATATTTAACCTATAAGTACTAAAAGTGTATTAGTTTAGGACAAGTTATAGCATGAGAGCTATGATATATATGAATGCTTGTAGCTATACAAGAGAGCATGATGATGTTGATAGATATTGTGAGGTACAATGAATTGAATTGTGATTATATTGATTGGAGCTTGAGATCTAATGTTTAAATTATATTGAGAACCATGCCACAAATGTCATCAAAGGCAAGCAATATGATGTGGACAATGTTGTGAATATTGGATAGAAAATTCTTGATAATAAGGCGGGTAGGGTATAAGGTTAGCCCATGAGTCAAAAGAAGAATGAATGTATTTTATTTACTGTTTATCCATTTAATGAAATATGATGTTAAGTATGATAACCATAAGTATTGTTATATGATACATTGAACTTGATATGAGCATGTAATAATCCTAGTGTTGTTAGCTCTTATTTACTAATATGTTTGTTCATGATATAATTTTGCTAAAGGAGGACTGTTGGGAATTCGGATTATCATATGCAGCGGAATTTTAAATTTTGATCCGAATTCTACCTAGGATCCATGCAAAAAGTATAAGTCAATGATTAGGGTTTTACCTATTGGGCACTTGTGTTTCTACTGATCAAAACTTGAGAGCGGATGAATCAAACGCCAGCCGGAAGGTACAGCGTCTCTACGGTATCCACACGGAGTGAACAACGACCTCTCACCCTCCACGCGTCTGCTAGGATGCGTTTTTCTCTCTAAGAATTAGGATTGGATGTTTTTTGAGTGATTTAGGGTTTATATGGAAGCTTAAAACGTGATCATTAAGTGCTGCCCTCAAGTCCCTTTTTATAGAACTTAGGCAAGCATAATCCTGGTCCTACTAGGATAATGCTTTCAAAATCTTAATCACACTTAACAACTCATCTTATCCTTATCCTAGAAATAATGGGAAGAGATAGGACTTATCTATTAATTATCTAATATTAGATAATAATATTATCTCATAATATAAATATCTTAATATTAGATAATTGTATATAGTTATCAAATATCAAAATAATATTATCTCATAATATATTTATCTAATATCTGATAAGATAATTACTTGATATTACTTTAATATCAAATAATATCACATAATATATATATATATATATATATATATATATATATATATATAAAATGTGAATTATTATTCTTAATAATATATATATGCATGAAAATAAGTCCAATTAATTGGATATTAATATAATTAAAGTCTAATTAATTATTGTCTTATTCCTATTCCTTTTGTGTGACCCTGTAGGTTCTTACTACGTTGACAATGACTCATTTATTGAGTCATAAACAGTAAGCGGTATCTAGCAATACATCACTGCCACTCAAGTAGTAAGAATGTCTGTGATTCGACATCCACCTAACATATGATCAACGTTTCGCATCATAACCCTTTTGTAATAATATCCAAATTGAACTGGAGGCATGGAATGTGTCATCCTCGTCAATGTTCAATTTATATTTCTTGATACTGAGTAGACTTAAAATAAATAATTAATATCACATATTAATTTAACTGAGCATGGCCATGCATTTCTAAGTCTCACTCAATCAAGGGGCCCAAGGATATTTCTCTTTTATACAAGAGTAATAAAATCTTGTTTACATCACTCACTTCCCTCTGCATGATTTATGACACACCCAATCAATGCCCTACTTGTCATCCTGATTAAAGGTGACATAGGACAATATTAAAGTGAGTAATTCCACATGTAGGGAACCGTAGTGACTTCAGGTCAAATGTTTATGTGTAGTTGTGATCATATGAGAATAACTTATGACACGTTTATCCATGCAATATTCTCATAGTGGGTCAGTCCAGTACATTGTTCACTAGCAATGTACTCATGTATTGACTTGATATCACATATCCATGATTCGTAATCATCAGTCACTATACATGCTAGTCTCGATGTATTATTACTATCCTTTTCGTAATAATACTTGACTAGGGGCATTTTAGGAATAGCAAAGCTATTCCAAGGATAATTATTATATTAAGTTATAAATTGAGCATAATAATAATAAAAACAAAATATAATAATTAAATTGCCTAAAACATAATACATTGTATATAACTTCAATCATCTATATGATTGGCTCTAGGACATACACCAACAAGGACAGCCCGGTAGGTAAGCTTTTTATACATTGTTGTTATCCTTATAGGTTATCTACTCATTAAGCCTCCACCTCACTCTTGCATATTTTATTTTACAGATTCACATGTTGAGCCTCCGCCTCCACCTCCGCCTCCACCTCCACCTCCACCTCCTCTTCCTCAGAGTTAAACTCCATGGGAACTCATTGATGGTATTTTAGTAGCACAGTTCGTGTATATATAATGTTTTGGGCCTCTTATCTATCATAGTGTTAGATTAATAGAATGTTGAACCAACTCTTTAAGAGTTAGTTAGGTTTGCTTATCCTTATTTTAGGAGGATCATAAGCATTTCTAACTTTCATATCTTTGTAAAAGATTTTTATGAATGCTATCTTTGAAATACTATTATCTTTTATGAATGTCTTACTTTTGATAAGTTAGTATTAAGTTAAGTACATACATATAGGCTAGTGAAAATTGGTAAACAAATTTCATGCCAGTCACAATTGGGTTTAGGTCGTGACAAAGTTAGTATCAGAGTATGATTTAGGTTCCTAGTGGGATGAGGCCCTTAGGTTGCATATATGTGCTACTATAATACATGTTGACTGAAACTGTACCAGTAGTATGTGTGCACCCAGTATCACATACCACTAGTACCATTTTGATAGACCCTATTATACCGTGATGGTGGGTGATGGAGTTTATAGGTGACATAGTATGTTATGAGTTAAATGATTTATTGATGAATTGTCCATTAATTGTTAGATTTTTATATAATTGTTTAAGAAATCTGTGGATAACTAGGAAATGGTTAATACACGAGGCCAAGCGCGAGCTAATCGCCCCAAGGATGAAGAATTATCTAAGGGTCCTCAAGCTCACAATGATAGGCAAGAGACTAACGGTGGAATTGATCAACAATTTCCACCTTGGACTACGCCATTTCTTGAACATGTCTTAAACTGTGTTGATGCAGTCTTTAATTGACAATTAGGGCATAATGCCTTAAAAGACCAAAGTGAGCTTTCCGATAATCTTGGAGATCGCAATGAAAGTCATGATCAAAGAAAAAGAAGGGAGTGCGATCCTGCCCCTTCTGCAAAGGCAAATAAGAATAGGTTCAAAATCGTACATGAGTTCTCCAGTTAAATCCACTAGGATACTCCGATCTTGATCCGACAGTAGATCCATATCAATTCCTTGAGCATATTGCGAGATTAGGTGAGATGTTACAAAGTCCAACTTCCTTATTGATTAAGTTAGTGGGTTACCAACTAAATGATGTAGCATATTATTAGTTCACGGATATAGTGACTAATAGAAATCCATGATTAGAGCCTTTGACTTGGGAAGCTTTTTAGGAACTATTCATGGATTGCTTCTTACCACCAAGTGTTCATTGAGGAAGAGTTAGGGAATTTGAGACCCTAAAACAAGAGAACTTATCTATTATGAAGTGTGATGCCTGGTTCATCCGATTATCTCGATATGCTATACATCTAGTTTCTATGGAGAAGGCTAAGATTGAAAGGTTTATATATGGCCTCAAGGATTTCTATTTTGAAAGAATCCATTTTGATTGCGATGCCACTTATCAAGAAGTGGTAGACTAAGCATTAGCTCTTGAGATAAGAGCTAATGAGGTGAAGGAAAGGTAAGCTCATGAAGGGAGTAAAAAAAGGGGTCGATCGGAGGGACTAAGCCAAGTACTTTCTTTAAATGGGATGGCCCCTCAAGCTAGCTCTAGGCATGGAGGAGGTGATTCAATTAAGGGGCCACCATCTTTCCAAGGTGCACCTAGCAGATACTCTTCAAGGAACAACCGAGGAGGACAGAGGACTCATTCTAACCCTCCAAGTTAATAGAATCGACCTTTAAAACCTTGGTGTTCACAATGTCATGGTCACTATAGTGGTCTTTATAACCATTTTAGAGGGCAATGTTTCAAATGTGGGGTGATTAGACATAAGGTAAGGAATTGCCTTGGAAACATGGCAAGCTAAGGTGCAAGTCATTTCGTATCTTAATGGAATAACCTAAATCCTCCATCAACTTCACAATCTAAAGACCTTCTAACACTTTCAAGAAGTGCCAATATCTTGGGCCTAAGGAGAGAAACAAGTAAGAATCAAGCTCAAGCATACGCTCTTACCTACTAAGAGGCTCATACCTTAAATGTTGTTGTGTTAAGTACTATCATGATTGAAACTTTTACTACTAAAGGTTCATTTGAACTGGAAGCTACCCACTCTTTTGTATTAAAGAAGTTTGCTACAACCATAAGTAGACCCACTAAAAAGATAAATACTCTCCTAATTGTAATGACCCCTATGGAGAAATCCCTTTATAGTAACCCATAAGTTAAAGGCTTGCCCCATAAGAATTCATGATCATATGATACCAATAGATTTGATCTTACTTGATATGAGTGACTATGATGTAATTTCGAGGATGGATTAGTTATCTAAGTACCATGCTTGTGTAAATTATTTTAATAAATCTATGACATTCTCCATAAAGGGCTTTACACCCATTGAGTTTAAAGGAGATAAGATAATGAATTCTATTGTTGTTATCTCGAGCATTAAGGCTCAAAGGCTTATCCAGAAGAGAGGCACAACATACTTGACATTAGTGCGAGATTTAATTAACTCATCCTAGATGTTGATGTTGTTTCAATATTAAAGGATTTTCTCGACATATTTCCAAAAGAATTGCCTGGGTTACCACCAGATCATAAAATTGAGTTTCACATTGAGTTGTTGCCAGGCATTGAGCTTGTTTCGATTCCTCCATATCGAATGGCCCCAATAGAATTGCAAGAGTTAAGAGAACAGTTACAAGATCTTATAGATAATGGGTTCATTTGCCCAAGTTCTTTACCTTGGAGAGCTTTGGTTCTCTTTGTGAAGAAGAAAGATGGATCTATGTAGTTGTGTATTGATTATCTCCAGCTTAATAAAGTTACCATAAAAAATAAATATCCTCTTCCTCGTATTAACGATATTTTTTATTAACTCTATGGGGCAAAATACTTTTCCAAGATTGACCCTCTTATAGGCTATCACCAGTTAAAGATTCATGAAGAAAATATCCTTAAGACTGCATTTAGGACTTAATATAGCCATTTCGAGTTCCTAGTAATGTCCTCTGGATTGACCAATGCTCCTACTACTTTCATAGATTTGATAAATCGTGTTTTCAAACTATATTTAGATAAATTCGTTATTATCTTTATAGATGATATCTTAGTGTACTCAAAAAGTGAGGAGGAGCATACTTAACACCTTCGAGTAGTATTGTAGACTTTACGAGAGCATCAATTATATGCAAAGTTTTCCAAATATGAGTTTTAAATTACCAGTATTACCTTCTTAGGGCATGTAGTGACATAAGAAAGGGTTTAATTAGATCCCTAGAAAGTTGAAGCAGTGTAGAATTAGTCGAGGCCATCGTCAGTCACAGAAATTCGTAGTTTTCTTAGGTTGGTAGGATATTACTAGAGGTTTGTTAAAGACTTCTCCAAAATATCCGCACCATTAACTAAACTAACACAAAAAGGAGTGAGATTTGAGTGGATAGATGTATGTGAGAATAGCTTTCAGAAATTGAAGTCATGCTTAACATCAGCACTAGTATTAGCACTTCCCTCGGGTATTAGAGGATACGTGATGTATTGTGATGCATCAAGGATCAAACTCGGGTGCGTTCTCATGCAACATGGTAGGATTATAATTTATGCTTCTCGATAATTAAAAAAACATAAACAAAATTATTCTACACATGATCTAAAGATGGCAGTAGTGATTTTTGCCTTCAAGATATAGAGACACTACTTGTATGGAGAAATCATTGAAATTTACGCAGATCATAAAAGCTTGAAATATATCTTTAAACAGAAAGATCTTAACTTGAGACAAAGGAGATGGATAGAGTTAGTTAAGGACTATGATTGCTCTATTTTATACCATCTTGGTAAGGCTAATATGGTGGCAAATACGCTTAGTAGGAAATCTGTAAGCAAATAGAAAGAGGCACTAACTGAAGATTCTGGTGTAGTGTTGGCCCATGTAACCATTCAATCTGTCCTTAGAGAAAAGATCAAAGATGCACAAAGGAGTAATCCATATTACGCAACTTTGGTGAAAAAGGCAACTGAAGAACAATGATTTGATTTAACTGTTGATGAGAAAGGAATAGTTCGCCATCAAGCAAGAATTTAGGTTCCAATAAGCACACATAAAGAATTGCTGCATCAAGCTCACAATTCGTCTTACACTATGCACCCAAGAATGGCAAAAATGTACCATGAATTGAAAAAAGTTTTCTAGTGGAAAGGGATGAAAAGAGATGTATTGAACTATGTGTTAAAATGCCTTACTTGTCAACAGGTGAAGGCAAAGCATCAACATCTGACCGAAATGCACTAACCACTCCCAATACCAAAATGGAAATGGGAGAGCATTACAATGGACTTCTTGATCGAATTGCCTTAAACACAAAAGGGGTATAACTCCATTTGGGTTATTATTGATAAGTTGACAAAGTTAGTGCACTTTCTTCCTGTTAGAATCACTCTCATAGCAACTCAATATGCTTAAGTGTACCTTGATAAGATTATACTTTTACACAGAGTCCCAGTTACTATCATGTCAGATCATGGTGCTTAATTCACATCCCACTTCTGGTAATCATTTCAACAAGCATTGGGCACTCAACTACGATTTAGTATCGCCTTTCATTCTCAGACTGATTAACAATCTGAAAGAACCATTCAAATACTTAAGGATATGCTCAGAACTTGTGCATTGGAATTTAAAGGTATATAGGAGAAGTATTTACCACTAATAGAGCTTGCTTACAACAATAACTGTCAGTTCAGCATTTAAATAGCACCTTATGAAGCCTTTTACAGCTAAAAATGTTAATCACTGATAGGATGGTTCGAACTCGGGAAGGCATGACTCGTGGGATTAGATTTAGTGAGTAATGCTTTAGAAAAAGTTCAAATTATACAAGATCGATTAAAGGTAGCTCAAGATTGATAAAAGTTATATACAAATAAAAGAAGGAGGGAATTAGAGTTTCAAGTAGGGGATATGATGTTTCTGAACGTCTCATCCATGAAAGGTGTAATGAGATTTAAGAGAAAAGGTAAATTGGCACCACGTTTCATTAGGCCTTTCCCAATTCAAAAGCATGCTAAAGTAGTAGCCTATCGGTTAGATCTGCCAGATAATTTGCAAGTTATTCATCCTATATTCCATGTATCTATGCTTAGAAAATATTTGCCAGATAAGTCTCATGTCATTTGAGATAGGTCACTACAATTTGATCCTAAGCTATCATATAAGGAGCAACCAATAGAGATATTAGACTGTCAAGCTCAAAAGTTGAGATCAAAAGAGATTCCTTCTGTAAAGGTTCATTAGGAACGTCATGGGGTGGAGGAAGCTACATGGGAGTTAGAGTCTAATATGTAGCAATGATATCCCCATTTATTTGGTAAGTGGTGGGCTTGATATAATAATGATCTATATTAACTTCATAATATCGTATGTGTTAAGAATTTAATGACGTATTCTTTTGAAGGGGGGAGTATTGTTACACTTTATTTAGTTATAAATAAATTAGAAACTATGATGTAAGGAAGAATGATTAAGGTAACTGGTAATTTCGGATGAATTAAGAATTTTGTGTGTGATTATGAAATAAAGTAGAGTTGATGAAAATAAGAGTGTAGGAATATGATTCAGGTGAAATTTATTAGGAAAAGTTTGTTAAAATTTTGAAGTGTAAAGTTATACATTAATATAAATGAGCATATAAGTATGGAAGTAATGTAAGAGCATCTTTTCAAAAATGCCCCTGAGGCCTTATTTTTCCCCTTTTCAGCCCTAAAAAAACCTTTACCCTTCTCATTTCTCCATTTTCTTCCACTCTTTAGCTAATCCTTTCACTACTTCACCAACCAAGCAAGGGAGACTTCCAATCTTCTTGATTTCTTCATTTAATTGAGGTAAGAACAATGTTTTCATCAAGAATCCCTTCTACTTCTTCTTGGTTGATAAAAGATTTGAAGTTTATTTGAGTGTGTTGAGCATTTTAAACCCTAGTTTTAAAAACCACAAATTTTGATATGGTTAGGGTTGAAAGATCTTCAAATTTGTCTTCTAGCATCCTCTTCCATACAAGGTGAGTGGATAATCTAGCTAAATTTATAGATTTTGAGGTTATATGAAGATATATGTGAAATATAGGTTAGTTTGTGATCTTGCTTGATTTTAATTTATTTTAATATTTTAGAAGTAATAAATGATGGTAAGAAGTGATATGAGATGTTAGATAAGTGTATTGATGATTATAATTGGGTTTAATGTGCAATATATGCGTTTATGAGGTGTTTTGAATCGGTTGTACAGTGAAAATATTGTAGAAAATTGAGTTTTTCATGTGTAAATCGAGTGGCTAATCGATTCTAAGGGTCTAGAGGTGAAACTAGGCTTTAAAATTAAGTAGCCAAGTGATTCAGGGCTCCCAAGGGTTCATGAATCGAGTGGCCAATTAATTCCAGGGGTCCAGAGGCAAAAACTGGATTGATGCATCGATTCACCAATCAATTCATTGACTGTAGATTTTCATGCCAATTTTGAAAGGGCAAAACTCCTTCATCTTATGTCCGTTTTAAATAAGCCACCTATCATTTTAAAGGTAATTGGGTCTACTTTCAAATGGAATTAATTTCAAATTAAAATCATGTATATATTTTAAGATATCATCAAAATATTAAGCAAAGGTCAGGAACTCTAAATTTTAGAAAATAGAACTTTTATGCCTAACTTCAAGAGGATATAACTCTTTCAATACTTAGTTGATTTAGGCAAATAAGTAGTCTATGAAAAGGTGATTGAACCTAATTTCATATGAAAAGAGTTTCATACTTAATACATCTATAGTTTATGAGTTATTCCTAAGACATTTCTTATAGGTTAGAATTATAGTCTTCGTATAACCCATTTTCAATCTATTTTATGTTTCCATACCTTATAATGGTCTTTCATGGATATTTAAACTATAAGTACTAAAAGCGTATTGGTTTAGGACAAGTTATATCATAAAATCTATGATATATGCAAATACTTATAGTTATACAAGAGAACATAATGATGTTGATAAATATTGTGAGGTACACTGAATTGAATTGTGATTATATTTATTGGAGCTTGAGTTCTAATGTTTAAATTATATTGAGAACCATGCCACGAGTGGCATCAAAGGCGAGAAATATGATATGGGTAATCTTATGAATATTGGATGAAAATTTTCAATAATAAGGTGGGTAAGGTATAAGGTTGACCCGGGAGTCAAAAGGAGGATGAATGTATTTTATTTACTATTTATTCATCCAATGAAACATAATGTTGAGTGTAATAACCATAAGTATTGTTATATGATACATTAAACTTAAGATGAGTGTGTGATAATCCTAGTGTTGTTAGCTCTTATTTAACAATATGTTTGTTCATGATATAATTTTGCTAAGGGAGGATAGCTTGGTGGGTAAGCTTTTGTACATTATTGTTATCCTTATAGATTATCTACTCATTGAGCTTTGAACTCACTCCTTTGTGTTTTATTTTACAGATTTACAGGTTGAGCCTTCACCTTTACCTCTTCAGAGTTAGAGTCCATAGGAACTCGTTAACAGTATTTTGGTAACATAGTCCGTGTATATAGAATATTTTGGGCCTCTTGTTTGTCATAGTATTAGATTAATAGAATGTTGAACTAACTCTTTAAGAGTTAGTTAGGTTTACTTATCCTCATTTTTGAAGGATCATAAGCATTTCTAACTTCCATATCTTTGTAGAAATTTTTTATGAATGTTATCTTTGAAATACTATTCTCTTTTGTGAATGTCTCACTTTTGATAGGTCCATATTAAGTTAAGTACATATGCATAGGCTGGTGGAAATCGATAAAAGAGTTCCACACCGATCACGATCGAGTTTAAGTCGTAACATTGATGATCCATCTATTTTTTTCTATAAATTAAGATTATTTATACAAAATCCATAACTATCAATTCAAAAATTAAGTATTTTATTAAATAATATTTACTATCATTCTATTGCTCAATATGTTTGTAAAATTGCCAATTACAAAATGTGCATAAAAATATAATCAATTTATTATTCAATTTATAATAAAAAAACCTTTGACGAAGATCATAGTATAATAATATTGTTATTGATACAAGTCTCTTTTTTCTTCATTTGTCCTCCACTACATCATTACTTCTCTAAATGTTAATAAAAAAAAGATTAAATATAATAAAATAATATTGCAAACATATGTATTTAATGAAGAAAATAATTATGAAGAAATTATAATCAACTTTGTTCATGAATGTTCTAAATGAAATATTAATTGTATAAAATAATGGGATGACATAGTTCTCCTATTTCTTTATCAACCTTTTACTCCGTATCACTTTTTTGAATGTTAAAAGAAAAAAAGCAAAACATGATAAAATAATATTATATTTATAAATATAAATATATATCATGAAGAATGATAATCAATATTATTTATAAACATTTCAAATAATATAATTGGATCATAAATAATACAAAAAATAAAATTAAAATTAATGTATCTCAAAATAAAAGAAAAAATGAAAGTTTAATTCTTCAAATAAAAAAGTAAAAGGTTTCAATTAAAAATACTATAAACATTGAACTTCATGCTTTTTTGCCATTTATAATAAGAAAATTTTTAATACAAAGAGATTGAAAGAGATGAAAAAGAAAAATAAAATAAAATAGATTGAGATGAAGAAGAAAAATAAAATTAAAAATGTACTATTTATAAAAAGATGGAGAAGAAAATCAAAATTAAGTATATACTATCCCTTGAAATCACAACTTTTCTAAAATTAATGATATGATTATAGGGGAATTTCATTATGCAAAAAGAAAAACCTTTGAAATGAGGTTTGAAATCAATTTATGGTGAAATAGTGCAAAGAGAGATAACATATGAAAGAGATGGAATGGAAATTATGAAAAATTTAGGATTTTAAGCCTTTTTAAATTTGTTAACAATTCAAAGATAAATAGTTTTAATTATAAGTAAATATATTAGTACATAATTATTCTTATTTATTCTAAGTTTGTAAAATTTAATATAGGAATTTTTTAGAGACATAAAAGTGGAACCTAAACTCTTCAATCCCCTTGATATATTAGTATAGATAATATTTTATATACACAAGAATTTTTTATTTTTAAGTTTTTTCCTATAAATTTATAAGTTTTCTTATTTTTCATTTTATTTAAAAACTACCTTTCAAGTTTGCATAGACTTTATACATAATAAATATAAGTATATAAAAATATACAATATAACTTGTGTAATTAGTAGTTTATGTGGTATATGTTACTTTTAGAACTTTTTCCTTTTAGAATCATTGGTTCAAATTATGTATCAAGTGGTTTGTTGCAAAAGATTTGCAAAGTGTAATTGTAATATGCACAATAGTTAATTCATAATAAAGATTTATTTTTTAAAAATATATTTTTATGGAAAAATTATATAAAATTTACATATTCTATTGTAAAAAAACATATTAACATATACATGCTATAACATTACCCTTTTTTTTATAAATAACAAAAAATAATACCCTAATTTAGAAGAAGACATGTCTAAGATAATAAGTTCCAAATAATCATTAGTGCTATGTTTGAATAGAGGGAAAAATGATCAAATAAAAGGGGTGGAAGATTATGTCTTAAACTTCTTTTTATTTTAAAGTTTTAATTAAGGAGGGGATAAAATTAAAGGTTTATGACTAAGTTTTCAAAATTCTTTAACATTGTATATGGCTTATTATTTTCCTCCATTTTAGAGATTTTTTAAAAATCCAAATAAGGAAAAGGAGGTTCTCTTTAATCATTCATCTTTGTCTCTTATCTTACCTTCCATTTTCTCTTATTATCCTCCTTTCCTTTGCCCTTCAAACTTTTAAAAGAAAATGAGGTTGAAATTACATTTGAGAAAAAACTTTAATAGCTTATTATTAGAAGTATTTTCTTATTAATAATAAGACAAGTTTATAGCATTATAAATATGTGATTTAGCCTATTGGCAAATTATACTTTTCATATTAATAAATTTTATGTTTAAATATTTTTCTGACTAGTTTTACAATCGTCCACTACATCAATTAGTATTAAGAGTGAGGACTAGCCTTGTTTAATAGTAGCTGATAATAATCATAATTTTAGGGTTGAAGGCTAATTCAATAAGCCTATTACATAATGTCAATCCTTTTAATTGTCCTAAGACATTTGAGATTCTTCAAGAATCACTTAACAAGCTTTTCAAGACCTATTTGCAATAGTTTAAAAAACTAGCAATAGCACATAAGTTTTAAAACTAAAATATGCATAACTAACACCTACAATATCTATTAGAAGTTTAAAACTTGTTCTTTAATTAACAATGTAGCAACACATGAGATGAAGATTGTACATGGATTAACTATGTTAGCAACTACTTTTCTGATGATGATTTTGATAAAAAAGCCAATTTTCTTGCATTCTTACTTCAGGAAGTATACCAAAATCAAACCTTTGACAGTTATAAACTTAGAGTTAAGCTTCTTGCTTTTAATAGACACCTTTATATTGAGGAATTTCTAGATTAACTATAGGAAATAGAAAATAAAAGAAAAATAAGTCAAGATTTTAGCTTATAAACTTAAAGGAAGTATTGCAGCTTAGTGGGATAATGTTTTTATGGCTAGATATTAATAAGGGAAAGGTTTAATTTAAAGTTGGAAAAAAATAAGCTTGTTGCATATAGGTCAATTTCTTCCCATGGATTATAAGTAAGTATTATTTCAAAAATACCAAAATTATTATTAATGTGAAAGGTTAGTGAAGGATTATATAGAGGAGTTTCTAAGGCTATAAACATGCAATAATTTGTGTGAAACTTATTCCTAATAAGTTGCTAGATATATTAATAAAATGAAAAATTTCATTCAAGACCATATATTCTCTCATAATGTGTTTATTGTGGCAAATGCTCACATAATAGCCATGAAAATTGGGATACAATTAGAAAGGTAAGGCACCATGTATAGAAACGCTTATTCACATACATAAAGGCAAAATGCAATTGTCACAACCCATTTGGCCATGAACAATGTAGATCCGATCCTTGGTATCCATAAGCCTATCTAACCTATTTTAATACTATTGCATAGTTTTTAAATAAAAGATTAGATTTAATTAATTAATTTTTATAAATAAAGAGAATATTTATAGTGAAAGCCATATGCACAATTTAACTATAAGCCAACCATTGTTCTTGTCTATATTTATTCATAACTATGGTTGCTTAACTACATTATCAAGAGTTTCCTATACCTACATAACTGGTGGTAGCTGTGGAGCTTTAATTTAGGTATTTGAGTATAATATTTAAATATAGGCTCCTTTTAAAGGGTTTATACTCAAGTATTATACCTAAATATACTTAATATCAATAGAAAGATACAAAAGAATACAATGGTATTCGAGCATGGTATTCTAATATAAGGCCCTAACCCAAAATAATAGGGCTAGTATTTTAATATCATACTCAGAGGCAGATAGTACAGCCTCCCCCTAGTACTTAAGTACTATACCTATTGTGTTTATACACTTAGCAGTACTTAAGTACTATACTCGAGGATGCAATTTGAAACTTTCAACAATTATGCTCAAAAATGCAAATTTTTCTAGTTAAACCAATCTTGAACTTTACATGCAGCATCACATATTTATCGTACTTCATTTTCACATAACAATCATTAACAATTTCAACTAAACAATATGATCTTACACTATTAATGTTATCTTAGTTCTAATTCAACAATTATCTTAAAAAATAACGATTAATGATGGAAGATGCTTATCCCACCTTGTTTAATAAGATTTCAAGGTTTAAGACACAATCCCTAATTTCTCTTATTCTTACTTAAATACCATAAAACCCTAATTAAAACTTGAAAATTACCTTGTTAAAAGAGTTATAAGTGCTCGCATCTTAAGATTTCTTAACTTAATCTCGCAATTACTTGAATGAATTTGGAGTAGGAAGCTTGAAAAATTGATGAACAAGAGAGAAAAGGTGAGAAGAGTTAGTGAGAGGTTGAGAGAAAAATAAAAGTAGTAAATAATGAAATTAATTTTTTTTAGAATTATAATGGAACTTTGGTAATTTTAGGCTTATTTAAGGGTATTTTAGGAAATATCCACTCTAAATCTCCTCCTTACACTGTAACTTAAATCTAATTTTACATAATTTTATAATTAATTTGTTTATACTCATATTTCATAGAAAATTTATTTTTCTCTAAATAAATAAATATTCTAAACTTATTCATAATATTTTTCTAATTACTAATATGTTTTCATTATTATTAATTAAATTATTGAAATAAAATTTTAAAAATTTTGGATTGTAATAACAATAAAGGTCAAAGTTGCAACCCCATAACTACAAACTTGTCCTACAGAGTCTTTAATTAAAAGACTAACTAAAACATTTAAGAAAGCTTAAATAATTTTCCTAACAAGAATCCATAAGCTTGATTATCTATAGATAAATGCTTTAAATATGGTTAATTCAAATATTGTTCAAGTGATTGCTTATGCAAAAAAACCATAAACTTGACAAAGGATAAAGAGCTTGTTAATGAAGAAATAATTGTAAAAGAAGTTTCCAAAAAAATAGAAAAAGTGAATTTTTATATGCAAGGATTTCTCCTCACCTTAAAACAAAAAGGCCATACATAACACAATAACATCTTTGGGCCAAAGTGTATAATCAACTAGAAGGTATGTGACATGATCATCAATAGTGATAGCTATAAAAATATCACCTCCAAAAGATTGTTAAATTATCTTCAACTAAAAATAATAAAGCATTTTGCTCTTTGTACAATTGGTTGGATCAAGAAAGATGTTAAGTAAAAGTAATTGAAACTAGAAATATCTCTATATTCATTGGTAAATCTTATAAGGATACTATAGCTT
The DNA here is from genome assembly GCA_020226215.1 of Sindora glabra. Lineage (NCBI taxonomy): Eukaryota > Viridiplantae > Streptophyta > Magnoliopsida > Fabales > Fabaceae > Sindora > Sindora glabra. The sequence goes on along the minus strand of CM035230.1, from coordinate 44,257,323 downwards.
ATGATGTAGTTGACAAGGATGCATGTCGTATATTATTAGGATAACCTAGGTAGCATGATGTCATCACTCATAAAAGAAAAGAGAACATTTATTCTTTCATATAAGGGAAAATAAAAATCATCATTAAATGGATTACACAAAGGAAGGTAGAAATTAATGCCATTACAATGGAAAATCTAGCATATAACACTATTACTAAAAATATGGCTTAGAAGATCTAGGCAGTTTAATTAGAAGCTAAAAGAAATCTTAAAGAATATGCTAAATACAATGAAGCCATAAATAAACTCAAGAAGTTGAGTTTTCAAAAAAGGTGATTTATTTATAGTTTATTTATGTAAGGAGCTATTTCTAATAGGAAACCTACAATAAACTATAGAAAAAGAAGAAGAAGATAGGTCCTTGGACAATTTCGAGTAAGATTAATGATAATATTTATGTGATGGATCTACCATAATACCTAACCATTTTTAATACCTTTAACATGATAGATTATATAAGTATCATTCTTTAGATATATTACTCTATCTAGATGTTAACTTGAGGCCAAGTTTTCTTAAGTAAAAAGGAATGATATGGGATAAAAATCCTATGACTAATATAATTATAGTATTATAGAAAATATAGGATTCCAAGTTTGATTTATAATAGGATTATAGTATTACAAATAATATATGATTTCTAGTTTGATTTATTCACATATTATTTAATTTGTTTTCATAGAGTTTAATATAGAATTTACTTTTTAGTTTATTTAAAAATCTTATAGTTTATGGTTTTCTTAGTTTATTAGAAGTCTTTTTCTATTCCTAATAGGAATAGGTTTATAAGATTATAAATATGTAATTAAGCCTATTGATAAATCATACTTTTCATATCAATAAAATTTACTTTTAATTGTTTTTTTTTCTTTAATGGCATTGAAGAGAGTTTCATCACCTTCTGCTACATTATATTAGAAAGAAAAAATAAAGTGAAAAGAGATCAATGCTAATGATAATCCACATTCTTTTGGTTGATTAAAGCACAATAGTGAACAATGGCAATTAACCCTACAAAAAAGATTTTAGATGGTAAGGACTGTCATAACTTTTTAATGCTCAAGTCAACCATGTTCTTAATTAAGTAAAAATAAGAATGATTATAATAAGGAGCACAAAAGTACTTTGGGTTTAATTATAGGGATTAAGGTTAAGTAGTTCCTAATTTGTCCATAAGGACCATTTAGCTACTAGATATATGGTCAATCAATTGCATTGAACATTTGCAAAATAGTACTTTAACCCTTAGATCTTTAATAAGCTAAATCCAAAATGTTTGATTTAATGGTTAAGGTAATTACTTCCTACCATATTCTAACTAGCTCTGGTTTTATTCTAATTAACAATTAACAATAATACTTGAAAGGATACATGGACATTCATATAATCATTACATGTATGATCATAATAATATGATTATTCACTATCATTAATATGCTTTCACCAAATTTAAATTTATAAAAAATTAAAAAAAACTCTCTTATCACTTAATTTGATGTTTATTTTAATCTTGCAAGTCGATAAAGCTCCTAAAATATATAGAAATAAAATTTATACTATGTACAAAAGTTGTTACTTTCATTATACATGTGACACTATCAAAATAATTATTTCCCTTTAAAATCACAAAATTTTCATTATTTCTTTCTTTTTTTACATTTTTCATTTGTATTGCTTATTAATATTATTAATATTAATTATAACTAGCCTCTTTGCAAATATTTCAACACATACTTCGAAGCTTTTTTCATTTAAAGAAATTAAAATTTTTAATTATCATTATTAAATTATTGACTATAAACATAACTTGCATTAATAATGACATTTTTATGACAAATAGAAATATATAAAATTAAATAAATTATAATGACTATTTTATTATTATTATGAAAGGAAAATTGCTTTTCAAAAAAACCTTAAAATATTCTTTGGGCTCTGGCCCTATTTATTTATATATAAAAAAACTTTGAATATGCATGGAAATGCATAATAAAGTTATATAAATTGAATTTTATTAAAAAATAATTGTATCATAATAAGGCACAATTTAAAATAAAATTTTATTATGAAATTAAAAATATCTAGCTGATAAAAAGGACATAATTATAATTATATCATTATTTAATAGTAATATTTAAAAAGTAATTTGCCAATTTTTCAAAACAATAAGGGCCTTTAACGATAATACAATTTTAAACCTATTAATTGAAATAAAGTATGAGCGTATCAAAGAGCGATTAATAGATTAATTTTTTTAAATAAAAGGTGGATATTAAACTATTTAACAACTCTTATATTATTAGTCTTATGATAACTATTCCAAAAAAGAGAGAGTTAGTGATGAACTACAATCATTTATGGATAGAGGTTGTTACGAACTTTTCATGTAAATTAATAGATAACAACTTATTTGTCCTTAAACGTTTAAAAGGTGTTTATATAGTATTTGATTTTTTAGAAAAAATAAAAGTAGACACGAAGCACACCAATCCCCTTTATATATAGCATAGATATATTCATTTTTCATTTGTTTATATTTATCGTAACACTATGCTTAATTTAAAGGAATAAATATGGTTCAATGTTTAAATTAAAATTAGAAATTTTAACATAAACAAAGTTTTTATTTGAATAGAAGTTATCCATTTTTCGTTGGTCTCATTGGATAATATACGATACAAATTGATGCATATATTATTAAATAAATAAGTATTCATTTTTCATCGAATTATATTTATGTTAACCATTTCCTTAATCTAAACAAACAAATATGGTTTTATATTTAAATTAAAATTAGAATTTTTAATCTAAACAAAGTGATATATATAATCATATTTAAAAATAGATATTTGAATTTGAATGTAAACAAATTTATATTGTATCGCTTATCATATTCCTCCATTTGTAATCCTTTTATTCAAAATGCATGTCATTAATAACTACTTAATTACCAAACTTTTCAAAATAATTTGCCTTTATTTGTAGGACATGATAATAGTGTCAATATAAATTACTTACATAAATCTCAATATAAAATTCTCCCTCAAATAATTAGAAGTTTTACAAAATTAAAGGAATGATGATGATGTGTTTTGAAATTGTTAAAAGTACTAATTGAGCAAGTACTATGCATAAAAAAAATGTATATGATGTATCGTCATTCAACTTCGAACATGAAATATATAAAAAGTAATGCCTACGTGTAAATGCTTGGAAATAATAAGAACGAAATACAATGCATTGAAAAATCATTTCTTTCACCAAAAAAAAATACATATATATTATTTGAAAGTTTAGATGATATGTAAGAAGAAATAACGAAAGTTAAATCTTAGTTTTTTTTATTTTCATATTCATCAAACAATGAAAAAAAATATCATGATAGAAGTCATAACAAATTAAATCATTGAGGTCCACATTTATAACACATTACATAAGTAAATGTAGTATTTATTTGAGGGAAGCATGATGATAAAATTCACTTTGTATATTATGAAATGATCCTCCAAACCCTCTCTTAAAAGACACCATATGATTTAGGAAGAATATTAGTTAGTTCCATCAATAATCCTTATAAGTAATGTGATTACTAATACATAAGTATAAATATAATCACTAAAGCATTAACAATGTACTACAATAAATCAAAGATGCAAACTATTGAAAAAATTTATACATTAGCAAATAAAACCATAAAAATAAAAGAGTCAAAAAATTATGATTTAATTGTGATCACATTATAAGAGTATAAAGTCACTATTATTACTTATTCATTTAAATACCATATGACAAAAAGATAGATGAATTAGATATTTCCCTTCACAATCATAAATTAGACTTATAAAAACCAACAAATGAATTATATAAGGTTACCATGCTTGTATAGAAAAGGATCTTGGAAAAATCAATTAAGAAAATGAAAGGATAAAACACACTATACTTCTTTAAACTATGCTTCATAGAAAACTTATCCATATATAGAATAATGATATATTTTCAAATGCATGATGATTTGATTTATACATAAAACATTCACTAAAGAAATAATGTAATCCCTTCTAGGAGGATTTAAAACATTGGATGATAATCTTACCCTATAAAATCATATTCTCCTACTAGCTTCTATAATGACAGTGTCATAGGTTTGCATGATATTGATTATGTTATATATAGAGAGAAGAAAAGCATATAATCATATAATTACTTGAAATTCCTTTTGCTTGATTTGACTAAAAACATTCATTGAAAATCATAAATCTGTTAATGTATTTAATAAATCAAGATCATAATTTGAATGAATGAAATCAAAAAAAGAAAAAAAAAGATAGGGAGTAAGAAGTTTTCATAAGTACTTTATTTAGGGAGGAAAAGCTAAAGTGGGAGAATGGATCCTAAAAACTACTACATCTTTTCAAATTTTACTCTATTAATTATTTATTAATGATTATTTTTTATGATAGGTATTTATGGAATAATGAAATGTGAAGTCCAAACTTCCTTGATTAACTTTATATGTTAGTATAGATATTTATGAAAAGAATCATTATTTAAATTTTCATAATGATAATTTGTTATAATTTACATTTATATAGTTAGATTAGTTTCAATTATTAAAATTTTTTAGATAGTTGTATTTTAAATTTAAATTTATTTATGAATGATTATTTATTAGGTTTGAATCCTATCTTATTAGTTATAATAGATAGGTAATTCAAATTAAATCAAATTGCATATAATACCTTTTAGGTAATAAGATTAATGGTTTAAATTTGATCCACTATTGATATATATTAATTTGTACTATTATTTATCCATTTATTGGCACATTAATAAAAATTATTAATCACTATTGCTTTTTGCCAATTTCTTATTCACTAAGGACTTTTTTAATGCATTGTATAAAAAAGACATGATAGTATAAGTAAACTAGTAAGGAAGCTTCGCTTTCTAAGAAATTTAGTGTTTTCACCATTGGATTATCTTTTCTCAAATTTCAAAGCAAGTGAATTAAAATTAAAAATATAAATTTCCATGTAATAGAGGCAATTCAATAGTGAAAACTTGTGAAAAAATCTTGTGAGTAATAAAGAAATTGGCTATATGCTTTTTCATCTTTTAAGGATGATGTCTTGATTTGGAACTATGAGGTATTTGAGAATATCTTTAAAAGAAAAAGACATCTTGTGGAACAACTGGATAGGATTGACAAAAAATTAGATGAATATTTCTACATTCATTTATGCTATGTGAAAAAAGCAGTTATGGAAGGAATATGAGAACATTTTGCTTTAAAAGGAAATTAGTTATTATCAAAATTCCAAATGCAAATGGCTTATGTATTGAGATAGAAATACATGCTTTGTCCAATACTTTTAGTATATTTTATTCGAAGAAGAACAAAAGGATGATTAATATGTTGATCTTGATTCATTAAAAAGCATGGCAATTAATTACTTTAACAAGTTGTTTACTAAGGAAAACCATTATAATCCTCCTTACTTTTTTTAAGGCAGATTTCCTTTTATATTAGATTATGAATTAAGAGTAATCCAAAATCCTTTTTTGAATAAAGAAATTAAACATGCCATCTTTAGCATAGAGGCTTTTAAAACTTTAAGAATTGATAACCTTCATACATTTTTCTTTCAAAGCTAATGGAATGTTACTAGTATTTTTGTTTACATGTTAAGGAAATGTTTGCAAATCCTGAGAAAATCAGAAAGATTAATGAGACTTTTCTCGTGTTAATTCCTAAAGTTGATAGTCTAGAATATTTAAGGCCTTTTTGCCTATTAATCTATGCAATATCATGTACAAAATAATCACAAAGGTTATTGCTACCTGACTTATAGAGGTTATGAGACTTTCATTGGCCTAAATTAATGTAGTTTCATCTCGTGGTGCTATAACTTTGATAATATTATAATTGCTTAGGAAGTAATTTATATAATGAAATCTAATAGGGGTAAGAAAGGTTTTATGGCTAATAAGGTTAACTTGGAAAAGGCATATGATCATTTAGATTGGGATTTTTTTACAAAATACCCTAGAAGACATTGGTTTCAACCATGATTTTATTAAAATTATGATGAAATCTAATAAGGTTGCAATATGAGAATGGCAAGGAATAGAAAGCTTACTCATAAGTTCTTCATTTCAACAGGAGTTAGAGAAAAAAAATCCTTCTTATTCTTACTTTTTTATTCTTTACATGGAAAGATTGGTTTAAAGTAGGGTTGTCCATAATTTTAATAACCAATTAAAATCAATTAACTTAATCATTAAATAAATGATTTGGACCAATTAAAAAAATGGTAACTAACTTAAAACGATTTAGCTTAATGTAAAAATTTGATTTTACATGAATTAAACTGGTTCAAATTGTATAACCCATTTAAGTCACGACCCATTGATATTGTTAATATGAAAAGAAACTGATAATATAAAAAAAAATGAATTCTAAAAATGTGAGCATCTTTTATGTGCAATCACTCACCTCTTCTAGAAGCTTTAATCTCATTCTCCTATTTTCTCCCTTTTGCTTTCATTCTATCTCCTCTTTTTATCTCTATTTGATTTATGCCTATTCTTTCATCTCCAGATAATAACCTAATAAGGTGAAAATTTGAAAATTAATAAAACTTAAACAATGATCCAAATGAACTATTTCACATCCTTCCCTCCTCCATTATTTATGAAGGTAATCTTTTTTCCATGTCTATGGTGCTGCCAACAAGCAAATAGAAGACCAAAGGAAATAATATTACAAAGAGGTCTTGAACCTTTGAACTTCATACCATTTTCACAGATGACAAACTCTAGTAAATTATACAAAAGAGAGATTTAAGGAGTGAGATTAGTTTGAATTGACATTGGTTCTTAAAGATTGCGTATGAATGAAAATTTAGAGGCTTGAACCATCATTTCTTCATTTTATGAAATAGGGCTTTCATTTTTTTATTCTTTAATTTGGTTGAGGGATTCTTTCTTTAATTTTATAATTTTTTTACCTAATTTTTATCAATTTATTCTTCTTTTTTTCATATTTCTATTTTTAAGACTAAATCTAGATTAGTAATTAGAATGCAAGTATTTAAGATTGCCTAAGAGATATGATTTACAATAAATTTTTCACTGATTTCAAATTTACCCACCCACAACCAATTTAAGTTAAGGACTTCAGTTTTGAGTAGTTGTAATTACATTAGTGGTTAAAAATAGATTTATCATTTTCTAACCCATACTGCTTGGATTAGTTTAATTTTTTGTATAATCCATTCTAAATTGACTATGGACACCCCTAGCTTAAAGTATTGAGATCACTATAAATGTAAAAATATAGAAGCTTATCTTTTTGGCTAAAAATGGTACTTCTAAGTTTCTTGTCTTTTCTTTGTTGATAATTTTATCTTGTTTACTAGAAGGTTATTTTAAGGCCAAGTTGAAATTATTAAACTTTACTTGGATTCTTTTTATACTTCCTCAGGAAGAAAGTGAAATGAGACTAAAAATAAAAATTTTCTTCTTAATAAATGTAAACTATATAAGAGTTAAAGAGATTAAAGAAGCTCTTAGGATTTATAGTGACTACTGATCTAAGTAAGTAGTTAGGTATCACTTTACACTATAAAAAGGTGTCCTAAGAGCTTTTTTAACTTTATCTTAAGGAAAAGTGTTTTAGAGATTAGAGCACTTGGAAAGCTTAAAACGTATATTTTTCACTAGTCAGTATCACTTTATCAAAGTCAATATTGTTTACAATCCTCTAACATTGTATGTAAACTATTAAGTTGCCTATTTTGATTTGTTTATCTATTCAATAGACTAAGTAAAAACTTCATATAGGATGGCTAATAATGACTAAAGAAGGAATTCATCTTGTAGCTTGGGAAGTGCTAACAAAGCTAAAACTAAAAAGAGGTTTAGGTGTCCACAAGCTTAAGGAATGTAACGAGACTTACCTTATGAAGCTAGCTTAGAATTTGATAAATTATCTTAACTCACTTTGGGTTGAAGTTCATAAATCTAAATACCATTGTAGGTATTCTAAAATACCAATTTTCAATTGGTAGCCAAGTAACTCTAACTTATAAAATAGACTATGCTCTATTTAGGATTTTAATAAAGATTGAATGACTTGAAACATTTGTAATGGTCTGGAAGCTCAGTTTTAGTTGAATGCATGGATTTCTAGATGTTAGGCACTATACCATTAAGAAAAAATTTTAATTCACATGATGGAAATGAATTCACCTATTCCATCATATGTTACCTAGGAGAATCAATGGGATATCCAAAAAGTTACCCATTGAATGCCTTAATCAATGTTATTAAAAGTTCTGGTAATAATGCCTTCCAATGCTCAACTTGGGGAAAATATGATCATTTTGTCCAAGTTAAATGATGGAAGTTTCTCAATCAAATTTGCATATGAAAGTATTACCCATTCAGACTTGGTAACATATTCCCCTTTATGGAAGAAAATATAGAAGTGGAATGGCCTTGAAAAAATTTGAACATTCTTTTAGCTTGTAAGAAAAGGAAGATCATTAACAAACAACCAAAAGAAAGCATAGAAACTCATTGATGTTCATCTGTACCCTTAATGCAGAGCCATGAGTGAATTTGTGTTGCATTTATTAAAATATTACTATAGTGTTTGTAACATGTAATTATCCTTGGTGCAACCAAGAAACTGGTAAATATTATTTTCCTTACCATTAAATGATTAGCTCACCATGATTTTGTTTAATAATATTAACAAGTGAAGTGAGAGTCATTAGGGAATCTTGTTATATGTTAGTTTCTTTGGTTAAACTAGAATAATTTAATTCTTTAAAATGCTTTTGATCCTTTGCATGGCTTAATTTTCATTGCTTTAGATAGAACCCATAAAGTCTTATCTGTATCTTAATCAATTAAGAGATAAGATATCCCTAATTTCAAAATTGAGTTAGCAATGGATAAGAGCTCCTACAAAATGACTAGTTTAAATTCAACTTGGATAGATCTATTAAAAGGAATTAGTTTATTAGTTGTGAAGAAGTTTTTTGGGATATTGTTGGTGCCTAAGTAAAGGGTTTTAATAAGTACAGTAGGACTACTTCTATACAAATGACTAAGTTGTGAGATTTGTTAATAGGCATGAAAATGGCTTAGGAAGAAAGTTGGAGAAAGATTTTCTTTAAGCTAGATTCCATAGTTGCAATTCAATTAATCAAGCAAGGGTATCCTAATCAACATCCATGCAAACCTTTGGTTGTTTCGGTTCATTATTTCATAATGCAAGAATGGAACATAAGAGTTACTCATTATTTTAGAAAGGTAAATAGAGTAGTAGATAAGCTTACAAATTATGAATATTCTTATAGATACTTGGAAAATATTTTCATAATTTTTTATCTTAGGGGTATTTATTTCTTTCACTTTATTAGTTCTTAATGTTTGCTATTTAGCTTCTCTTGTACAAAAAAGAAAAAAGAAAATATGATTAACAGATTTATCCTCTTTTTTAGATAGTAGACATAAGTTTAGCATCTGTATATAAATTTTTCTTTTAAACTAAATACAACATTACTACCCCTAATATCGAATAAGACGTGTAAAATAAATAAGCTTATAAATAATGAAAAAAGTTTATTTTTTAAGTTGTAATTTTTTATTGCATTAATGGAATTTCAAGTGTTTTAAACTTTAAAATTATATATATATCTTATATTCATATGCGAATATTACTTGTTTCATTTAGATAAAAATAAAGTATGTTATAGTCAATTTGCTATCACTATTAGTTTTTTTTTTAATTTAATAATTATATTTATTATAAAGATGAAAGCAAATAAATATAATTGACTTAAATATTTTAAATTAATATTTTTTTATTAAAACTATTTAAATGCTCTTTATTATTTTATCATAATTAAATTAGTAATATAATTGTTTCATCTAAATGAAAAAGTAAATAATGTTAATCTCCACATTTAAATGTAGAGGCAATTTATCAATTCCTACACACACTGTGCGCGCCCACACACATGCATGTGCGCGCGTGCACACACATACATACAAAATCTTACCTTTATTTTATATTTTAAATTTATAATTTTGAATAATATCATACTAATTATTACCTTTTCAATAGTTTATAATTTTATTTTTAAAATAAAATTAAATATTTTTTTATCACTCTATCAAAGCTTCGGTGGACTTCCATTCCTTCATATTTTTCATAATGTAATTAATAAACATTATTATATAATATCACAACTAAGATAAGATTATTTTCATAAGATAATATAGTTAATAAATATCATCAAATCACAACCAAATCGCACGGGTCAAAGGCCAATATGCTGGTGTTAATAAAATTTTCAAATGCCAAAAAAGAAATAAATTTTCTCAAGTTTGAGATTTCAATTTCAATTTCAATTCCATTTCAAATTTTTATAAAACTCTAGCTTTTATGGACCGTTTTTATTAAAAACTATTTTACTGGGCTTTAATCAACGTTTTCAGTCATTGGGGTTCAAAAGCCCGAGGAGTTTTTGTCAGCCCAAGATGTGACAAAACGGCAAGGTCGGTTGAGAAGGCTCTCTCCAGCTAGCCTTTGTCCGGATCGGGTCTTCAGATCTGGGCTCTCTCTTGCTCGTTCTCCGCCTCAACTCAATATATCGAATCTCATCCGCCCTCTTCTTCACTGATCGGAACTGTACCTGAGGCACCATCCAGGGTAGCTCCCGCTACTACGTTTTCTTCTTCTTTACAGGTGCTTTCTCTATTCCCTCCTCCCTCGCATAAACCACTTGATCTGTTGAATTTTAAACTGGATCTCTAGATTTGCCTGCATACGTTGCCTCTTCTTGTTCTCTTAGAAATGCTCCTTACATCATCACAATTTTTAGTTTTGTGGGCCTTCTGTGTTGTTCTGTCTCAAATGAACTCCGATTTCATCTCATATCCGTGTCTCTGTTTGTATTGATCACATTCATTGCACCGTTTTTACAAAGGAATGTCGATTAGCTCTTCATTAATTTTGATATCTGTTGATTTATGTATAAAAGGTCTGTTTTTTGTGCACTATTTGTTCCTGGGTAAGTTTGAGAGCTTGATGCTCAAAATTGGGATGAGTTTCTCTTCCTCCATGATCTGTTCGCACGGATTTATATTTGAACGTTGTTGTCGTTGGTATATAGTGATTATGGGTTTAGTGTTTTTGCTTTATTGTTGATTCATTATCAATCATCTTCCGTTATTTGTCATTGAAGCTTGAATAGTTGCTTCAGTAAAATCTGACTTCTGGCAGAAACCGTTTCTGGCATTTCAGCTGAATACTATGGGCTATATATATATATATGTTATTGAATAGTGTGTCTTTGATTTATTTAACTACTTGATCTTGTGATTTTTAATTCTGATGTATGAATTTTGCATCCTTGGAACTCGCAAGTAAGAAATTAGGAGGTGATATTCTATTTATAAAAACAAAGTAGGGAGGAATTAGGACGGGATCAGTGCCAGCAAATTTATTTTTCCAAGTTGACTGGCTAAATCTGCTTAATTTGAAAGCATAAGGAAGGATTTGATCTTAAATATGTGCACCTAACTTTTTGAAATTAAATGTTTTTGTTAGCAGAATGCCTTCTCAGAAGGTAGAAACGGGTCATCATGACACAGTCCATGATGTCTCCATGGATTACTATGGGAAGCGGTTGGCAACAGCCTCATCTGACCATACCATTAAGATAATTGGGGTGAGCAACACGGCCTCTCAGCATCTAGCTACTTTGACTGGTCACCAAGGACCTGTGTGGCAAGTAGTATGGGCTCACCCTAAATTTGGATCTCTTCTTGCTTCGTGTTCCTATGATGGTCGCGTTATCATATGGAAGGAAGGTAACCAGAATGAATGGACGCAAGCTCATGTCTTTGATGACCACAAGTCATCTGTCAATTCAGTTGCTTGGGCTCCCCATGAGTTGGGTCTTTGTTTGGCATGTGGTTCGTCTGATGGGAATATCTCAGTTTTCACTGTAAGACCAGATGGTGGCTGGGACACTTCAAGGATTGACCAAGCTCACCCTGTTGGTGTCACTTCTGTTTCTTGGGCCCCTTCAACTGCACCTGGTGCTCTTGTTGGTGCTGGTTTGCTTGACCCTGTACATAAGTTGTGTTCAGGTGGTTGTGATAATACTGTTAAGGTATGGAAGCTCAACAATGGGATTTGGAAAATGGATTGCTTCCCTGCTCTTCAAATGCATACTGATTGGGTTCGAGATGTTGCTTGGGCACCCAACTTGGGATTGCCTAAATCTACAATTGCTAGTGCCTCACAGGATGGTAAAGTCATTATTTGGACTGTGGCCAAGGAAGGAGATCAGTGGGATGGTAAGGTTTTGAATGATTTTAAAACCCCTGTTTGGAGGGTCTCATGGTCGTTGACCGGAAACATACTGGCTGTGGCTGATGGGAACAACAATGTCACATTATGGAAAGAAGCAGTAGATGGGGAGTGGCAACAGGTGACAACAGTGGAGCCGTAGATTTTATTTTATTTTATTTTTTTTAAAAAGCGTACTTGATAATTGGAGATTATGGTTAGAATCTTCTTTTAAAATATAATTGACATCTTGTTTCTTTGCTTCTTATACAGTTGAGAAATTGTGTTTCATAATGCCTCAGTTCCTTGAACTTAATGATCCATTGAACATTCTGTGCTTGGAAGAATGAAGTTGGATAGTTTGAGTTGATTTCTGTTTATTTTGATGAGAATGATGTTTTTTTTTTTTTACCAAATAATTTGAGACTTCTTTAGAATGTTGGATCTCTATCATCAACACATTAACACTGCCATGTGAGTTGCATTTGAGTTTATTTACCCTTTTTATCAAGGAAAAAAGAAGTTTGAACACACATAACTATCTAGGTAAGGTTTTTCTTTTGACCAAAAAAATAAAAAAAAGGTTGTTCTTTTTCCATTTTCTAACCAATTGTTTGCATTTGGAGACGGTAAGGAATTTACACAGATAATGTGGAAATTTTTGCAATTTATACATATTATACAATGTGACGTCTTTTTACGGTATGTACTTCCAAGAATGAGGTTGAATATTTTGTGTATGGTTTATTTTATCTTCGGGAAATGCACAAGTTTGTGCCTGCCGAGCATTAATCAGGATTCAGAGGATTCCTGAAAGCAACATTTATGCCTGTGAGTTGCTTTTGTTGTTTCATTTACCCCATGCTTGGTAGAAAGGGGAAGAAAGAAAAATGGAAGAAAAAAAATCTAAATTTTGAAAAAAATTTCTTGCTTGGTATGAAAGAATATGGAGAGAAAAAAATGGGATTATTTTTATATATCAATTTTTTTTCTTCCATTTTTTCTTCTAATTAACTTACAAAATTTTCTTCCCATTTTCATTTTAACCATAGTATGGGTTACTCTTCTAATTGTGTAGAAGCTTATTGTTATGTTAAATTGATTACTTTTGTCGTTAGCGTAAATTTATTAAAACAAGCTAATTTAATCTTATCACATTAATTCAATGGATAAAAATTGTACATTTGATTAGTTTAGGTTGGTTTATCTTTTTTACTAGTTTGGGTTCAAATAGAGTTATTATAATAGCAATATTAGTTTCAATTTCAGTTTCAAGTTGATATTTATCAAGTGGATTCAAGTAGATTTTATAACATGTTATATTTTATTATAATAATAATAATTATTATTATATTTATTTATTATTAATTTTATATTATTAATTAATTAAAAATTATTATTATTTTATTAAATATAATTATATTTTATTATTATTTAAAATTTTATTATATACATTAGTGAGTCGTATATATTATATAGAAAAATAAATATATATAAATAATTATATAAATAACATATTAATAAAAATAATTAATAATAATGTATTATATTATATATATATAAATAATATATTTAAAATTAGTTATTTAAAATTTTTAAATAATTTAAAATGTTAATATAAAAGTATTAATTTAAATTTTAATATAATTATTTATTTTGATAAACTTATTTAATATTAATAATATTAAGTATCATTTTAATAGACATATAAAACAGGCGGGGCGGATTTATATGAGTCTAACCTGCGCATGCTTTTTTGCCCATGCAGGCTTGCCTGCATAAACCCGTATTACATGCGAGCTTCATATTAAGGTGTCCGGATCGCACCACATGAGGTGCGGGTTTACTTGGGGGTAACTCGTATTTTTTTAAATATTTTTATTAATTATTTTATTTTATAATATATAAATTATATTTTAATATTTAAATTTTTATTAAATTATTTGGATAAAAAAATGAATTAGAGTATAAAAATGGGATTAAATTTATTAAGAAGTAATTGGATTGAATTTTTTTTATATATATATATTAGACCTAAATATTAGGAAAAAATGATTTTTTTCCTGTAGTCAAGCCTGCGATCGCGCAGGCTTGATCGCATGGGCTTCTACCCGCATCAAATACGAGCTTCATGTAAGGTTGCCTATATTAGCTTGTGACCATGGATTGCCCATATTATCCACGCTCATGAGGTCCGTTTTACATGTATACATTTTAATATGTCAAAATTATTATTTAAATATCTATATAAAAATTAAATATATGATAATAAGTTAGTTATTTATCATTTACTACTATTATTAGATTAACGATTTAGTCCAATTAATATTTATCAATCCCAATCTTTTATCAAGTTAGGCTAATTAATCTCAGTTTTTTATTAAATCAAGCCACTGTTATCATTTTCAGTACTAATTCTAAATAAGGTAAAATTATATAAGTTTCAAGATAAGTCAAGCCTTTAAATTCAATTCATTTTAATAACTCTACGTTTGTGTTTGTAAGCTTAATGATGTGAAAGAATTCTACATCTCGTGTAAATAGCAAAAATTGGTGGCCGGTTCCTGGGGCTTCCCTTTCATTTGCATCTTGGCTTTATAATTTTGGTCCATCCAGAATACCAATGGCACACATTTGATTTTCAAGATTAATATTTTATTTTGATTCATCTAATAATATTTAAATTGAATCAAATTAGGTTCTATCAAAGTCAAGAATGAAATTATGATTATCAATAAAGAAAAAAAGGGATGAAATTATGATTAGTACAAGGGAGCGTTGAAGACGGATCACTAAAAAATTGGTGCAGCAATGCACCACCCTATCAAGGGTTGGTTTGCGATCACATGACTTGAGTTAACCAATTGTGACTTGTAACACCCAAAAATGTAAAATTGCAAAATGACTCACAAATTTGATAACTTCCAAAATGATTAGCAGCAAGGATATTAGGCCGGATTAACTAGGCAGAAATTGCTATTTGTCCTGAAATTAGGCTCCTATTGTCAATATCGAATAAGCATGAGGTGGCATGTTCATTGAGAATGCCATGTAATTAAGGTTAATATTATATTTTCCTCTCAATAAAAAATTTCATACTTGTATACCATAAGACAATTTCTGCAAATTTTCATAAGGATGGCACCAAAAGATTCAGTTACAGGATGACGGAATCAAAATAACAGTGAATGTTCATGGATGTGTTGAGTTGACAGGCAGAGGTACCAAGACTTGGAGTTCTTTTTCTAAGCTCATATATATGCACTTTGTATCCTCAACGGCAACTATTTTTTTTTTTGTGAAGCAAATTAAGGTGATGATGATTTGAAACTTCAACCCTAGGTGAATTGATTAATAATCTAAACCAACAAGCAAACTTGAAACTTCAGATTCAATGGGTGTGATCAGAATCGAAAATTG
Organism: Sindora glabra; assembly: GCA_020226215.1. Classification (NCBI taxonomy): domain Eukaryota; kingdom Viridiplantae; phylum Streptophyta; class Magnoliopsida; order Fabales; family Fabaceae; genus Sindora; species Sindora glabra. The sequence goes on along the minus strand of CM035230.1, from coordinate 44,241,486 downwards.
GGAAGTGGAGGAATGGTTTGATGTCAACAATTGCAACAGAAATGAAGATCAACAATCGCTGATGATGGCGGTCATCAATGGCAATAGTGGCTGGTAGCATGTCAATTGCTACAAGAAAGAAAGTTGATTGGCTGGTGATGTAGGACGAAGAGAAAATGGTAGCATGTCGGCCAAGACAAGATAAACGGTGGAAGAGGTGGTGGACAGTGGTTGCAATTACTGAAGACGAGGGGTAGATGAGTGAAAAGAGGAATGCTGATGACTATAGTGGACTTGAAAACTAACGAAGAGAGGAAGGGCTCGATGAGTGGGTGAAGCAAAGATGCAAATGGGTGATAGATGGGTCTGGTCCAACAAGAAAGCAAGTGAATTTATGTTTTTGACAATAAGAAAATTAATGAGAGATGGGAGGAAGTTAAAAATGAAGAGTTTCAATAAAATTCGTGATAGAGACAAAATTTCGCTCAAAACAAAATTTCATATTTTGTTGGGCTGTTTCTTAATTTTATCTTCCTTTAGATGCTGCCCTTTTCCTAATCCCCATTTAACTGTACGATTCAATCATAACCACACATTTAATGATACATGAATGTACTACTTTATCAAGGATGTATTTGAGTCTTTACCATAGTATAAATAAGGAGTTGTTTGATTCATGTGAAAATTAAGTTCTTACGAAAAATTAAATTTTTTAGAAAGTTACTTTTTATGCGAATTTCTTGAAAAGTTTTCAATGTTGTTTTGTTAAAATGAAGAAAGTTACATTTATCAGGAAATAGAAATTACCTGAGAGAGAATAAGTAAATAATTTCTCATATTATGTGAGAAATATAATTTTCTGAGAAGTGATTTTTCATATTTTATGAACAATCAAACAACTCAAAATTTTTATTTTTTGAAAAATACAATTTATCATATTTTTATTACGAATCAAACGACTCCTAAGTTCGATGAAATTTTATGCCAACAATGAAGAAACTAGTGAGTTGTGTGATATTATTGTTCAGTAATTGCCACTTTGTATTTCCATTGAAATTTTATATGTTAATTAGGATTTATTATTTTCAATTTCATAAAAGTTATTAAATTGAATTTAATTAATTTTAATTTTTATACTAAAGGATTAAAATAGGATATCAGATGATTAAAATTATGATCAAGCTTTGTATTTTTCATTATATTCATGATTTCTTTCCAGAGAATTATTGAGTTCCATAAAACGTGACGAGTATACTAGTTTCTTTTCTCTTATCTCCCACCACCACATTAGAAGGCCTTTATTAAGATTTGAATGAGGTGGTCATTTAAACCCCCCGAGATCTGTAAATTTATGTCTATCTCCTCTCAAGAACTGCATGTATTCTTTTTTTTTTTAAACAAAAATGTAAATTTCTTCTCAAGGTGATTGGGTTTTATCCCTACAAAATATGAAAACAAATAAATTATGAAAAACTTGAATTTTATCCTTACTATTAGTAATTTAAAGGAAAATATTAGGAAAATTATAAATTACCCAAACCAATTATGAGATGGTTGCATTTTGCTCCTATTAAGTTTTAAAACTTACAAATTAAGCCTTTAATTATATAAAACTTGTAATTAATACCTATTGTCTACTTAATTAATCTTTTTATTAAATTATATGATTTTTAAAAAATTTTTCAAGCATAAGTCATAATATTACTATATGTTAGAATATCACATCATTTTTTTGCACATAACGCTTATATTATATAATTAATAATAATTAATTTAAATATATAAAATTTTAATTGAAGACATGAAAATGAGTTGAGAAATTATATGTAAAAAATAACATAATAAATTAATATATAATAATATTATAATTCATATTTATTAGTGTATTTAATATTAGTTATCACTATTTAATTTTTTTTATTGAATTAGTTGCTCATTCCAATAAATGTGGGTTGAAAATATTAAGTGAGAAAGTGAAGTAAATATAAATATTATGTTATATAAAAAAGACTAAAAATTTAATATTTTCATTTTATATGATCATATTTAATTTAATTTTGACACCACAACGATCATATAGGTGATGAATAATAATTTTTATTTTATCCCCAAGATCTTTTTTATAATCTGTTTTATTTAAAATTTGATAATTATATAATTTATGAGTTATTTTTATTTTATTTCTTTAAAATTAATAATTCATTATAACACTCATATTTAGAGTAAATATATTTATTTTTAGAAAGAGATTATATTAGTTCGTAAATTTACTTTATTTGCTAGATATAAATATATCTATATTTTAAAATTTGTTACAATTTTAATTTTTTATACACAATCTTTTATCTCAAAAAAAAGTCTAGTTTACTTATATGGTTAAAATAATAACTATTATGTTACTAAATAACAACAAAAATATGCACAAAAAAGAAGATGAATAGCATGTGACTTATAAAATAATATAAGAGTTAAAAATATAATATATTTATATATATTTTATACAATATAAGAGTTACAATTTTTTTATATAAATATATATATTAATATAATATAAGAGTTAAAATAATAGCATGTGCTAGATATATATATATATTTTAAATTTGTTACAATTTTAAATTTTTATACATAATTTTTATCTAAAAAAAATTCTAGTTTACTTATATCATTAAAATAATAACTATTATCTTTCTAAATAATAAAAAAATGAGCACAAAAAAAAGGATGAATAACATGTGAATTATAAAATAATATAAGAGTTAAAAGTGTAATATGCATCTCAATAATTTAATTAAAAATAGTTTATTTATAAGATTTTATAATAAAATAAAGTACATAGTTGTCAGCATAAATAAAATAGCAAATAATAATTATTATTTTATTGAATATAGTAGGAATAAGCATAAAAAAAGAAATAATATGTAACTTATAAAATAATATAAGAATTAAAAATAGGATATATAATTAAATAATTATTTTAAATTAAATAAAAAACTTAGTTAAAATATTTTATAATAAAATAAAATATGTAATTATCAAAGCATATAATAACTATTCACTTAAATATAATAGTAAATAATGACTATTATTTTATTAAATAACAATATAAATAACCACAAGAGAGAAGAGAAATAGTATATGACTTACAAATAATATAAAAGTTAAAAATATAATATGTAATTATATAAGAGAAAAAGCTTTAGTTTACTTATATTGTTAAAAAAAATTTTGAGATAAAAGATTATATGTGAAAATTTTAAAATTGTTACATTTTTAAAAAAAATATGTCTAACAAATGAAATAAATTTGATAACTAATATAATATTTTAAAAAAATAATTGTATTAGTGTAAATATAAGTATTACATCAAATTATAAATTTAAAGGAGTAAAATAAAGATAATTCATAAACTATATAATTATCAAATTTTAAATAAAATAGATTGTAAAAAAATTGAAAGAAAAAATAGAAATTATCGTTTATTATCAATATAATCATTGTAATATTAAAATTAAATTGAATATAATTATGTGAAATGAAAATATTAAGTTTTTAGTCCTTTTCATATAACATAAAATTTGTATTTGTTTTACTTTTTCATTTAATATTTTTTGCTCGTATTTTATGGAATGAGCAATTAATTCATTTAAAAAAATTAAATAGTGATAGCTAATGTTTAGTAGCGTTAGTAAACATGAATTACAATATTATAGTATATTAATTTATTATATCATTTTTTGCACATAATTTTATAACTCATTTTTAAGTCTTTGCTTAAAATTTTATATATTTAATTTTATTTTTATTAATTATATAATATTAATTTTATAACTTATTTTTAAGTCTTTACTTAAAAATCATGTAATTTAATGAAAAAAGTTAATTAAATAGATAATGAGTGTTAATTGTAAGTTTTATATAATTAAAAGTTTAATTTACAAATTTTAAAAGTTAATGGGAGCAAAATGCAATCATCTTATAGTTGGCAGGAATAATTTGTAATTTTTTCTAATATTTTTCATTAAATTATTAACAATGAAATAAAATTTAATTTTGCATAATTTTAAAGAGTAATTTACTAGTTTTTATAGGGTAAGATCAAACCATCGTAGTGGTGGGATAATTTAGATTTGTCTCTCTTTTTAGTAATAGGAATAGTCATACTATTATATATATATATATATATATATATATATATATATATATATATATATATATATATATATATATATATATATATATATATATATATATATATATATATATATATAAAAGAATAAAAAATCAAATCTTAAATACAACAGAACATATAAAATCTTTAATAAATACCAATTACAATTTAACTGAAAAAGTTCTTAGGAAAAAATTACATATATTTTCAGGCTTACACATGAGCACAAGAGGCAAGATTGAATTTGGGAGAAGCCAATCGAAGCTTTCAACTGGTATTGATCATAGGGAACAATGTCCGAGAAACAGCGAGTATACAACAGCAAAAGGAAAAATAAACAATAACTCAAGAAATACAAATAGGAAGAATCACAAAGCTCTATACAAAGCTCCCACCCCCTTCCTTCCTTCACCATTTCATCTGAATTTGCCAGTTGTGGGATTCTCTACGTAAACTTGAATCGCCATAAATTTTAAAAAGAGATATGCAATAACAAATATAAATTTTATGTGCATCATTGAATTTTAAAAATATAATGCTTATCTCTCTCTTCAGATCCACGATGAATCAAATTAATGCAAAAATTTTTCAAGAGAAGGAAGAATGTTTTCATTTTTCAAACTCCGATGGTTTTGCCGAGCAGCCAAAGAGCGAGTGAGAGCTCTAAACCAAATATGGTGTGGATGGTGCCCCTATCCAACAAGATTCCAAAGCATGTAATTCCTGCTTTATTGTTTTCCATGTAGCTTACTGCCATATTCATAATTATTACACTTAATTAGTTGAGACATTAACTTAGAAAAGCATGCATTAGGATTTTCTTCTTTCCTTTTATGTCAATTTCTTTTAATTTAAGAGGGATAAAGATGCAATTTTTTTTTATTTCAAGGCTCACAATGTTTTTATTGAGACCTACTATTTAAATAAAAAAATTCTAAATCTATCTTGCCCTTAAATTTATATGAGTATTTTTGTTTAAAGGAATAGAGGGATCCAAATTTGAAAAGCAAATCTAATGTAAAAGAAATTATGGAAGAAATAAAAGGAAGAAGAAAATATAATTTATCTCCTTCAACTTTAATTGAATGATAAAAATGATATACGAACATTAAAATCTTATATTTTATTTTCTGAATTTTGATTGAATGGTAAAAATAATGCATAAACTTTAAAACTTTATATTTTACTTCATAAATTTTAGAAAAAGTGACACAATTAATTTTGAGTTAAATTTAATAGTAGTATTTGATGACTCTTACTTATCCAGCACACCAAGCCACTGTATAGTTTAGATAGCGGGAAAAGATTACTAAAGTTTGGCGGCAAATTCTTTAAGAAATTAAAAACGAATTGAGAGACTAGGGTTTAAAATCATTGCTAAAATTTGAGATACGATTTTCTCTAAACACATCAATTATTTTGATTATTTAGGAAAGTACAAAATAAATAAAATATTAGACTTCAAATTCATTGTACCATCATCAAATCAAAATCGTAATTTACATATTAACCCTTTGGATAGTAACTTATAAAAATAATTTAAACAAAAAATTCTATAGAATTCCTTAACTATGTTGGTTAAACAAATTTGTTTTTAAATTTATAGATTGGATAGAATTCGTCACACTTTAAACTTTAGAGACTTTTTAGACAAAAACTTCAATTCAATTAAGTAAGAGTGAATCAAACTTCAATATTATATATTTTTTAAGTTCTAACAACAATCACAATACATTTATGATTTTTATATGACTTATCTCATGTATTATCAAAATAGTCACATTAACAAAGGTCTTTGTTAAATTTTATTTAAAGTGGATTCACCTTTTCTAAATTTCTAAAAGTTTAGTAGACAAAGTGTAAGATTTTAAAATTTATGTACTATTTTTATTATTTAATTAAAGTTTAGGGAGTTAAATTGTAAGATTTTAAAATTTATGTACTATTTTTATTACTTAGTCAAATTTTAAGGGAATAGATTTTTTCCTAAAAGAAACAGAGGATTCAAATTTGAAATTATTATATATATGAAAAATATCATATTAAGCATTTAAAATAATAAATTACTTTCGACTTTTAATTTAGAGTAACAATTGTAATTGTCACATTTAACTATTTAAATATGTAAATCCTTTGCATTTTTATGAATCCCGCGCTATAAATTCTTTCTCTAATTTATAATCAGCACAATCCATAAAAAATAAAAAGTAAAACTCACTCATTCGGACGACTATACCTGGCAACTATGTATACCATTACTACACTAAATTTAAATTCACAAGTAATGTAATATTTAAAAAAATTATTTTAAATGATTTAATCTAGCAAGGAATTTCTCTCAAAAAGCATATATAATGCAGAGTGGAGGAATAATCAAGTGTAGGTGTCGTACCAAGAGCCTGTCTCTTTTGGTAAGAGATAGTACTGTAAGCGTATGATGGGATCATCTTAGTAGGGTTGATATCCTCTTCCTCGTCGCCAGCATCATCACTGTCGGATTCTCCGTCCGTCCCCTCCAGCGGGACCGTCATTCGCTGATTCGAAGTCTGAGGCGACATTTGGGTCTCGCCGTCGCCGGTTACATCAAATGAATCCAAGCGTGGCACAGGCGTGCCACTTGGCAGCAAGTCCTGTTATGGCCAGGGCCTTGTGCGTGATCTTCGTTGCGCTTCTTAGCAGGATGCACAGAGAAGCAACCAGCGTCACCGAGCATAGCTGCACGCCATTAGATTCCATCAAGGTTGGCAATATATTTATAAGAGCAACGCTGAATCTCCCGAATGAATGTGTCGAAATATGAGTTCTGAAAATACTTTAACGGTGAGATTAATCTCTCTGCCACAATATACTTGGTATCTAACGATAATAAAGTCATACTTTTATTTTCGGCACTTGTTGGACACTCAATTTTTGCAGGCATTTAGCATTTTTCTATTTATAAATGCCATAATTATTATATTTTTAAAATTTTATAATTATTATTATTTTTTATTTTTATCATAATTATTTATTTTTAATTTATTTATAATATTAAAATGAATCATTGAATTCTACCTTAATAATATCTTGTATATGTTTAATTTTAATTATATTTTTTATAATTTATTTTCATATTATAAGTGAGTAATTAATGATAATTACAATAGAAATAAAAAGAAGAAATTAATAATTTTAAAAGTTATATATACTTTGCAAGTTTTTGTTCATCAGTCCTCTTTGAATAAAAAGTTGACTCCATCGTTAAATCCTACCCAAAACAAAACTACCAAAATAAACAAATAAATAAAAAAGGGGATCCATTGTTTAACAACTATTGGTAACACCACTTCCCTACATTAATGATGGAAATCAGTTAGGTCGGTTTAAGTTTTATTATAAATAAATTAAACATATTATACAAATTATTAGTTTGAATTTAGTTTGTTAGTTCGTAGGTTTCACTTGAATTGTTTAAAAGGTTTAGCTTGATATGTTCACCTGTTTAAAAGCTTTCTACTATAAATAAATTTTTAAATAAATTAATAAACAAATTCCTTTATTGGATTTTCAAATAAGTACGTAGTTTGTCGCAGATACCTGTTGGATCTATGATGAATTGGTTTGTAAAATTCAAATTTGGAAACAAATTCAATTTTGAGTGTCTAAACTTATCAAAATTTGTGATTAATGTAAGTTCATCCATAGATTTTAATTGCAAATCTATGAATTAATTCATGTGGATACGGATTGATTCGTGATGAATCGATCTATAAAGTCTGTATTCAAAATGATGCAATTTTTTGGAATCTAAACCCACTTAAAATTTATGATAAATACAAACTAATTTGCAAATTCTAAATTCATTTAACAATCATAATCTTTTAAAATAAAAAATAAATTAATAATTAAATTAAATTTATTTTTATAATTATGTGTATAAAAATTATATATATTATATGATATGATATTGTATTATATACAAAAATATTAATTAATTAAATGGATCGCTTTAATAGGTTTACAAGTTGAACCTATTACAAGTGAAACTTATGGAAAATATAAATAATTTATTTACCTAAATAAATTTATTTATCAACTTTTCACCTAATTTGTTTAAATAAAAAGCTAGATTAAATCAAAAATAGACTAGAGTATTGGCTGCCTACAGGTGTTACCCTTGAGAAATTTATGTATACTTTAATTATGTCATATATTATTAATCATAATTAATAAATAAAAGATAATTATTAACTATTATAATTTTTAATATCTTAAAAATTAAAAAATCATAATTTTAATGTGTATAAACCCACAATTGATAAGTGAATAACAAAATTTATAACTATCTTTTATTCATTAATTACAAAAATACTTCGACAATAAAATTTGAATCCATTGAATTAAATTTTATAAATTTTTTTATTATATTGATTGATATCTTTTAATTTATATTTAAAATTCAATTTCAGATTCTGTTATCCATACATGTAATATTATTATATTAATCATGATTAAGGATATCTAATATAGGCAGAGCACGAATAATTTCTCTTTACCCTTGGCTGCAACCACTTTAAGAAAAAGGCATTGACACCTTGACTCAAAAACAGGGAAGGGTACTTACCGCAAGCTCGCCAGCTACGTACAAGTTGAGTTCATTGTTGGGCTTAGTTGTGATGAGCAGGCAAGCAAACTGGCTACCGGTGACCAACGTAAGGGCCCACAATATGTAACCCCGGAATCTATGGCTTATGATCCGAAGATGTCTTCTGATCCTAAGATGCTCCGACAAGAACGAAGCCACGTCGGAATCCGCCTGGAACATGGTGGCAAAGTCGTGCAAGCGGAGGATCTGAAGGTGGCAGATCAGACGGAACAGAACGCACACCAGGAAGATCACGGTGGTCCGGTAAAGCCACGAGAGCAGCTCCATGGTGCATGCTAATGTGTCACACAGGAGTGCGCTTCCCAGGTATGGGATTCGTGAGACCCCGGAGGCGTACCACCATACCTTGTATGCACTCTCAGCAAGAAAGCATGGGAGGACAAAGCCTGACAGGATCTTCAGTGATTTCTGCATAACATGAAATAATTTAAATAGAAAAAATTGAAACAAAATTCCTTCAATATTCTTTAAAAGTTTTAAATACACATACAAATGCAAATTTGTAATATTTTTTATTAGGATAATTAATCCATAGACTAAAATATTAACGGTTTTATCTTCTATCAACAAGGGTCATCGTTAAAATTTAAATCTTTATTTATATTTAAAATTAGGATGCTTTTTATTAAATCCTCATGTAATAATGTTATTTATTTACAAAAGATATAAATTCAACCAAAGTAATTTTATGTTTTGTAAATGGTTGCGCATAATAATGTTGTGCGTAAAAATTTTTGTAAAATAGAGAAGCTAAAAATAATGATATACTATTTCACACCCCTTTTAAACTTGTTTCAAATATGCATTTTTATTATGTTAGGAAAAGCATGGAAAATGCATTATTTTTTTCCCAATCATATAAAATGGTCTAGTAAACATCCCTTTTACTATTTTTTTTGACATCAATGATGGATTAAATTGAAGCACTTACTCATTTTCATTGTTTAATAAAAAATTTTAAACTCTATCTTAAGAATAGAACACGTTGTCATTTTTTTTTTTTGGGCAAAACTTATAATGATATTTACAAGTGATTTAAACCCACAACAGAATTCCAACCCAATGGAATTGGAGCTAAGTTTTTAATAACTTCCGCAATCCTCCATTTTTTTTTTGCCCTTGAACTTCCACATTTCGTCAAATTTATACTTCTATAAAATGAAAGTTATCCTTCTTGTGAAGAAAAAAAAATGCCTTGATCAAATGTATGCAATTATAGTTTAAAAATTGATGCAGAATTAGCTTAACTTTGAAAGGGAATTTCGTCATTGCATAATCTTTAAAGTGATTACCTCAATTATTTAAGAAAAGAATGGGGGTTTCTACATGCTTCTGAATATGACTTCTATAATATACAAATGTAGAATTAGCACAAACAGACAACAAGGAAAAAAGAATCAACTGTACCAAAATAATTCAATTAAAAGATTCGCATACAGGATTGACATGACTAGATTGATACTTGTAGAGCTATGAACTAACTCAACTCAAAAATTAATTAATACTTAAACAAATTAAAATATTTAATTAAAATTTAGCTCAAATTAAATTTATTTGATCTTATAAAAAAACTAAAATTTTAAATAAGTAAAATGAATTAAAATTAACAAACAAGTAGTTCATTAATTTAATTTATAATATAAATTCACATAATGAAATTTATTAAATATAAAGTATTATAATTTATTTCATAATTATGATTAAAATGCATTTCTAAATATATTAATGTAGCGGGTTGATTGATGAATCAACAAATCAAACTAGTTATAAATGCAGTAATAATGGGTCTTAATATAACATTTTTGGAGGGCAAAAATTATGGGTCCACATGAATTATTAAAAGAAATTCATATTTTTTTTTATTAATACATAATTTTAAAAATTTTAAGAGATTAAACTACCTTAATTTTGAAGATATTGGCATTTAAAAATGGAGTTAATTTGTGATCTTTTAACAAAAGAGCTAAGTTTTTAAGTTTATGTTCAACTCATTGAATTCATAAGCTCATGAATTCACTTCATGAGATGAATATTCGAGTCGGATCATAACAGCGGCTCGCATGTTGACCCAACTTATTTCGGATCCTATTTAGTGGGAAAAAAATCCCCTAAAAACTCCACTAAAATTAGATGAAAATAGCATGATGGTTCTAAAATTAAATTGTAGAAACAGAAAAAGTAAACTCACATTCAGTTGGCCCGTGTAATTCAACCTCACAATCTCACTTTCATCGCAAAGCTTGTCAAAGAACAAGAATCTTCGAAGCCCGTATTTTCTCACGAATTTCGACAAGCACACAAACGACAGCGTAGCGACGCTGCTCAACGACAACTGCACGGCGTCGTCGTAAGGCCTGCTGTGCCTGCCCTCGCAGCTGGGACAATACAGCAGAAAATGGGAGGCCGCAGGAACAACAATGGCGAAGAGAAGAAACATGGACCATGATAGACACGCTGTCCAAGCGTTGGATTGGTCGACGCACATCCATCGGAGATAGGATCTGAAGGTTCGCAGCTCATCGTAGGCGTGCGAAATGCTTCGCGTGAAAACTCTGTTGTCTCTGATTTCGTATAATAGAGAAGTATGAGTGTTCTGGTTACCCATATCGATAGTGATTGGCAGCTAGGAAAAGGAGGAGAGAAAATTTTCTGGGAAAATGATTTGGGCTTTGATTTTTCCTCCCGAGTTTTCTGTGGAAGGGTTTGAATAAATAGAGAAAGAGGAATAGATGGGGATTCAAATAAGTAGAGCAGGTGGTTTGATGGATTTTAAAAATGGAATGAATTTGTTTTATGATGTATTGGGTCTGTCTGTCATTTTCAATAGAAATGGGAGTTTTTAGTCCGACCCTTAGATGGTGAAATTGCTAATTGCTAACAATTCATTGGTAGAGTGAAGCATTTGATGTGCGCGCGCATACATATGTATATGAAAAAAAAGTTGCAATAAATTAAGTTTCAATAAACTATAAAAAATTAAAATTAAATAAACTATAACGTTAGATTTCATTAATGAAAAAAAGATATACTAAATTATTACAATATAAAGTTTATTTAATTTTAATTTTTATAGTTTATTGACACTTAATTTATTGCAACCTTTTTTTTTTTTAAAATTTGAAAGCCTATATTCCCAAAAAATAATAATAAAGAAAGCTTATAACTTTTCAGAGAAGAATTTCATTAACAAGGAGCTACCATTTTGTCAGGAGACAACTCTTTTCTGTTTATAGTTGCAGATCTACTTTTATTAGATTTATTACACAAGAAGTAAATTTTCAAGTACTCCTTGCCCATTTTCGATATTTTAATGTTGAAAATTACCTACTTTTAATTTTGTACCAATTTAGTTTGTATTAAAATTATTTCTCAAATAATTAACTACAATGCCAATTTAATCCTATATTTGATTAAACCTAATTTAGTCTCTTTGTTTTTTCCTTTTGAACCCTTGACAAAATTGTTAAACTAATAACTAATTTGTTAATATAACAAAATTGAAGTGTTAATCCGATCCCGAGTTTATGACTGTTACGCAGTGAACTATCGTGTCAAAAATTCTATTAATGATACTATTGACAAATTAATAAAAAAAAATCTTTAGATTAAGGGAGGGTAGTGTGCTTGAAAACACTACTACAAAGCTTAATTGAAGAGATTTTCACGGAAATTTTATTTGTTTGATTTGATAGAATTGAATATTAAATTAAGTGAAAATTAATCAATTTTATTTTTTTAATTTATTAAAATTGAATATTAAATTAGACGAAAATCAACTGATAATCTGTTCAATGGTACAGCTGAAATGTCAATTTTACTTATTCTTAATGGGTAATTATAATTTTTATTCATTTGAGTGCAAATAAAGGAAACTTTGTGTGAATCTATAAGGTACTAGTAAGTATAAGAGGATTATATGATCTAACCCTTTTCATATCCGTATTATATAATATATAATAATGTATGTATATAAATAAATTTCATTATATAATAAGGAATACTCATTTGATTTTAATATAAAATGGTTTTTAAGGTAAACTTCAATAAAAAAAAATCATGTTATCCATTATTGTGATAATATTATTAAAATTTTGGGATAATTGTTGTTTTATTCTTATACATAAATTTAAATTTTATTAAAAAATTATAATAGAATATATATAAATATATATCATTTAAATAAAATAAGAAAAGTATACAGACTTTGGATTTAACAAAAATAGAATGAGTATTGAAAAGTTTACAATGGAGATGGAGAAGGGTGTATTGAACTGTTAAAAAGTATAAGATGTATTTTAGAAGGTGAGATTCAAAATTATAACTTTTGATTAGAAAATTAAGATAGTAAATCATTATGAGATTAAAATTATTTTTTTAATTTAAAATTCTTAATTTTTTCATCAATGATTATAATTTTATACCTTATTTTCTAAAGTACATCTTTCACTTTAAGTAGTATAATATAAGAAAGGATAAATTATTTCTAAATAAAGATGAATATGAAAATTTTAATCCCTTATTCATACTATTTGCATTATCATTCCTCTATAAATGCTAAATATATTCAACAATTTTATTAAAGATTTATTGAATATTTATATTCATCATAATTACTATTTTTTGACATAATAATTGAGTATAATATATATATCATTTAAGAATTGAGGTATAGAATTTTTAAAATTGTAATAAAAAACATTTTAAAATTATGTAAAGTTATAATATTTTATAATATTATTTTTAGACCATTAACTAACTTTAATATTTAAAATAAGAAATATTAAATTATCATAAATTTATTACGTAATAAATTAGGCACTTAAAAGTTATTATTTAATTTTACTGCCAAATATTTTAATATTATCAAATATTTTTTAATTAGGTGTGATCGTATCACCATTGATGCATGGAATTTCATCGAAATTCTAACGTCAGTGCATTTAAACGGGGGTAGTATTTTATAAGAAATTTGATTTGATTGGACATAATTAAAAAATTTAAAAATAATAGTAAAATTCTTTAGAGGACCCCACTATGTATCCAACAAGAAGCCAAATCGGATGTCTAGTCTGCAAAATTCATGCTCCAATACTAATGCAACACTTGAACTAAAAAGCACTTTTACAATAGAAAATGTTTTATATTTTAATACAATAATTGCGTGCGAAGTAAGATGAGAGACATGATATACCTCCCCTTAATCCCCGTTGTCACAAATACGTGATAATCTTAAATTAGTGTGATAAATTAAATATTAAGTGCACCGAATGATGCTCCCACCACATGCCAGATGAAGAACAAGAAGACCAATTAATTGGGAACCAACTGAGGCAGGCCACCTGATTCCAATAATTGATGTTCATGCAGAAAGATCTCAACCCCCTCCGTTTCATTTTCATGATTGCTTTCGATTTATTGGTATAATTGGCATCTTCTTCTTAAATCACTTATTACTTATTACTATTATATATATATATATATATGGATAAATTCTTTCATTATTTTTTATAATTACACATTCTTAATTCAATTCTTATTATTTAAGTATTTTGAATAGAATTTTTATATTTTTTATTCAATATTTTTAATCATTATAATTGGCATCTACATGTTAAATCACGTAATTACTTATAAAAATTAGATCAACTTAAAAAGTTGTCATTATTAGAGAATTTAGTAGTCATGATTTACTTATTTTATTCTAATATGTTTTCATAAGAAATGAATTTTAATTATTAAATTTTATATTAATAAATTAAAATTTTAAAATTTAAATCTTATAACTTTTTACATAATTATATAAATTTTAATTATATATTTTAATCCTTACTATTAATACAATATTTAATAGTTGAAGGGGCACCGTTCTCACTTAGCCACAAACCATAAAGTAATGAGCAATAAATAAAACAAGAATTTTGAAATTTGTTTGAACTCATCGCATATAGAAAAACCCTATATATATATATATATATATATATATATATATATATATATATATATATATATATATATATATATATATATATATATATATATATATATCATGGAGGAATGAGCAATACATAAATCAAAGAACTTGAAACTTGTCTCGAGCCCATTGCTAGATTTGCCTCTTTTGGCTTACTCATCCTCTTTTGAGTTTCGACATAGCTGTTTTGAAGTTGTTGCCGGCAGACATAGACTGGCAGCTAGCAAGCCTCCCCATCTGCCTGAGATTCAAGCATCAGTGTGCTTTTAATTAGTCTACTTTTTTATTTAAGAAATAATCATGATATTCGTCAATCCCAATGCTCAAATAAATTTAATTTTTTTTATGATATTAGTTACAAGTCAATTAATATGCGTAAGTAAAACCGATGTTAAGGCCCTGTTTGGAAAGAGGGAAGTTAGGGACGACAGAAACGGGGAGAAGGAAGTTGGGGTGTCCGTACGAGAATTCTGCCGTTTGGAACGGGGGATAGAAGTGAGAAAGGAAAGAAGTTTGGGGAAAAAAGTTGAGCTGGGTCCCACATCTGCAACGGTAACAACTTCTCTCCAAAAATGGAGAGAAATGGAGAGAAGTTCAGCTTACCTTCAATATTTTCCTGAGCTGCCCTTGAAGCACCGCAGAGAATCGGCCACTGCAAGCAACCGTCCCCAGCTCCCACGTCGCCGTCGCGCCTGCAACTCCCTCGTCGTCCCGCCTCCAGCTCCCTCGTCATTGCGCCTCCAGCTTCCGTGTCCATCGGAAGCCACTGCAAGCTATCGCCTGAAGCTTTCGTGTGCAGCTGCGGTTCTACCCCTGAAGACGGCCATCGGTTGAAGCTTGGACGGAGAGCTCCCGTCGCGGCCCACATCCTCCCTCTCGCGGCTGCTTCTTCCCCTGTCATAGAGGTAAAGGTGAAGTCGTTGGAAGAGTGTTGTTTGTCTGTTTTTCCTGCACAGGTTGGCTGCATCGGACACCGCCTGAAGATGGGAGGCCGCCGGCAAGCTGCTCCTCTGTTTTGGCGCGAATGTGACGCTGATCTACCACCGATCTGCCCAACCGTTGCCGCTGCTGTCCATCGGGTCTGCGTGAGCCGGGCTGGGTTCGTGGATTCTGGGTCGTTCTGGGTCGACCCGGTTGGGATCCGACCGAGTCCCAACCCGAATTGCATTATCATTTTTTTTAAAAGCCCGTTTTCCATCTGTTATTTTTTTAGGTTTTTATTTGCATAATTGAACTTCCCACCCCCTTCAAAATTTAAGTGTACATAGTTGAAATGTTCTGTTATACCATGCAATAATGTTGATTAATAAGTTTCAGTGTGTTGTTAATTTATTTTTAATTTTATCAGCAATTTTTGATAATTAG
Organism: Sindora glabra; assembly: GCA_020226215.1. Classification (NCBI taxonomy): domain Eukaryota; kingdom Viridiplantae; phylum Streptophyta; class Magnoliopsida; order Fabales; family Fabaceae; genus Sindora; species Sindora glabra. Next base: position 44,225,358 of record CM035230.1, on the reverse strand, counting down.
TTATCCAGTACTATGCCCAAACTAATTAGTTTTTTATGTAATATCGAACATTATTTAAATATTCTAAATTCAGATAATGATAGTTATTTACATTTCCTCCTTCTATATGTCTTGATACCTGAAGAATTTGGCATTCCTTTGTTGTTGTTTTTGATATGTTACTCTTGATAATAGGTACTGTACTCGAGGCATTTTCTCATTTTATACAATCTCAAAGGACTCACATCTATTCAACTAAAGAAGTCAAGTTCTTAAGTCTAAGGGTATGTTTCTACTAACTTTATAAATCTCATTGCATATACTTGTGGATGCGAAATTTTCTTTTTTTTTTTTTTTTGCAAATTAAGTAAATAGTATTTAAGTAGTGCATACACATTGAAGCTGATATATGTGGTTACATTTGTTTAAAACTCATGGTTTGTAATTTTTATTAGTTAGAATTTAGAGGTATTTCACAAGTGACTATGGAGGATAATGTGGAAGAATTATATGAAGATCAGTTGGAATTAGACGGATTGGAATTAGACGAGTCGCCTATTATTGAAATGATGAACGAATGGGACAGATTGTGTCAAATGTGTGTGGTTCAACTTATATGCTATATTGGTTATTTTATGTGCCTACTGGAGTTGCAAGCCAATATTGTACCTAGAGGCATTGGTGGAGTCAGGGAAGTAAGAGATCAGATGCGGCACCAACTCTTGCAAAACCTCTTACACTCAGAAAAAAGTTATGACGTACTACGCATGCATCCTCCCGCTTTCCTGCGATTATGTGAAAAGATCAGATCAACGGGTAGAGTAAGGGATTCTACTTATTCGACTGTGGAAGAACAAGTAGCTAAGTTCTTGCATATCCTAGCACATAATGTAAAAAATAGAACTATGTCATTTTTCTTCCATCGGTCGGGAGAGACAGTTAGTCGTCACTTTCATAACATTCTACGGGCTATCGTATCTCTCGAAGATGAGTATCTTGTGCAGCCTTCTGGATCAGAGGTTCCTACTCAAATATTGAACAACAGTAGATTCTATCCTTACTTCAAGGTAATATATTTTCATTTCTGTATGACACTATTAATATACTAAATGTCTAATTACAGGTGTGTAAACATACTAAATGTCTAATTATTTACAGGATTGTGTTGGAGCTTTGGATGGAACACATATGCGAGTCAAAGTTCCCAGTAAGGATGCTCCCCGTTTTCGAGGAAGAAAGGACTACCCCACACAAAATATGTTAGTAGTGTGTTCTTTTGATTTGAAGTTCACATATGTGTTGTCTGGTTGGGAGGGAACTGCATCTGACTCCAGGGTCCTAAAACATGCTTTAACCAAGACAGGAGATAAATTGCGTATTCCAAGAGGTAAGTATCAATTTTGTGCTGCCTTGCACAATAATAGGTCAACACCATAAGAATTAATGTGTTTCTCCTTATGGTTATGTGTTCTGACGTTTATTTGTATCATCGTTGTAAAACAGGTAAATTCTACCTAGGAGATGCAGGATTTCCTCTAAAAGGAGGCGTTCTTACACCCTACAGAGGAGTGCGATATCATTTGAAAGAGTATGCTACCCGTGGACCCCAAAATGCAAAGGAATTATATAACCATCGGCATGCATCATTGAGAAATGTAATCGAAAGAGCTTTTGGGGTGTTAAAGAAGAGATTTCCAATAATTGCTACGGGCACGGAACCACATTACTCCTTCAGGACGATGACGGACATTACTATTGTATGTTGTATATTGCATAACTTTCTAATGGATGTTAATCCCGATCCACGATTGATAGATGAGGTCAATCGTAAGCTCCTAGAAAGGAATGTAGAAGATATAGGAGATCATGAATCTAGGACCACAGAGGAAGACTATAGGCATAGGTTCATCATGAGAGAAAACATAGCAGCCCATATGTGGAGTGATTATCAGTAGAGCTTGTCATAGTTTTGTCATTTATACAATACCTACTTGTACATTATCTCTTGATGCTTATGAATCCTGCACTATTGATGTGACTGAGAACTATATTTAGAGTTTTACATGTATGATTTGGATTCTTGATTGTTGCACTTCCCATTTGTAGCATGAATTGCATATCTACTGTTGAGGAGGTGATTGTGCATAGAACCTCCTTCTAAATTGCACATATTTTAAAAAACTCATATCTGAGAAGTTTATGACCAATTACATGTACCGTGCATGGTATAATCATTTTTCATACCTTATACTATCACCCCTTATTGGGTTGTGTATTTTATTGCAGATTTTACCATGCCGAAAAATAAGAAGTCTGATAGTAGGGGAGATGGATCTTCTAGGGACTTACTACATTGGACACCAGATATAGATGCTATATTATTAGATTTATTACTCGAGGAGGTGCAAAAAGGCAATAGACCAGATGGCACATTTACATCTATGGCTTATGCTAGTGTGGTGGCACAACTTAAGCAGATTATAGGTCCATTCTTTCAGAAGTAACACATCAAGAATCGATTGAAGACATTGAAGGAAAACTTCAATGAATGTTATGATCTGTTTCATAGATGGAGTGGGATTGGCTGGAATCCATCCACACATATGTTCGAGGCGGAACCAGAAGTGTGGAGTGAGATATGCCAGGTAAAGATAGAATAACTCATGCACTATACATAGATGTAATACTTAGTTCATTTCTTAGTATGAATTAAACCAAAATATTGTATATGATGATGTGATCGTGTGTGTTATTGCAGGGTAAACCTGAGGCCAACAGATGGAAGCGTTTACCAATACATAACTATGACAAGCTATTAGAGCTATTCGAGAGAGATAGGGCCACAGGATCATATGCTGAGAGTGCAGCAGATAAGCTGAGGAGATTCGATAAAGAGAGGTTGGACCTGAATGATAGCTTTGAACACATGTCAGATTCTGATATTAATTGGGGAAATGAGACTCCCAACTACACTGGCCATTTTGACTCATTTAGTCCTGAATGTGCTCCTTCAAACCACTCTCAAGAGTTTCCTAACTCAAATCAATCCCAAGGAACATCATCATCAAAAGGATCAAAGTGGAAAGCGTCCACAGTTGATCTAATTGAGAAAGGTTATGAGAAGTTGAATATGGGGATCAACAACTTAACTGATGTTATGAGAGATGCGGCGGAAAAGCATGTGCAAATAGCTGAAAGGCATGTAGAAATAGCCGAAAAGAAAGCTCGGTTAGCAGAAAGATAACTTTCCATCATGGAAAGTAGTAGACCTCGCCACTATAGTGAAGCAGAAATCTGGACAGAACTGGAGAAAATAGGAGTACCTGAAGAATATCAGTTGAAGTGTTATAGCTTCCTTTGTGAAAATGAGAGGGCCAAGAAGCAGTTTTTTGGGGTACCGCCTCACTTAAAATTACAAGTGCTATATCAGCTTATGACCAGTGCAGGACTTGGTTGATCCACCAGTTTAGGTACACACTGATGCATTCTCTTAACTAATCTTTTAAAAGTTATCAGATGGTATCTTACTATAAAGAATGACATTGAGCTTACTGTAATTTTTGTCCTTGCATAAGCAGAGAGTCTAATGAAAACTAAGTTCTGACAGTATGTGTTGAGTATCTTGGTATGTCTATATCTTTACACATATATGACGATACTATAGAATAATTGTAAAGTTGCAATGCCATTTAAAATCACTATTTGAATTGATGCACAGGTAAAGAGGAGAGCAGACATACTTGTTGCCATAGCTGTGAAGTAGTGTGAAGTTGATCGGGCAAACCATTTGGAAGGGAGAAGTTGTTTTCATATAATTTGTGTTGTATAATAATAAATCTTGTATTAATCGACTAAAGTGAACTTGTGATGTTTATGTTTTATATGTGAACATGAGGTCCTGATTCATCATTTGGATATTTATGAGATACAATGAAGCTATTATGTATAACATGTAGAACTTATGAACCATGTTGGTGGTTAGATAATAGATATTAGTGATGAAATTACGTGGACCCCACATAAAGAGATTTATCTTATGCATTATTAAAAATTTTAAATTTTTTTTCCTTGTATAGGTATTAATGGAGTATATAATAATTATTTGAGATAGTTTTAAAAGAATTCCTATATTTTATAAAATTATATAAATTTTTAAATAAGTATGCAAATTTTTATATAATTACTTGAATATGTTTTTTCTAGATATTTGATAATTAGATTAAGATATTTAATTAAAATTGAACTTATTAATAATTTTTCATTTATTTGTAACTATTAAATTAAAATATTTAATTATTAGATTTATTGTTAATATGGTATTTAATTTAATAATTAAAATTTTATTTTTTAAGAATACAAAATTTAAAGTATACACTTAAATTCATATATTATGTAAGGGTACAAAAGTCATTTTACAAAAATACAACTTCTTTCTCTCCTAACTTCTCCCTTTCCAAACAATACAAAAGAAATACTTCTTTCCTCCCACTTCTATCTCTCCCAACTTCTTTCTCCTCCTACTTCTCCCCCATCCAAACAAACCATAAAAATGAATGTCAATATGATATTATTGCATATTTATAAATATTCGCTATTAAATTTAAATTTAACTAAAAGCAATAAGGAGGGGAGTATATAGGTTCTACTTCAACAGTCCTTACCCCTGATATATTCACAAATCACTACATGTTAAAAATGATCTCCGAACTATTAGTGAATTATTGGCCGACGAATGTGGTAATTATTGGAATTATTGGAAATCACTACATGAATTATTGGAAATCTCGCTGTTAAAAATGAATTATTAGTGAATTATTGGAAATCACTACATGAATTATTGGCTGACGAATGTGGTAATGATCTCCAAACTATATTTGCTTGGTTCATGTTTACTACCGCTCCTCACTCTCCGTTTTCCTCGGTCCGTATTTTAGGCATTATTATTGTTATTATTATTATTTTGATATGAGCTGTTGGATAGCCTCGCTCTTTTTCTCTTTCCTTGCTTCTAGCTAATGTTTCATTTATTTTGATTTTGATGAAAAATATTTTTTATAAAATATAATTATAGAATATTAAAATAAAAAATATTTTATTTATTTAATATTAAATATAAAAAATTTTAAAAAAAAATTATTTTAAAAAAGTATTTACTTTTTTTATTATCATACCTCTTTAAACTATTAGTACAATTAACATATCATTCTTTCATTAATATATGCATATATGACAGTTTCTTATAAAAATATTTTTTCACAAAATAAATGGAACCTAAATATTATATTATTTTATGATATTTATCAAAAAAACAAGTTTTTCACTTTCTTTTCCTCTATTGTACTATCTATTTATTTAATTTGATTAATTTTAATTAAAAATTGAAAGAAATTTCAATGCACCAATTACACAACACTGTACAAATGAATCAAATTTAATGGCTTACACCAATGGAGCATTGATATAATCAATGTATTATAGTCATTACCTTAAGAAAATATTAAGAATCTAAGATGTTTTAGTTGCGAGGGGAGGCATCTATAGTGCTGAGATCTTTTTTATATTTTTAAAAATATTTTAAAATATTATTATATTATTATGTTTGGTTTTGAATTAATATTACAAGAAAATTAACTTTTAGCAAGGGACATATCCCTGGATAAACACAAGAATTTTATCACTAATTACAATTTAGAGAGAATAATGTTCCTTGTGAACTTCCCCCTAAAAGCTTCCTTGTCAAATTTTTGCTTGGTAAGTTATGTTTCTATCGTTAATAGAGGTGTAAACGAGTTGAACTATTCGTGAGTAACTCGGAATCGATTCGTAAAAAATTCAGTTTGAACTCAAATTTTAACGAGCCGAGCTCGTTTATTATTCAAGTCGAGCTTAAGCTTTTTATTACTTGACTCGAGTTGTTCGCAAGCCTAAACAAGCTTAGTGTAAAATATTTTTTTATTTTTTATATTTTATAGAATATAAATATATTAAACTATTACAAGCTCGTTTAGGCTAGTTTAAATTAGAATATCACTTAAGCTCGAGTTCAAATTTGAATATTTAGGCTTGATTACAAATTTGAAATGAGGAATATAGAGTTCGTTTAAGCTCGTTTAAACTCAATTAAGTTCGTATTTGAATCGAGCTTAAGCTCGACTTTTTTAGGCTCGATAAGCTCGAGTTCAAACTCGAACTTGAGCTCGTTTAATGTAACCGAACTTAAGCTCGAAAATGCAGATGATTGGCTCGGCTCGGCTCGGCTCGGCTTGACTCAACTTGGCTCGTTTGCACCCCTAATCATTAAATTTGATGAGGGAATATTTTTGTTAGTAATTTTTTTTTATTCTATCACAAAATTTGAAGTTCTGCGACATAGTAGCAAGGGAAAGGAGCCCTTCCCAATTACTTCCTTATTTCTTTGCATATGCTCTCTCCCACCCTGTTTCTAAAACTCTCCCTTGTTTTGTGAGAGAGTGTGCATTGTTGTTCGCTTGCTAATATATTTTGTGAAGGACTAGCCATTGCTAACTCCTCGCTAAATAATTAAATTTTTGTCCAAGTAAATTTTATTTGATCAATACACTGTATTGGCAAAAACATAATTGATCAATCATTTAAATTGTATGCAATATTCTTTCCAAAATGCTAGTAAAACATTCATGCCTTCATTAATTTAATGAACATATATAAAAATACATATAAACATAATATATATTAATTCATCCAAAAGTAGTCCTCCTATTGGAATAGTGTAATTTCATGCAACTTAAATTAGAGATCATTTATAATGCCAATATAAAGATGGTCTAAAAATGACATATACGAGTTGTGTTCCCAAATCAATTTACATAATTCGAGAAGCTCTTCAGTAACAATGTTGATTTCCCCAACATATTTTTTTTGCACAAAATGTTTTTGTAAGTTTTGAATCAATTTAGAGTTAACAAAGCTCTCTAAAAGATATGAATTGATCCCCTAATTGATTCACCCTACTTTCCTTTAAAATTTTACATTTTTTAAGGATTTTTATGATAATATACCTGTTATGTATATACTGTATGGTGATAAATGATATTATTATGGATTGATTGGTGGTGAATGAATTTGATAACTCATTTGGGATGGAAATTTTCATGCTTTGCTTATGTTTATGATATAATTGAATAATAATGATGTGAGGGAGAATCTTGTAAATGATGAAACTTATGCATCGTATCTAACTACCCATTTGTAAAAAAGATAATGTAAATCCTAGAAAGACAAAGTTGAGTTTGTGAAAGGATAAGATAAGTAGGATTCATAAGGAAGATTGTTTCTTTGAATAACTTCATTATATTATCTTGGTATATTTTGTACGAACTTTCTTATGGTAGGTTGATTCTAGGTTTAACATGTGACCCCTATTCCATTGTGATGTATTACATGAAATTTATTTATTTATATCCTAGTAAGTCCACATTGAAAGCTTTTCATTTTATTAGGAATATATGTTATTGTCTAAATATTAATTTTATGAATCAATTTATTTAAGTAAAAAGTTATCTCATTAAGCTCCTAGACTTATTTTTTAATGGTTTATTTTTTAGATACCTAAGTTGATGCATTACTTCCATCTGTATCATAGTAGAGGAAATTGCTCTCATAAGAAATCTCCATTATTTTGTGTCCTAGATGGCATTGAATTTGTAAATCATTTAGTAAATATTTTTGAGAAAATTTGTAGATTTGCCAATCAAAAACCATGTTCATGGTTCATAGGTTTTAGGATGAGGTTAACCTAAAGCTTATATGAAAAAGTACCTTAAAACTTAGTTAAATTAGTTTATTCCTTTTGATATGAGGATGTATAAGTTAAAGCTGCTTAATGGGCCAAGCTGACTTGTATATTTTATGGGCCTTCAATATGGAGGCCTAAGTCCAATTTGCAAAGGTTTGTGGGCTTTTTAATTTAAATTTTTAATTTTTTGGAACTTTAAATAATAAAAAGTTTTTAAACAATTTCAAAACACCACCTATCTATTGATAAATGAATCATAATACATTTAATATATATATATATATATAACCTTAAAAAATGTTATATATACATATATAAGTCATAAAATATCCAAAAAATTAAAAATAATATTAAAAAATAATTCATAACACAATTTTGTATTATTAAAAATGAGTGAAGATAGTATGATTTTGTATAAATTGAAATTTTGAGTTTATATAAAAATTAAAAAATAAAAAATTTTAAAAAATTAATGTGGGCCATGCTTATTCATCTGTGGGTTAGCCTGCATGGATTGCGAGCTTTATATAGTAAATCAAAATTAGCTAGTATCTAAATAGCTCTTTAAAATAAAGGCCCATATCTGCAAAAGCTTGTGAACAAATGGACTAGCCCTCAACTTGCAAGCTTTTTCACTAGCTTTAGTATAAATTAGTCTAAATTCTTTTTTGAAATATCCCTCTTTTATATTAAAGAAATTTAAGAATTGAATGAGATTATTTTCCTCCATTATACTATTATTTCCATGATGTTTAAATCTTAAATTAGGTTGATAGAGTTATGTATGATAATTTCACACTAGTCACAATTGTAAAGGAGTCATAATGAAATATATGATATTCTTTTATTTATAAATAAGAAAATGAATTTTTTTATAATAATTATCTTTCGAAAAATAAACAAAACCTTAATATTAAAGCACTAAAATTGTATTTAAGCAACTTGTATATGTTGTTATATGAATCGTTATCATATTTCTAGCATGTTACCGGTTAAAAAAAAATCTTAGCTCCATAATTATTATATGGTAATGGTAATATACCTATTTTGCCGATCATTGTCATAAAATTCATAGTTTATTTAATTCTTGTATTGTTGATAGGCTACAATCACAGAAATGTTTCTCTGCTTCAAGCTATTAAAAGTCAACTAGTCATGAAATATATCACATTAAAAAAAATAGGGATGAATTTCTTAGGTAAACTGTCAGAGATCACAAAGTCAACCCTCATGCTGTTATTACACTTGAAGAACTTCATAGTCGCTTTCCGTTGAAAAATATAAATGGCGCTTCATATTAAGATGGCATTACATGGTAGTTTTAGTTATTTTTAAAAAGGATTAAATTTCAGTAAAGTTTATTAAACGCTTGTTACAAAATTTTTCTCTTAAATTATAATATATGTATTAATTATTATTAATAATTATAATTTGTTAATTATAATAAAATCATTTAAAAATGACATCTAAAAACTATTTTTTGCCTAAATCATTTTTCTTTTTCAATACTTTACATAATAGGTCCTCATATAAAAAAACTCACTATCAGAATTTTAATACCATTAAATTTTAAAAAAATAATTTGATAAGAATACACTTTTCTCATTATTATTATTGCTATTATTATTATTATTAAATTGCTCTTTTTATTAACATTTTTATATTTTGAAAAAGAAGTTTATAATTATGATAAAAAGAATACTTTATGGCATTGTTCTTTCTTAATATTTTCACTACAACAAATTATTACATGTGTCATGATTTAATTCATGATACAAAATCAAAATTTTCATGACTATACTAGTTAGCTGTGGAAATAATGGCTAGATCAACCCATGGTATAAGTGTGTGTAACAATAAAATTGTTACAAAAAAATCCCGTTACATAAATAATTTCTTTGCCATAAGTTTATATATAGCTATTAGATCTTTCTAACCATGAATACAAACGTAACAAGAAAAGTGCATTTGTGGTTATAGCATATCCTACCACCAATAAAATATGGTAAAAAAATAAAATAAAATAAAATTGCATCAAATCAATGTAAACCGTCAAATCCAATAAGAACTCTACCTATTTGAAAATTGTAATTGGCATTTATAAAGAATTAAACTTAAATCTCTAAGTTAAAGAATGTTAAACCTTTCTAATACTCCAATTTGCTTCTTTAGTACAATAATACATTGTATTTGACATAACATTTTAATTAATTAGTTAACTTCACAAATAAAAATACACTCATATGATACTAACTATATAATAATAAAATGTTATATAAATACATACACTATATATACACATGCTAAAATGCTTTTTTAATTGACTATCCTATTTATTCCTTCACTAACTTCACTTGCATCAAATTTATTCTTTATATATATCTTGTATCAATTTTATCTTTCACAAATAATAAATTAATTAATTTGGCCTTTCGATTAATATTTTCCATAATAGGTTAATAAATATAGAAATAAAATGATTAAAATAATTTATAAATAATATGTAGTGAATGAAATTAATATAAAAATTGTATAAGATAATCAATTAATATAACTTATATTTATGAAAGACTTAATAAAAAATAAAAAAATTAATTGATAATAGTTTAAATATTAACTTTAAATAAAACATTATATATGTATTTTGAATAAAATGTAAGAATTCATAAGTATTTATTTGAATATATATATACAAACTTGCAAATAATATTTGTGTATAATTTTTTTAATGTGTATATATACTTAATTAAATTATTACAAAATAAACTTAATTCCAAAGTAATAATTTTTCCTTTTATTGTTTTTAATTAAGTTATCATAAGATAAAAGTAAAATTTTCACATATTTCAATCAAATTTTTTATCAATTTCTAAAAATTCCTTCAAAAAGGTTGAATTACATGAAATTTATTTATTTTTAATTTTTTATTTATAATACCTATTCTAGTCCTTCATAAATATAAGTTAAGTTACTTAGCCCCTACCAAATTTTTAATGCTAATCTTATCATTTATATCTTATTTTTACCCTTTCTTTTATCAAGTTATTAACCCATCAATAAAAAATACTAATTAATGGACTAAGTTAATTAAATTATTATTTATATAGGATAAAATTGGTTCAAAATATTTATGAGAAACAAAATTGATACAAGTAAAATTAATTATTACTCTTAATAATGTTAAGATCTGTAATTTATTAGTTTAAATCATATTTAAGTATATTAAAGTGGAGTTAAATTAAAATTTCAAGGTAATAATGCTTAAATATGCTAACTTTAACCAAAAATATTATTGCAATTATTAAATGACTTAAGTATATTTAAGTGTTTGTTAAGGAATGTCATGGTAGTATAGATGATTTAAGCTAATTAATTGTTCAATTGGATATATAAAACATTTATGAAATGAAATCAAAATAAGTAAGTTAAGTAAGTCTAGAGGAATTGCCTTTCCTTTCCCATTTTACCCTTAAAATAGTCTTTCTTCCGCTATTATCATCTTTTATGTTCTTAAATGCTTAAGAAAGAAACTATAACCATCACCATCAAATCTTCATCTTCAACTAAGAAATAATGCAAGAGATCCTTTGCTTCTTTGATTTCTAATGGTTTCTTAATTGAATCCCTTATATTTTTTAGAAAAATGAAGAAAAATCATTGACAAGATAATTAAGGAAAACTTAAGGAATCCTAAGCCCTAACCTAAGATTTTTTCTCCTTAATGTATAGCTAATTTATTTGTTGATAAATTCCACTCCAAATCTTCTTCCTCCAACTTTTAAGTAGCATTGTACTTAAAACTTTGATTGATTTTGTGGAAATCTTGGTATTTTAGTTAATATGAGGTTTAAAGAAAATTGGGTTTGATCTTGTGTTTCAATTTGAAATTTGTAAAATATTATGATGGATTTTGTTGTTATAACTTAGTTCTTATAAGATATGATAATTTAGTGGAGAGATTTATGGTTATGATTGTGATTTATATTAAGTTTTGTTAAATGAACTATGTTTTTGGATGAAAATTCATAGAATTTCCCAATATAATTTATTATAAGCTCTTTAAATTCATATAATTGATTAAAAAAATTACTCTATGAAATCTTATAATCAATCAAATAATCAATTATAAGCTCTCTAAACTTATATAATCACTTACTTAATAGATTATAATTAAAAAATTACCTTTTAGACTCCTATAAACATATAATCAATTATATAATTGATTGTACCATATTTTCTTTAAAAATTTATATATTTCAAGGATTTTAAAATGTATTGTACCTTTATAGATGAGCTATATAGAAATGAATGATCTTATTATAGATTAAATCAACTTAATAACTTTGTGGTACCATTTGAACTGAGGTTTGTTGAATTTTGCTTATGTATATGTTATGAATGTGAACTAATGTTGGTAAGGTAGAATTATGCTTATGTTGAGACTTATGCACTAGATTTATGTGCTACTTTATAAAGGCATAAGACAAATTCCAAAGGGATAAGGATACAATTTGTGAGGAGATAAAAATAACTGAGACACATGTGGAGGGTTGCTTGCCTTGTTTATTTTTATTGACATTATTATCATGAAATCTTGATTGTTGACATTACTTGTACTGGTTTAATGGTCTTGTTTAATGAATAATACTTTTGTAAAAGCATGCAAGACTATCTCTTAGTAGGTTTAATACTTTGAATAAAAGTTGAGCTATGATTCTTGTGATAACTATATTGGTAGTATTAGTTAGCTACCTTTAAGTAAGTTCACTCAAGAATTGTTCATTTATAAATTGGTTGACACTTGAGTATTAAACTTAGCTTATGATCTTATCTTTTTTAAGCAGAATGTTATTTCACTAAGCTTCTACTCTTACTTTTTTGTAGTTTACATTTTCATATACCTAAACTAAGATCTAACCTTTATTACCTTCATGGTAAGCAAAATCATCACAATGTGAATCCTCTATTCTTTTATGGATGAAGTAAAATTTATTTTGGAATGTAATTAATTTTAGAATACTTTTATCTAAATTTTTCAATAATAGGGCTATAGTTATAAATAAATAGAACATAAAATGCTTCATATAAGGCTCGAGTTAGGCTAGCTTATTTCTCCTTAGTTTCTAAGTTCATAAATTAGTTTAACTTCCTTTTTGAAATAATGGTATGTAAATTAGATTTTAATTAGAATTAAAAGAACATATTTCTAAATTCCAAGGTCATTTTTTAGGTAATCGGAGGATTTAGAAAATTTGTTACCTTATGTTTTATTACATTGATATTAAATCTACGAAAGGCTTTTGGCTTGATAATAGTTTTATGCTAATCATAGTCATGGGAGGGTTATGACGTTAATGAAGGATTAAAATGAGGTTTACATTGTTTTATATATACCACATCCTTAAATATAATTACCTAAAAAATTTTCTAATATAATAGTTTCATTATTATAAATTATATATAATGTTAGATGATTATTATTTTCAATTATTAAATTATATACATATGTTATATTTTGAATAATTTTTTTAAAAACACCTAAAATATTTTACCTCAATTTTATCCTTTTTAGAAAGATAATGACTTCAATGCACCGATTGCATTGTGCATCAATAGATTAAACTATGAGATTTCATTTATCTATGTAGTATTATGCAGGATAAATAAAATTCAATAGTTAGATTCAATGGTGCACGGTATCTTTTCCTTATAGAAATCATAGTTCTTAAATATTATTTTTTCATATTTGATTGAAAGGTCGATAAAAAATTCTTTTATACATAATACTTGGAATAAAATATTATTATAAACCATGAGAATGTGATTTCCATATAAAATGGAGGATAACCTATATATGATATTGAAATATTAGTCTAAGGATGGTAATGAGTTTGATATAGGTAGGGTTGATTCAAATATAATTAAATCTATATTCATTATGAATCCATTACTTTAGATTTATTAAAGAACAGATCTGTTAGAAACTTAACAAGATTCTATTAAAAGATTTAAAATGGATCTATTTCTACACACTATTAAAAATATAATTTTAAACTTTTAACAAAAATAAAAATTTATTCTTATTCTTATTGATAATATTTACACCTAACGGTTATAAATCATATCCATTTTCTCATTCACATTCATTCTTATTATCCATATTAGTTTTAGATAAATATAGATTGTCTCATTATTGACTTTATTAAATGAAAATTATATTAAGTTAATTTATAGATAATTATTTATCTATATTAAAATTAGACACTAATGTATTATATAGATTAATATTATAAAATAAAAATATTATTTTAAAATATCTTTGTAATTTACTATAAATTTAAATATGTTTAAAATTATTTAACTTAAAATAAACTATCATAATTTTTATATATGTAATAATATTAATTTTTATATAATATTAGCCTAATTATAGAAAATATTATTTAAATAGGTCTAATATGATACTCAAAAGAAATCTAAAATTTATTGGGTATTTATAAAAGATAGACTTATGTATTGTACAAATTAATATTAATAGATCCAATGTAATACCCACAAAGAACTTAAGATTTATTGAATATTTAATTGTTAGACTCAAGCCAAAACTATTAAATTGTAAGTTTTATTTAATTAAGACTCATTAAATAAATATTCATCATTTGGGTTAAACTCATTGCATATAAATATTTTTGTCATATTTATTTTGGTTAGATCCATGTGATAAGCATGAAGATAAAAATAATTAGAATACTTATTATTAATTATTAGAAAAAATCTATGATTCACTACTAATAAGTAGTGTACTAATATATTATCAAATCTAATCATTGATATGTTATTGTATAGTATACAAAATTTGACTATAGGAAAAGCAAACTTGATATACAATTAAATCTAGTGATATATTTGTAAATTATTATATTAGAAGTATACCAAAGTCTTATTATACTTGTAAAATTATGGAATTTATTTTATTTTTTAACTAGTAATTTCATATATTTATTAATAACAAGAAAAGTTATGAAAAGAACTTAAAAAGGTATTTAATTGTGATAAATATAGTTTTAATATAAAAATAAGTACAAGTAAGTTAAATGCAATGTTATGTGAAGTTAAAATTGAAATAGGATGTTTAGAGAAGATTTAGGAGGATCGTTTCCTAAATTACTCTTGTAAACTTTAAAAATATCCAAAATACCTTTGGCAATTATAACAACCCTAAAATCCGATTCCTTTTTCATTTTTTTTGTTAGCCAATGATTCCCTTTCTTCTACAAGGTTCCATTTCCTTTCCATCTCAATCTTAGTAATTCTTGAATAAATCTTAGGAAAATTCTAACTTCTATTCCTATTAAAATCAAGTTACTTTTTCTTTTAGTAAGATTTTCACTCTGATTTCTTGTGAAATAAGTAGTAAAAAGGATTAGGGATTTAATACTCAAGCTTGTTTAATCATATGCAGTTGGATAATCAGCTCATCCTTGTAGCTCTTCTAATTAATTTCTTCCATTTTTTCTTTAATTTGAGATATGTAGATAATTTACTTACTTAACTAACTATTTACATTGTGTTTTATGCCTTTTGTTTATAAATATGGATTTATTGTGGTAATATGCAATAGATGATATAGAAATGATAAAGTATGTGAATAAGTGTTTGTATTATTAATTTGGTGCAATAGGTAAGCCTAAGTAGCATTTTGAACTATAAAATGTTAAGATTTTTTGTAAAAACAAGAAATATGTAAAGTAGAATCGATTGTGCAATCAATTCCAAGCATCCAAAAGCAAATTTGGGTCCTGAGAATCAATCATGCAATCAATTTATCACAAACCCAAAAATTATTCATGTTTGAATTAATTGTGCAATTGATTCACTTTGTTGAAAAGGAAATCCTAAGCATATGAATCAATTGTACAATTGATTCCTAAGGTCTAAAACCAAAATTGGCCATTGTGGATCGATTATGCAATCAATTCATAAAACCTTGTTTCATTATATTATTTGAATAATATAAATTAGTTCCCTAAGGATGGATTAACCCTAAATTAATTAAACACTTTGTTAATGTTTATCTCCTTTGCCTTATGCTATATGATTGTGTTTGTGTATGTTTGTGATAAAATTTAGATTTCTTCCTTACTATGGCTTAATATAAATGTTATAATGATAAACTTTTGAGAATTCAGATTAAATGAATATGAATAGTAAAGGATGAGAGGATAAGGTTAAGTTTGTCATGACTAATAATAATATATATATCAAGAGGAATAAGTTTGGATTTCTCACAAATTATAAATATGTTAAATGGAATAAAGTTGAATTTGTGATGAATAATGTACTAAGAGAAATAAGGTGTGATATTTATTTCTATTTGTGAATCATATATCATTTGAATATTATTTACTATGCTTATATGTTATGTAGTGCTTATGGAGAGTGTTGTAATGATTGAGAATTTAATATTATCTATATTAGATAAGTAAATTATCTATTTACTAAAATTTAAAGTCTCACTATTATATTTTTAATTTTTTTAGTACCTAAATCGAGGTTCCTCAACCACCCTTAACATTTCAAGAATAAAAGCATCCATAGTAGTTACAAAGCTAGAGTAAAGATCCATAGGTTGTTAGAGAAATTCTGTAAATATATTAACTAGAACTTAAAACCAACATTTACTATAAATGTTCTTTTGATAATGAAGTAGATTAATGAACTATGTATTAACTAGGAGTTATTATGGGATAATATCATATTAGATTTAGAGAGGCTAATAGATACTAGTAATAGGATCCATGCCAATCTCAACTAGAGGAGTTATGACTAGTCCCTCCTTAATTATTGTTAAATTCTCATTATCTCAATCCACTTTCACCTTTGATCATTGTCAAGGAGCACTACCTCTACTACACCTTCTTTAAAAACCATTCTTATCACCACCTTTCATCTTCTATTATAACTTTTATCTATACCATTAGCTCCAATTCCTTCAATTTACCACCTTATTTTTCATTACCATTCATCGCCTTTGCCTACTACTATCTGTTATTATTGCTTCAATCCATCATTTCACTCTCTATTATCATCGATCATATTTTCTTATTATCTTCATTTAACATATTGAATTAATTTCTTATAATTTTAATTTAGTTTGGAATGATATTTTTAAAATATATTATGAACTTTTAAAGTATTACTTTTTAGTATTTAGAATGATAGAGAGGTAAGGCTTCTCCAATCTTATTTAACATGATGCTGTTACATAATTGAAAGTATAATTTTTGTGCAATTTAAAAAATATTTATTTACATGATCTCATATAAAAATAAGTAAAATGACATAGTTTTCTAAGAATTTCAATCATAATTTCATCAATATAGAATTTCATTCTTAAAGGCTCATTTAGAGCATCATTTTTTAATTAAATATAGAAATATGTAATTTAAGGAATATTCATTTACATGATCTCAGATAAAAATTTAAAAAAATTACTTTTCTAAGAATTTCATTTCTAATTATAATACTTTCATAAATGTAGTTATCGTAAGCATTTGAGATAATTCCAACCAAATATATAAAATGCTTATTCTATCATTTGAACTTATTTTTATTTCCTAATTGTCAAAACATATCTAGAAGGAATTATAATCACTCAAGAGTATTTTGTAACTTTTGCTTAAACAGATAATAACCATAAATATATTTTCACTTTATATTTTTCTAGTTTTTAAATGGATATATAGAAGAAATAATAATTTAGGATAATTATCAATGATAAAAGTGTTCTTAAAAATATTTTAGAGCATATATATAAATAAATGATGATATAATATTAATGCATATGTTGGATATATCAAAAATAAGTTTCATGTATAAATAATTTTTTAAGATTTATGTGTAAGAAATTTTAATGGTGAAAATACAAAATTACCTAACTCAAACTATTTGTTAAATTTATAAAGATAAGAAAAGTGCTAAAAAAATTAAATCCATAAAAAATGAGATAAACAATTAATTGTCTTCCATGTCTATAATCTGTTTACCTAAATAAAAGAGATTCTCCTAATTTACTTATTGATATGACGTAAGTGAAAATAAAAATTAGGATTTAGGTTGGGGACTTGAACCTAATTAATTTTTTTTTACCAATCATAATAATAAAATATAATAATCTGGTATCTATACATTACAAAGCCCATACCATTTAATATCAAGGAGATTGTTCAAAACATCAAGTAATATAATTAATATAATTGATCATAATCAAATAAGCTTTACTACCATGACCCAAAACTTTAAACAATGCACAATACATATTATTACTGATAATATATTAGTCCAATATTAGAAATATTAAAATAGTTTCAATAATCTCCCACTTGGGTAAAATATCTCACCCAACTAATATACATTTAACTTTATAAGCACTTACTTTAATTGTATTTATTAGGTATCATAACCTGAAAATTTTGATTCATTAATAATGTTAATAGAAGATTGAGGCAATTTTGTCACTTCTATCGTAACAAAACCAATACATGGTTATAAATGTCAATACCATCAATGACATAGATCCAGTATAGATGTGTAACATGGAAATTTCATTTAATGTGATCCCCTTGTCATGTCTATTCCAAACAAGTTCTACTTTATATCCAAAAGGAATTCAACAATATACTTTTAAAATTTTATGTACGATTATAGTTGAAAGAACATAATCTTATTTCAAAGTTTTCAAAATAATACTTAAATCTAATTACAAACATGTCAATCACAAAAGAACATCAAAAAACATAAAGCTCCCATTATAAAAGCATTTGATTAAGATTTACAACACCTATACGAACCAAGTACTCACAAAACACCTTAGGTAGTAAACCCTTAATAAGTGGACTTGTAATTATGAGAGATATACTAATATATTTAATTAACACCTAGAAACTATCAACTCTCTCTTTGACAAGAAAGAATTTAATGTCAATATGTTTTGACTTTAAAGGAACTCTTGCTATTTTTAGAATGTAATTCAGTAGCTTTATTATAATAATTGATTTTCAATAGTCTTTCAATACCATCAATAATTTGTAATCCTATGATCATAACAAGCTACAAAATTTGCTTCTATGGTGGAAGAAGCTATAAATGTTTGTTTAACACTTCTCAATGATACAACTCCTCTCACTAATATGAAAACAAAATTAGAAATTGATTATTTGCTACCATAACAAATTTAAAATTGAAATACCTAATTATCTTTAAATGATAAAACTTCTAATATGTAAGCATAAAATCTTTAGCTTTTATTAGATATTGTAAAACCATTTTAGCTGCTTTTCAATGATCTATTCTTGGGTTGCTTAAGTATTTGCTAAGCATTCCAATTACATACTTAATATTTGGATATATACAAACTTAAGTATGCATGAGGCTTTCTACTGCTAACATATAAAGGAAACTCTTCATTGACTTTTTCTCAATTTCATTTGTTGGACACCAAAGTAAACTAAATTTATCACACTTAATAATAAGCATATCTCTTTATACATAATCTTTCATACTAAATCTACTAAGAAATTTATCAATGTATGCCTTTTGTGATAAGCAAAGTAAACTCTGTGAATGATTATGGTGAATTTGTATGCCTAATACAAAAGATGTATTCCTAAAATCTTTCATTTTGAAATGTTTCAAAAGAAATTTTTTCTGTAACATGTATAGTTATATCACTTCTTGCCAATAGGATATCATCGACATATAATATTAGGAGAATGAATTTGCTCATATTGATTTTATGATAAATACATTGATCAATAGTATTTTCCTTAAAACTAAAAAAAGTCATTATTTAATCAAATTTTCGATACCATTGATAGAATGCTTACTTTAATCCATAGATGGACTTTTTTAGTTTGCATACCTGATGTTTAGAATCTTTTAATTCAAAATTCTCTAGTTATACCATATATATGGTTTTCTTAGCATCACCGTTAAGAAATACAATCTTTACATGCATGTGGTAAAGTTTTAAATCATGATGAGTAATAAATGTTGTAATGATTTTGAAAGAGTTTTAAATGAAATTGAAAAGAAAGTCTCCTAATAATCAATGCCTTCTTTTTAAGTGAAACCTTTAGGGTCAAAATGTGCTTTATGTCTTTTGACATTGTCTCTTGGATCCTTTATGATTTCACTTTTTCAAGTAATTCAATAAGATCCCAGATGTTGTTATCTTCCATTAATTTTATCTCCTCTTTCATGACATCTGTCCATTTTTAAGAGTTAAAACTTTGTTTAAGTTGACTAAAAGAAATTGGATCATCTTTCAATCCTATATCAAACTTATGTTTTAGGAGATAAACAATACAATCATTCGAAATAGTTAATCTCCTCTCCTTAATGGATTTATGTAATGGAATCTTTAATTGAGTTTGTTATGGTTCCTCCATATAAATAGAAGTTAGTTCCTCCATATTAGGCAACTTAAGTTTCATTATCTATACGGCTTCTTATGTAATGAGAGGTGTGAACACTATATCATTATTAATAGCAATTGTAGGAATATTAACATATTCCTCCTCAAGACAACATTCTTAAGTTATGTGCTCCCACTATTTTTAACATACTTAATAAATTAAGCATTCACCTTTATAAGAAAAGATTTACTAGATGTTAAAGCCCTTTGATCTTTTTGAGCATCCAATAAATAACAAAAAATTATTTTTTAATCTAAGCTTCTTTCATTAGGCAAGTATAGCTTAGCCTCAGCTAGATAACCTCAAGTATGGAAATGATTAAGACTATGCTTCTTACCTATCCATAAATCATATAGGGTTTTATTTATTGCTTTACATACAACTTAATTAAGGATATGAACTACAATCTTTAAAATATCTCCTTAAAATAATTCTAATATAAAAGAATAACCAATCATACTTCTAACCATATTGACAAAGGTCCAATTTCATTTCTTAGCTACATCATTTTGAATTGAAGTCCTTAGCATGGTGTGCTAAGGAATAATGGCACATTTATCTAGAGATTTCACAAAAAGCCTCGGACATTGTTTATTTGATCTATCATATCTGCCATAGTATTCATTATCATAGTCAAATATAATAACTTTAATTTTTTTTATTGAGTTAATTTTTAACTTCAACTCTATAGACCTTAAACACATTCAATGATTTTGTTTTTTCATGTATCAAGTATAGGTACTCGTAATGAGAATAATCATCTATGAAAGTAATAAAATATTGTTGATTATTCTAAGATATCATAAGGAAAAGACCATAAATTTTAGTATGTATTACTTCTGAGAGATCTAAACTCATATTTGCACCTTTCTTAAAGTTTGTTTGCTTTCTTTTAATACATTCAATATATGTTCTAAAATCTAAAAAAATCAAAGGAATTAAGAACTCCTCATGATATAAGCCTTTTGATTTTTTATTTTGAGATATATCCTAAACACTTATGCTATAACATTGAAGAATGTTCATTAATTAATTGTCACTTTGTACCATAGTTACTTACATGTATGGTTTTTATGTATATGTAAAGCATGCAAATTTAATCTACATAGACTATTAATTAAAAAACCTATAACAAGAATATTTAAATATTACCAAAAAAAAAACTAAACTTTTCATTTCTAAAAGAATAAAAATAACCAAATTTATCCAAATAAAAAATGAAAATCCAATTCTTTCTAAATGATAGTACATAATAACTCTCATTTAAACTTAATAGAAAACTAGATTCTGAATGTATTCTATACAAGTCAGTTGCCTCAACATTAGCCTTATTGTTATTTTGTACATAGATGAATTTTTCAACATCAATTGACACTCAGCTCCTTAAATATTACTACATAGTAACTTTAATGTAAATAATCATACTTATATCTATCCACCAGATTTAGGTTAGTATTATAGCTAAATTAACTTCTGGACAAACAAAGTTAAAAAGCTTGTTACTTTTTCATAAGCCATTTAGCATACTTAGGACATTCCTTCTTCACATGACCCCCTTTCTTGTAAAAGAAATATGTAAACCTTTATCCTATTTCTATTACATCTTAAGTCATAAACTCCTAGCATCCATAGCTCCTTTACATTTATTGTCTTTTTTTCCTTTTCTTGTTAGTCATCTTACCCTTAGAAGAGATCACTAAATAAGCACCTTCTGTCTTGTCTTATTTTAATCTTTTTTTCCTCTTACACACATTGAGCAATAAGGATTGAATCATGTAGGAAGTGATATTAAGACTCTATACACAAGAATGTTATTAGATAGTTCCAACTTTATGTTACACCCCTAATAAATTTGAATTTTATTTTAATTATTTTTTAATAATTACATGAACATGTTAGTAATTAGATTTGTTATAAATGTATTTAAAATAATGTTTAAATTAAAAATATGATTTTATGATTAAAATAGGTATAATTAAGTTAAATAATAGTTAATATAATTAAAATTAAGTACGTATGTATAAGTGAGATTTAGGGATATGTTTTCTAATTTTATGCTCAAAACCAATTAAAAATTATAAAAAAAAGCCTGGTAGGCATTTAAAACCTTAAACACCATTATATTTTTCTTATTTTTTTCTTTAGCAAATAACTAACCCTCTCTTTTTCATTCACCACTTTGATCTTCTTCAATTTGCACCAAGGTTAAGCCAGGAAAATTCTAAATCACCTCATTTATTCATTTTCTACTAAGGTAATTCTCTTGATTGCTAAATTTAAAGTTATGAATTTCTTTAAAAGTAGTTGAAGAAAAGTTTTGGAATTCCAATTTTGATTTTTCTTTAAATTAATGTATAGGATAAACTTGCCACCTTACTAGATTCTTCCCTTCTTCATGCAAATTGATAAGTAGATAATCTACTTAAATAATTAGTTTGTGTAATTTGTAATTAAATTAGGGTCAAATGTTAATAGTCAAGTAATTTATCAATTTGACCTTGTAATGTTATGTTGGGATGAATTTTGCTGATCATTTAAATTGATAATTGATGATAAATATTATTTATGTAGTGATGGTTAAGTTTAGAATGAGTATTGAGATGTTAAATTAAAAGATAGTAAGTTGAATAGTAATTTTTGCTATAAATTTGAAATTTTTTTAAAGATATATGGGTATGATACTTAAATATAGTCCTTTGTGACCCTACAAGGGACCATATTTAGCTGTTAGAATTAAATATTTATATGCGACTTCATTTTTTAATAGAAATACTCGAGTATGGTACTTGATTATAACTATATAAAAAGTCCATAACTGAGTGCCATAATTGAGTATTTCATATAGAGATGCCTTCTATTTAAAGATATTCAACTACTATAGTTGAATATGAGCTCTATAGAGTCTCATATTTAACTATTGTAGTCAAATATCCCTCCTTAAAATCCTATTTGCCCCTTTTGATCAGGTTATGTACCATTAATATATCATAGCATTATGGTGCAAATTAGTAAATTTGTAAATGAATTGACAATTTACATATAAGAATGTGCTATTATATAAAGAATATGACAAGAAAAGAAATGATATAGTAAGAATGCAAAACAAAACTAGATCTAAGTAGAAAACTTATGAAAGGATAAGGTTAGTTTTAGAGGAATAAGAATATGTTTGTAGAGAGATAAAGATGACTTAAAAATCACAAGAAAGTTTAATTATTTATTTATTTCTCAAAATCATTTATGATGATAAATTTTGTTCTTTGATAATCATTATGGATATAAATGTGTTGGCAACATGAAAGGATAAAATTGAAGAAATCTATATTTAAATTTTTGTTATTTAGGTAGATTTGCTTATTAAGACAATGTTTCACTATCTTAGTTTTTAAATGTTTTTTAGATTTTCCTATTAAAGCTTCCTAGCCACCATTAAGAGCTTAAAAGTAAAGCTTCTTTAGTACTTTAAAGCGTGCAGCCATAATTAGTACTTAGAAAATGGATCTAGGCCTTGTATAAAGAATCAAACTTGCTTTTTTAAAACTTTTTTTATAAATACTATTTAAAATGTTTATAAAATGAGTTAATTAAACTAATTAGTTTGTTAGTAGTTGTGTAATGATACTAATTAGTTAAGCTTATGAAAATCAAAAAATGAATTCCACACCAGTTATAGTTAAGTGTGTCATGACATTGTAGTGCTCTTAATCTTGTAATATGATTAAACATTTTCATAATGTATACTCCTTTATATTCATTTTGCCATTATACTGCATAGAAATAAGTTTATTAAAAAGCATGTGTGTTTTAACTTTGTCAAATCCTATAAGTTGATCTATTATTTGATCTATTAAAGCTTCCTAACCATTACTAATAGTTTAAGAGTAAAGTTTCTTTGGAACTATAAAGCATGCAACCATAATTAGTTTTAGTTGTACTTAGAAAATGTATATGGGCCTTGTATAAAGAATCAAACTTGCTTTTTATAAACTCTTTTGTAAATACTATTTAAAATGTTTATAAAATTAGTTAATTAAACTAATTAGTTTGTTAGTAGTTATGTGATGATACTAATTAGTTTATAAAATTAGTTAATTAGTTAAGCTTATGAAAATCAAAAAATAAATCCTATATCAATCACAGTTAAGCGTGTCATGACACTATAGTGCACTTAATCTAGTAATACAATTAAACATTTTCCTAATGTATATTCCTTTATATTCCCTTTGCCATTATACTACATAGAAATAAGCTTATTAAAAAGCGTGCATGTTTCAACTTTGTCAAATCCTATAAATCAATCTATTATTTGGTCTAGGAATTTTTTAACAATTTTTTTCGTAAACATTATGTCTTTAATGGAATCAAGAATACAATACTTCATTATTATAAAATTTTTTACTTAGTTGTACTTTTATTGGTAAGCTGGGGAGGCTATTTAATTTGAATCACATGGTTTAAATCCATGCATCTAAATACAATAGTGATATGCTCTTTCCACTTCACAAAGTTTGAGTCATTAAATAGTGGAATATTTTTTGGGTTAGTAAATATAGATAACACATTTACCAAATCTATACAAAATGAAAGAAAGCTTAGAGTTAATAACTATCCCATCAATATAGTGCATTTATAATATAAAGAAATTTCATGAATATTATAATAAAAAAAACTAACCAATTAGATCATTAAAGAAAGCAATAAGTGGGCAAAAAATAAGACTCTTAGCACATAATTAACATTTAATTTTTTTAGACAAAGAATTTAACTGCAAATGATACTTTCAAACTTGATATAAATTAATTTTAATAATAACTCATTCCTTTAATAATGCCTTCAACGATGGAGACAAAGGGTAAGTGTAGGCCTTAGTCCCTTGTCTCCAATTTTCAATATATATAATACTTGTAATGTAATAATGACCCTCTCTAAATGAAAAAAATTTCAACATATTGATGGCCTATACAAAGGAATTAAAGAACTAAACGAGCTTTAAATCTTAGTTGGCTGAATGTTAAGAAACAACATTCACTATACTCACTAATGATTATATACATACATTTTGCCTATATTAGTCATATCTCCTAAAAGATTCCTTCTATAAACTACAAGTACAACATATCATATAATCTTTTCTTCTTCCTTTATTCCAATATATCCCAAACCCAAAATAAAGAGAACTCCATTGCATTCCAAAGCACACAAAACTAGCAAATACAAGGTTAGTTTCTTTTTTATTTTTTTAATCTTAACAATAAAAATCATTATTTAGGGTTCTATAATCTTGTACTTTCTATTTTATTTTATTGTTTTGTTTTAGGTATAATCTTTGAATCCTTAAATACATAAAGTTTTTCATTACTTGAAGCTTCAAGTTAAAGGTATTAAACTTTTCTTTCTCAATTTAATGACATAATATAATTGATTTTTCTTAATTAAATGTCTTGTTTTCTACATGCTTATATAATTTACAGTGATTCAAAAATTTATAACTTAAGGTAAGATTAAGAAAAGGGTTTTTATTTAGTAATTCCTAATTAATTCTTAAAAATTAGGTCAAGGTTATTTGTATTTTAATGTTAAAATAATTTTTATATCATGTTCATTTGCATGGTATTACTTTTTTTCTTTCAAGTAGAAAACTTTTAAAGAAAAAACTATTAATCCATTTTTTTTAAGAAAAAAGAAGGCAATAAAGATACACAACCTAAGACATCAACTCTAAATTTAAATATTGAAGTGGAAAATATTATTGAACAACTTACAAGTCATACAATGGAACAATCATCTTTTAAAGTTATAAAAAGAAATTGATATAGGTATTTTTATGTTTAATCCTGGAAAAAACTCTTAAATTTTGGATTATCATATTAATCAATAGGATAAAATTTGAAGAGCATATATAAAA